>BLBF01000040.1:893376-909082 GCA_015471245.1 Laticauda colubrina | reverse complement strand
TTCCTTCCTTCCTTCCTTCCTTCCTTCCTTCCTTCCTTCCTTCCTTCCTTCCTTCCTTCCTTCCTTCCTTCCCTCCCTCCCTCCCTCCCTCCCTCCTTCCTTCCTTCCTTTTTCCTGATCAAAAGATAGAACCCTCCATTACGCTGCCTGAAATTGATCCCTGCCCCATGCTGCTCATTTTCCCCTTATCCACCTCAGTTGCTTCCATTCCCTTTTGGTCTTAAAGCAGCCATTCTTATTTCATTTGGAAATCCAATTGCTTAGCTTGAGTTCCATCAGATCAGGATCTCTAGGTATAAAATGCCTCATGCTGCATCCTTCAATTGACTCACACAAATGAATAATCCAGTTCTAATCCACCTGCCTTTTACCAGTTGAGTTCAGAAGTTTTCCAGTGTTGGAATTGACTCTGAAATTCAGAAGTTTGGCGAGGGAATTTTCTGGTCTTAGATCAGCGTTTCCCAAATGCTCCCATTTTAAGACCTATGGACTTCAAGTCCAAGAATACCCCATGTTGGCTGGGGTGTTCTGGGAATCAAAATCTGTTAAGATATTTAAATTTTATTTAAATTTAGTAGCTGGAATAGTGAAGGATTATGCAAGTGAACCAGAACAGACAGTTGTGATTGACTGATTGGAAAGGGCTGGCTCCCGCGTGAGGCAATCTGCGCTGTGATTGGTTGCTGTGGGTGTAGAGAGGCAGTTTTCCTTTTTTTTCCCGCCTTTTTTCTTCTGTGTTTATGATTTATCTCATGATAGTTTCCTCTCTTGTCTGCTATAAATATAGTTGCTAAATGTTTTTATTTGTACAAAACTACAAGTTTGGGTCAGTATCTCTGACTTCATTTGAACAACTGCTGTGCAATTTCCCCTGACCATTAACCTTGACCAAGACTAGTCAAGGATTACCTATATACATCCACTGATGTGCAAGAAACCCTTTAACAAATACCTTAACACAACTCAGTCTGTTGTGTTAAGATATATAAATTTAGTAGCTGGAACAGTGAAGTATTGTGCAGTGAGCCAGAACACACAGTTGTGGTTTGCAACATATCTATGGAGATTCTCAGTCATCCAGGCCATGGTTGTTTTTTTCCAGGAGGCAGGACTTTCTTCATTTTTGTTTTGAAGACGTTTCGCTTCTCATCCAAGAAGCTTCTTCAGTTCTGACTTGGATAGTGAGGAATGGAAGGATTTATATTCCTTGCAGACAGCTGGTCATTTGCATCCTTTCAGAAGGTCATTGAGACCACTTGGAGGTTGATCTATGTCCTCAGGGTTACCTGAGTGGTACAAATGGGAGTAGAGTCGTCTTGGAACTGCTAAAAGTATTGTAGACTGGAGATAGATGATGTTGTATCCCTCCCACTCTGCTGAGAGGGCTGTTCAATTTTGACATAGATGGCCTCTTGGACCCCTCTTTCAAACCTCTCTGTCTAAAATGTTGAGTTGGCCGTCTTCAAAAGAGCGGCCTTTGTTTCTTAAATGGAGATGGACTGTTGAATCTAGTCCTGAGGGGTTTGTTCTCCTAGGTTGGGCCAGGCATTTGTGAAGTAGCTGTTTAGTTTCCCCAATGGACAGATCTGCACAGGACTCACTGCATTGTACTTACTACTTGTACTATGTTGCTTATATGCAGTACAATGCAGTGAGCCCTGTGCAGATCTGTACGTTGCCAATATATCTGACTGTCTCTGGGCTACAACACTGTCGAATTCAAATTTTTTGATTAGCAGTTCTGTGGGTGTAGCTTGGTGGGCGTGGCAGAGGAAGGATACTACAAAATTTCCAGTCAGAGGTGGTATTTGCTGGTTCTCTGAACTATTCAAAATTTCCACTACCAGTTCTCCAGAAATGGTCAGAACCTGCTGAATGCCACCTCTGCTTTCAACAGTTCCAAGAAGGCTCCACACCCATTTGCACCACTTGGGTGACCCTGAAGACACAGATAAACCTCCAAGTGGCCTCAACAACTTTCTAAAAGGATGCAAATGACCAGCTTTTCTCCAAAGAGTATAAATCCTTCCATTCCCCACCATCCAGTCAGAGCTGAAGAAGCTTCTTGGATGAGAAGATCTCCTGCTTGAGCAGGGGGTTGGACTAGAAGATCTCCAAGGACCCTTCCAGCTCTTTTCTATTCCACACACATGCACGCACACACACACATTTCCAACACATTTGCATATCCCAGACAACCAGAAAGAAGCATGCCTGGCCTTTCCTTGGGGCAGTATCCCATGGGAGGGAAGGAGCCTTAAAAAGAGAGGGTTTCCCACATCTCCAATCCAGGGAAGTTTTGCAAAACAGGATTTGGATAAAAGAGGATGGCTTTGTGCAAACTGTTCTACAAATCAGACTTTGGATAAAATGTGTCCCCCTCTCTCTCTTTCCCTCTCCCTCCCTCTCTGCCTCTCTATGTCTCTCTTTCTCTCTCTCTCTCCCTCCCTCCCTCCCTGTGTGTGTGTATACATGCCTGGGTGGGGGGTATGGGGGAGAGCGCACACGCCTGCCTGCCTTGTTCTCAGAACAGCGCATGGCTTGTTAATTTTCTGCTCTGCAAAGTGCTGCTATAAATCGTGCGAGGCCGGGCCAGCCAGCAGGAATTGGTTAGAATTATAGCTGTCATGTTCTAATACCTTAATGCACAGCCATTGCTCATAATGACAGGGGACAGGACTGCTCGCAAACCCTGTGCCTGACATGCTGTGCAACCCTCCCCCCCCCATCCCTTGGCCATTTCTCCCTCCTCCACTCTGAAATGCTTAATAGGCCCCTCCGCTGCCCCTTTGTTCCTCTTTTTTCCACCCAGCCTCACATCAGCATAAGCTGATTTCAAAGATCAGGTATGCTTCAAAGTTTCTTGCAGTGTTTCTCAACCTTGGGAATTGTTGAAGATGTGTGGACTTCAGTTCCCAGAATTCCCCAGTTAGCATGTCAGCAACTTGAAGATGTTGAACTTCAATTCCCAGAATTCCCCAGTTAGCATGCCAGCAATTCAAAAGCATGTGGACCTCCTAAAATTCCCCAGCCAGCCATTACACCTATTTGTTATGGCGATTAAGCACATCCCTATAGTTGTTAAGTGAATCACATCGTTGTTCAGTGAATCCAGTTTCCCCACTGACTTTATTTGTTGGAAGCTGTCTGAGAAAGTTGCAATTGGGAGTCACATGATCCCCGAGATGATGCCACTGTTATACATACATGGCAGTTGTCAAGGGCCTGAATTTTGATCATGTGACCATGGAGATATCGAAATGGTCATAAGTGCAAGTCACTTTTTTCAGTGCCATTGTAACTTCAGTTACTAAACAAATGGTTTTAAATCAAGGACAACTGTAGAAGAGAACATATATAGCTCAGGGTTAAACCGTGGTGTTCTTGGCTCTCTCTGAGCTCATTCGTTGCTTGCAGACGTTTCATGACCCAACTAGGCAATAGCATCAGTGTGAGAAAATGTGGAGTTTCCTCCTGTTTATATAGAATAACTTCCCTTGCCAGTTTTGCTGGGTGTAGGTTCCTCCTTCATGGTTCTCTGGTGCCTGGGGAGTTGTAGGCCACACCCCTTCAAATTAGCAGAATAGGGACCTTGGAGGTCTTCTAGTCTAGCCTCCTGCTCAAGCAGCAGATATCAGTGTAACCAACTCCGAACTAATAAACTCCGAGACAAGCATTTCCTAAATAGTTCCATTTTGTTTGAGTTGTCACATTGGCACATCTGAGAAAACCCGAATCTGAGAGTTCCGGGTTTTCCCTTCCCAAAAGAGAAATCAAAGATCCATCTCCTGCACCTACCAGTCCATCATCATCAATCAAATCGTCCTCCCAAATGGAGACATCCTCCCAGTCACTCCCCTCCAAGTGCAGGGCAACATGACCTTGACTCCCTGAGAAAGAATGTTGTGTCTAGTCTTCTACCTCACCATGAAGTCCCCCCTCCCAAATTTCCAGGCACTAAATGTGGCAGCCTCGAAGCTTCCAAGTAATAAAATGGCTTCCAAGGCTGACAGGAGACCCTCAGCCATTTCAGACAAATGGTTGGCCAATCTCTTCTTAAAAACCTCCAGCAATGGAGCACCCACAGCTTCTGGAAGCAACTTTGATCAACTGTCAGGAAATTTCTCCTTAATTCCAGGTTACTTCCAGGTTACTCCTTGGTTAGTTTCCATCCATTGCTTCTCGTCCTTTCCTCAGGGGCTTTGGAGAACAGCTTGACTCCCTCTTCTCTGTGGCAGCCCCTCAGATATCGGAACAGTGCTATCATGTCATCCCTTGTTCTTCTTTTCGTTGAACTAAACCTACCCAATTCCAGCAACTGTTCTTTATATGTTTTATCCTCCAGTCCCCTCATCATCTTTGGTGCTCTTCCATGCACACTTTCTAGAGCCTCAGCCTCAGGGGTGGGATTCAATTTTTTAGCAACTGGTTCTGTGGGTGTGGCTTAATTGGTGGGTGTGGTTTGGTGGTCATGTGACTGGTTGGACTTGGCTTGGTGATCATGTTATTGGCTGGGCGTGGCCAACTCAATGTCACTCACATCGAGGCACGCATCTCCTCGCCTGGTCTCTCATGGCTGCGGAGATGCTGCAACAGTCGTAAGTGTGAAAAATGGTCACAAGTCACTTTTTTCAGTGCCATTGTAATATTGAATGGTCACTCCACACAAAGTACCAGCAAAGGAGGGGAAAAAAACTCCAGAGACGTTCCTGAGACAGGAAGTCTAGTCCCGCCAAGACTTGTAATAAGGGTTAATGGAGAAGCAGTTTCTGTAAGCAACACCAGAATGTTTCCTTCCTGCCTTCCTTACAGGTTTAGGCCAGTAATTTCTTCTAATAACCGGTACTCCAAACTGCTTAGAATGTTAACAACCGGTTCTAGCGAATAGGTGCAAACCGGTAGAATCCCACCCTTGCTCAGCATCTTTTTTATAGCATGGCCACCAAAACTGGATGCAGTATTTAAAGTATGGTCTTACCACACTTGGAATAAACTGCTGGGGTTGAGAAAACCCCACGTTTCGGCAGGACTGAAGCCCCAAGGTGATCTTCCCAGCCTGGACTGTGAGCTATAGGCTGCAGAACCTATCACATATCCTCCGAGGCTCATGGTAGTTTCCAACCAGGAGCTCTGCAGTCTCTCTCTCCACCTGTTCAGCAAAAACAGAAGGCTGCTATCTGGTCCCCAAAACGTCCAGAATGGTCCCCTGAAGCCCCAAACTATCCAATCCACTGTGCTACTCCGCGAGGTGATCAATTTTCAGGCTAATTAGGTATTAATTGCCAAAAAGACAGCAGCTTTGATAGCCCATGCAAATTTATCTCCCACCTGCTCACTGCCTCTTGTTAAAATCCAATTAAATCCCAGCCATTTGTATCGTTTGATGTGTTAAGCGAAAGTTAAGGTTTCTTCTCTTTTTAGTGGCTTTATTGAATTTTGCCCGTCTGGTTTTTTTTCAACGTGCCGGGCTTCCATCAGCTGCTGTCTCGTTAAAATGGAAGAAGTGATTACAAAGTGATCAGTGATTGATTTAGCAACGGGGAAGGTGTAAAGGCAGTTAGTTGCCTGTGTGCTGGTGGCGATACCTTCTTCTGCAAGGCCAAAATCCCTGGAAGAGGATAAGGCCAGAAAGCAAGGCTTTGATACAGGTGGTTCTTGATTTACGACCGCAATCAAACCCCCTAATTTCTGTTGCTAAGCATGATAGTTAAGTGAATTTTGCTCCATTTTAGGAACCTTTCTGGCCACAGTTGTTAAGTGAACCACTGCAGTTAGGTTAATAACATGATGATTAATGGAATCTGGCTTCCCAATTGACTGGTCAGGAGGTCGCAAAAGGGGATCAAATAGCCCCAGGATGCTGCAAACGTCATAAACATGAGTCAGTTGTCAAGAGTCTGAATTTTGATCACGTGCAATAGTTGGAAGTGTGAAAAAGAGTCCCTAAGTCACTTTTTCAACACCGTGGCAGCTTTGAAGAATCACTAAGTGAATGGTTATAAGTCAAGGACCACCATAAAGTCTCTTTAAGGGTTGAATGGGGGAATAAATAGAGAATATTGGAAAGTGCAAAAATAGCGACCCATTTTATAATGAGCGAATTAAGATGGGATCTCTTTGAAGGATATGAAATGTTTCTTCCCGGTTTTCTCGCCACCTGGGCTGAGTTGCTGTTTACTTATTTATGAGATGTTTTATGCCTCCTTTTATTACTTTATAAGTAACTCATTGAGGACATACCTAATATGTCTTCCTTCTCATATTTTTCCCACAACAACTCTGTAAGATGGATTGGCCTGAGGAAAAGTGATTGGCAGAAAGTCACCCAGCCAGCTTTCATGCCTAAGGCAGAACTATAACTCACAGTCTCCTGCTGATCGGCCCAAAGTCACCCAGCCAGCTTTCACGCCTAAGAAAACTAGAATTCACAGTCTCCTGCTGATCGGCCCAAAGTCACCCAGCCAGCTTTCATGCCTAAGGCTGCTTATTTTATTGTTTGTTAAATTTCCTCCCAATGGGAACTCTTTCTCAAATTATATCTGTTTTGTGTATCACTGGGACCAAGATAGTTACACTAGGAGTGCCTGTGTGTATGTGTGCATCTCTGTGTGTGTTTGTGTATTTATATACTATGACCTGGTCTTGAGGTGGGCTTTTGCATCTAAGCCCGGTCTCTTAATCCTTATGTGATGATGTAGTTTCTTATTTCTTCTTTCTGATGTGGTAGTTTCTTCTGTTTTCTTCTCTTCTTGCGTAATACAAACCATTGTATTACGATGGTCTTATTTTATGTGTCTTTTAGAACTTTTGGAATGAAAACGGCTTCAAGGGAGTAAAAAAAGTCAAAATGGCAGTCACAACCACACAATCAAAGCCTCACTCCAGTTTTAAATGCAAACACTCAACAGGGTACAGGTAGTCCTCAACTTGCAACCGTTTATTTAGTGGCCATTTTGCGCTTTACCTGTCCCAGTAAAAAGGCTAAAAAATTGTTTCAGAAACTGACAAGAGTCAACTTCAAAATGAAATTGATAAGAGTCAACTTCAAAATGACATCTACAAGAGTCAGTTTCAAAGATGAAATGGACAATCAGTTTCAAAAATGAAATTGACAATCAGTTTCAAAAAGGAAATGGACAATCGGTTTCAAAAATGAAATGGACAATCGGTTTCAAAAATAAATTTCAAAGATGAAATTGACAATCAGTTTTAAAAATGAAATTGACAAATTGATTTCAAAAATGAAATTGACAGTTGATTTCAAAGATGAAATTGACAAGATTTCAAAGGTGAAATTGACAATATTTCAAAGATGAAATTGACAATTGATTTCAAAGATGAAATGGACAATTGATTTCAAAGATGAAATTGTCAATTGATTTCAAAAATGAAATATTTTTCATACTTGTCACCATCACAATGTCCCTGTGATCACGTGATCAAAACTCACTTGGCAACTAACCCATATTTATGGCTATTGCTTTTGCAACCTTTTGACCGGCAAAGTCAATGGGGAAGCCAGATTCATTTAATAACTGTGTTACTGACTTAAGAACTGCGGCCATTCACTTCACAATTGTGGACAGAAGGGTCATAAAAATATGGCAAAAGCCACAACAAACATCTTGCTTAGCAACTGAATGTTTGGGCTCAGTTATGCTCATAATCAGTGGTCTTCAAACTTGACAACTTTAAGACTTGTGGACTTTCAACTCCCAGAATTCCTCCTCCAGTCATGTTAGCTGAGGAATTCTGGGAGTTGAAGTCCACAAGTCCTAAATTTGCCAAATTTGAAGACCCTTGTCATAAATTGAGGACTACCTGTAGTATCTTCACAAAGATAATATCTTTGAACTGATTGCAAAACCAGGGAGTTATGTCTCAAATATACTGTAACTGCTTCAAGATTACAGGACATTGTGTTATAGTCAGGTGTTGCCTATGTGACTTCATCATGCAATGTTCTTCTACCAACATTCTTCTTTCTCTAGGTTTCTTCTCCAGCGGGACTACAGCTTTTTGAAGGACATCAACATCTGGCCCCCTTTTGTCATCATCGGGGTCTACTTTTCGACTCTCTCAGCTGCCATGAGCAACCTCATTGGGGCCTCCCGGATTCTCTATGCTTTGGCCAAAGATGACCTCTTTGGTGAGTAACCAGAGAAGAACATAGCAACGCTGTAGAACAGAGGTTTCCAAAATCGGTCACTTTGAGACTTGTGGACTTCAACTCCCAAAATTCCTCAGCCAGTCCAGCTGTCCCAGCCAGTCTAGGAGTTGAAGTCCGCAAGTCTTAAAGTTGCCAGGTTTGGAGGCTGGCTGGGGAATTCTGGGAGTTGAAGTCCCCCAAAGTTTCCAGATTTGGAGACCCCTGCTCTAGAAAAGCAGCCTTCTGTCACTCAAGAAAATTTGGACTCCATCCCATCATAAATGTTGTGGAATCAGAAGGCTGTAAAGGATGAGCTAGGTCAAGCGTTTGCCAAGCTCCCAGAGGTGTTTTTCCAAGAGGCAACTGGACTTTCTGGTTTTTCTTTGGAGACATTTCGCTTCTCATCCAAGAAGCTTCTTCAGCTCTGACTGGATGATGGGGAATAGAAGAATTTATACTCCTTGCAGACAGCTGGTCATTTGCATCCTTTTAGAGGGTCGTTGAGGCCACTTGGAGGTTTATCTGTGTCCTCAGAGTCACCGGAGTGGTGTAAATGGGCATGGAGCCTTCTTGGAACTGCTGTCAAAAAAGGGGATCACATGACCTCTGGACACTGCAACCATTGCAAATATGAGTTGGTTGCCAAGCGTCTGAATTCTGACCACGTGAGTTGCAACATTTGTAAGTGTGAAAAATAGCTGTAATTCACATTTTTCAATGCCATTGTAACTTCAAATGGTCACTAAACAAATGGCTGTAACTCGAGGACTACCCGTATTTAACTCTTGAATTTCTCATACCTTACAAAATTGATCACATATCTCCTGCCTCGGTATATTATTCTATTCTATTCTTTCTCTACATTTTCAGTTTCTGTAAGTCTTTACTGCTTCTATCCATAGCTTCAATGTCACACAGTAAATCAATTTTAAAAAATGGTGGTGGAAAAGTGCTAATTGTGGTACGTTCACGGCAAGCCACAACACATGAGCCCAGTGAGAAATGTTGACACCAACAACAGCTCAAAGCCCAGGTTGTGATTGACTGGTGAGATGCAGAGGTGGTCTTCAGCTGGTTCTGACCAGTTCTGGAGAACCGGGAGAGGAAATTTTGAGTAGTTTGGAGAACCGGCAGATATAACATCTGACTGGCCCCGCCCCCATCTATTCTCTGTTTCCCATTGAGTCCCAGCTAATCGGCTGGGTCTTCTTTGGTTGCGCTGCAGAGGAGAACAGAGCTGGAAAGCAGGTTAGTGGGGTGGGGAGGGGAGGGAAGGGGGATTTTGCAGTATCCTTCCCCCAGCAGTGAGTTGGGAATGGAGATTTTACAGTATCTTTCCCCTGCCACACCCACCAAGCCTAGCCATGCCCACAGAACCGGTAGTAAAAAAAATTTGAATCCCATCATTGGTGAGAAGGGGTTTCTGACGAAAAGAATAACGTGGAGTTTAGATGAGAGACGATTATCTCAGGCAGCCAGGCTCATCTTGAAAAAGCTAGGCCTGACCAGGTGAGTTGATGGATGGGGCATCACTCAGAAAGCCACAGTTATGAGCCACGGAGAAGCTGAACAAATCATTGCAAAAGAAGTCAAGGGCATCCAATTTGTGCAGTATGAAAACTCCACATGTCTCTGCTAAGGAGTTCAACCCCAAGGTAGTTTATTTGTTTTTACTTCAAGAGTGGAAAGAAGAATTAGAACATTAGTTGAGGAAAACCATTTCTATCCTGCCCAGTAGTGGATGAAACTGATCTCTTTCATAAGCCTGCCACACATAATTTTTTTTTTTAAAAAAGAGAGAGAAACACATACATCTCTTTGAACATGTTCCCCAGCACAGATCTCTCTCTGCTTTGTTTCGGCGGCCATAGCAATATCGCCTGATTCAGTTAGAGAATTTCTTTACTCATTATTTTATGATGTCTGGATTGACCCTAATAATGCATTGCCCTAGTGAGGATTTGGGACTTCTCGCGGTCTGTTGCCTGCTTTATAGAAACGTATTATCTTAACAGGAACACAATATTTTTCTAGCAAATGGCCAGGAAGGCGTATGCCCAGCAATGGTGTTGAAAAAGCCAACAATCTGTAGATTGTATGGCTACCCAGGGAGAAGATGAAGTTACAGTTTTAATAAATAAATTTCTGCCCTCAGACCCGACAAATTCTGCAGAAGTTTACGAGAATATAAATGCACCGTAATAAAGAACATACACTGTCACTTTGGTTTCCTAGAATAATAAAAACAGAGTTATAAAGCCACAGGACTGTGAGATAGAAATGACCCAAAAACCTCTTTGATAAATCAAAATCCTTTTGCTGGGCACCGAAGAAATGGGAAGTTGGACTTAGTGGATCTGGAAAATGGTTCCACATTTGGGGGCCTCTACTTAAAAGGCCTTTTCCTGTCTTATCCTATTGCCTGGAGAACATCTTCTGATAGCCATGATTTATAGCCAGGGGAAGAAGCAAAAGCCGTAGTAGCATTGATGGTGCTACCTAGTTTGGTAATAAAACGTCTTCAAGAAAACCACCATTCTCAGAAAGCACCAAGGACCACATAAAAGCTGAATTAAGTGATGTGTGCAGTTTCTTATTAAATTAAAAAACATTCAATTGATCCAACCCCTTGTGGATTATGCCTTGCATAGAAGACCTATATTCAGGTACTCCTCAATGTACAACAATTCATTTAGTGTCCTTTCGTAGTTACAATGGCACTGAAAAATGTGACTTAGGACCAGTTTTTACACTTATGACCATTTCGGCATCCCCACGGTCATGTGATCAAACTTTAGGTGCTTAAATGACTCCTACTTATGATGGTTGGAGTGTTGGGATAGGTCTTAATTTCACGGAAATGCGGTGTGTGTGTGTGTGCATGTGTGTGTGCGTGTGTGATGACCCGAGGCATGGCACAAAAGCAACAAAGTCACAAAAGTAGGTAAAGTCCCTTTAATACATCCAATTTGGCCCCCAATGTCCAGTTATCATTGGCTGGAGACAAAACTCTCCCAAGAACAGTTTTTAAAGGGAAGAAATTCAGTCCGAACCCAAAGTACATCTAAATTATAAATGAAAACCAACACAACCATGCTGCAGCAATTAATGAGACAGGGTAGGATAAGGAATTGCAGACTTCAAAAGATAACGAAACACACACAGTTGGGAGGATGCCAGAACCCAGACAAGACGAAACAAACAAAGATAATTCACACTTTGCTTCCAGCAAGGTGCTGTGCGCAAATACCCTTTTAAAATCCTGTTTTCCCAGCTGCAACTAATGAAGGAAATCGGGGCTCTTTTCTCCCCGTAACCCACATTGCTCCCTTATTCATTCCTCCCTGCGTGTCCTAGGATGAAGAGGGGGTGGCCCTGGGTCTTCCTCTGAATGCCCAGCAGACTGTGCCTTCCCCAGTTTCTTCCAGAGCCACACTACCTGTCAGCTGCTCTACCTCCCCCTCGGAATCAGATTCCAACAGGGGCATGACAGTGTGTTTGTGCGCACACATGTGTGTATAAACTCAATAAGGTTGTGGCTTCAATAGTATTATTAATGCCCTTTATTATTTTTTACTTTCCTCTTTTATTGGCTGTATTCTTCTTCTTATATTCTATTGTTTTAGAAGAACACTGAATGTTTCTGTATCGGACACAAATACCTTGTGTGTCTAACCACACTTTGCCAAATAATAATAAAGTACTGGTAGTCCTTGACTTACAACAATACATTTAGTAACTGTTCAAAGTTAAAACGGCACAGAAAAAAGTGACTTATGACTGTTTTTCACACTTACGACCATTGTTGCATCCCCACGGTCACCGGATCAAAATTCAGAGGCTTGGCAACTGTCTCATATTTATGACGGTTGTGGCGTCCCTGTGTCCCACGACAAGCAAAGTCCACGGGGAAGCCAGATTTACTTAACAACCCCGATACTGGCTTAAATCTGCAGCGATTCACTAAACAATCCTGGCAAGGAAGGTGTGATGACCCAGAGTGGGATGCAAAAGCAACAAAGTCACAAAAACAGGTGAAGTTCCTTTAATTCCTTCAACTTGGCTTCAAAGGTCCAACTCTTATTGATTGGAGAAAAAACTCCCCCACAAACAGTTGCAAAAAGGAAGAACTTCTGTTCCAACTCAAAATACATATAAATTATAAATAGAAAAAACAACACAAACCACACTGAAGCAATTAGTGAGACAAGGCAGGAAAAGGGCTTGAAGACATCCACAGATATCGAAATATACACACTGAGGACGCCAGAACAGATAAGAGCTGACAGACTAGAATTATTTCATGCTTTGCTTCTAGCACTGGGCCATGCACAGTTTGTCCTGTTTAAAAAGACCTCACAGCTACAGCTCATGAAGGGGATCAGGACCTTTTCCTCCCCCATAGACCGCACTATTTACATTTCTCCCTTATCTGCTCCTCTCTGCATGCCCTAGGATGGGCCTGGGTCTTCCTCTGAATGCCCAGCCAGTCTGAGCCCTTCCCCAGTTTCCTCCAGAGCCATACTCCCACTCCCTGTCAGCTGTTCCTTCTCTCCCTCGGAGTCATACTCCAACAGGGGCATGACAGAAGGTCGTAAAATGGGCCCCACATTCACTGAACAAATATTTCACTTAGCCACATCCATTTTGAGCTCCATTGTTCTGAAAAGAAATGCTCTTAAAAGAAAGCCAGGCCTTTTATTTCTAAGTTCCACTTTTTATGGGGCCTAAGAAGGAGAAGCATTGAAGCAAGTGAGAAGTTAACAAAGCTCTGGACATTTTTCTTTTGTCTGAGGAAATGGGCTTTAAAATGGCAAAGAGCAAAATGTGCAAGGGAGCGTAAAGTGTAAAATATGAGGGCAAAAATACCTAATGGCACAAATGAGCCGACAGGTATTGGAGTGACGGTAATCAAGAAAGTATAGCTCAGTGCAAAGACAGATCCAGCTATAAGAAAACAAGAAAAACCAACTTCCCACTCAGAGAATGTTAGAAAAGAATTGTTATAGGTAGTCCTTGATTTACGACAATGTTTCTTTACCTTAGCAACTTTAATGTCAACTCCTAAAATATTTCTATCATCTTTTTAGAGTTGCCAACAGAAAGGGAGGGGGAAGCAGTACGGCAGCTTGCATTCCATAAATGTTTTCAAAGAAAGTTTCTAGGTGACCGAAGTTTCTGCCGTGCAAAATTCTAAATGGAAAGCATGATTGATGACTCTTGGCTATGGATGTGTCCCATTGGAGAATATGTATTGTGATACACCCAGGCATGTTTACTCCTAATAAATCTTTTAAGTTTTGGAAGTTTGGCTCGAGACTCATGATTTAAATGGGGGTAACGGACAGAGCCCTGACAGCTAGCCAACTCTGAGACACATCATTCATTGTCATCCTTGACCCTGGTTTTCCCCCCACCCCCTGGGGGTATTGTAATTCATATATTCTCCAATGGGACACATCCATAGCCGAGAGTCATCAATCGTGTTCTCCAGTTAGAATTTTGTGGGGCAGAAACTTTGGTCACCTAGTTACTATTCTTTAAAAACATTTATGGAATGCACTTTCAGTTTGCAAGCTGCTGCACTGCTCCCCCCGCCCTTTCTGTTGGCATCTCTAAAAAGACCAGAGAACTATTTTATGTGTTGACACAGTCACTAAATGAACTGTATAGTGTATAGTGGATTTATTTGTGGTTTTTTAGCCTTTCTCTCCAAATAAAATTATAACAGTATGATAGATGTATACAGATAGTCCTTGACTTTCAACAGTTCATTTGGTGACTGTTAGAAGTTACAGTGACCCTGAAAAATTAGAATAGAATAGAATAGAATAGAATAGAATAGAATAGAATAGAATAGAATAGAATAGAATAGAATAGAATAGAATAGAATAGAAAAATATGGAGTGGAATAGAATGGAATGGAATGGAATTCAGTGGAATAGAATAGAACAGAACAGAACAGAACAGAAGAATTCTTTATTGGCCAAGTGTAGTTGGACACACATGGAATTTGTCTTGGTGCAAATGCTCTCAGTACATATAAAAGTTATGACCATTTTTCACATTTACCACCATTGCAGAATCCCCCATGGTCACATGATCAAAATTCAGCAGCTTGGCAACTGGCTTATATTTGTGACAAGGAAAGTCAATGGGAAAGCCAGATTCACTTAACAACCAGGTTACTAACTGCAGTGATTACCTTGACATTTGTGGCAAGAAAGGTTGCAAAATGAGGCAAAACTCGCTTAACCAAAAACAATGGAAATTTGGGGCTCAATTGTGGTCATAAGCAGGTGTGGGCTGCTACCAGTTCACACCGGTTCAGGTGAACCTGTAGGTAATTTTATGGCCGTTTTATGGCCAGTTTGGTGAACCAGCAAATCCCACCCCTGGCTGGCCCCACCCACCCCTCCCCTCTCCTCCCCTCCCCTCCCAGGAGTCCCCACACAGTCCATTTTAGATGCCAGGTAAGTGCAGGGCCCACTTGGAGACTCAGGGAGGGTGAAAAATGGGCCTCTCAAAAGCTCCAGAAGGCTGGAAACGAGCCAATTTTTGACCTCCAGAGCGCCTCCGGAGCCCAGGGAGGTCATTTTTATCCTCCTGGAAGCTCAAGAAAAACCTCTGGAGCCTGGTGAGGGTGAAAACAGCCTCTTGCCCCACCGTGGTGCAGGAGGCTGACTAGGCCATGCCCATCATGGCCAGGCCCACTCAGCAACCGGGCAGAGAACCAGTTGCTAAAATTTGTGAAGTCCATCCGTGGTCGTAAGTCAAGGATCACCTCTATACAGTTCTGTTTGGCACTGAGAGCATTAGAGGAGGCCAAGATATTTTTCCTTCTGACATTACAACTCCAGTTCATCTAATGACACTAAATGGGCACCTATTGAGGACATGCAAAAGGAAGAATAATTTTACTCAGCACGCAATTGGCTTGTGGAGTTCCCTACCCCAAGTTGTAAACACGGCCATGGATTTTCAGACTCCTTGAAAAAAAAAGGGAACTGGACATTCTGACAGAGAATAAAGGCTCTCAGTTCCTTTTTAGTTATTATGTTAGATAATTATGAATCAATCAGGTTCTTAGGAAATGTTTTTCCTGTCTTTTTCCTTTCTTTGGCAGAAAAGAATATTTCATTCTTAGTGCCAGACATCTCAATTTCTAGAGAAAAAAACCCCCATACAATCATACTTTTTAAAATTGAGGCTGGTAATAACTAAATTGGGGAGAACTAGTTATCACGTCCATCTTTTTTAACATCGCTTGCGAGTTGGAAACTTTAGTGTTTCTCTCAACCTGGGCAATTTTAAGGTATGTCTTTATAGTCTTCAACTCCCAGAATTCCCCAACCAGATGGAAGTCCCACATATCTTCAAAGGAATACTGGGAGTTGAAGTCCACATACCTTAGAGTTGCCAAGGTTGAGAAACTCTGATCTAAAGGAATAGATTTGATTAAACAGGCTTTCTGCTGCAATCATCTGGAGCTCTGTCGAAAAGTCTTCCCGAATAGAATAGAATAGAATAGAATAGAATAGAATAGAATAGAATAGA
>BLBF01000040.1:877993-893366 GCA_015471245.1 Laticauda colubrina | reverse complement strand
ATAGAATAGAATAGAATAGAATAGAATAGAATAGAATAGAATAGAATTCTTTATTGTCATTATACGTATATACACAGTGTATGTACAACGAAATTCACATAAAACCCAGATACCAGACTCAACATGCACACACACATGACAATCCCCAAACATATCCCCACCCACCAAAATTCCCCATCTCCTAAAAAACATACAAGCCTCCACACAAGAGACCAAGTAATACTATCCAACAGCTCACTGATGATAGGTCCTTAAGTTCATTGTTAAATGCAATTATAGCTCTGGGATAAAAACTGTTCAGAAAATGTGTGGTCCGAGTTTTAATTGTTCTGTATCTTCTGCCAGAAGGTAACAGTTCACAAAGATTGTGAGCAGGATGGGAAGAGTCTCTGAGACTTTTCCTCAACTTCCCCAAACAGTGAGATGCGAAGTGTTGTCCAGGGCTGGTAGCTGGAACCCGATGGTATTCTGAACAGTTTTAATGATTCTCTGCAGAGCTTTTTTGTCCGCTACAGAGCTGCACCCATACCATGCAAGAATGCCATATGTCAGGACACTCTCAATGATGCTACAGTAGTAGAATAGAAGTAGATACTGAGATAATTAATTATCCCAAACAGAATTGTGTTCCTACCATTCTTTCATTTCCCCCCCCCCCCCTCTCTCTCTGTACTGTCTGTCCCTTGGGATAAAGGCAAAGTTTTGAGCCCAGCAAAGCAGACCTCGCGTGGGAATCCCTGGGTGGCTGTCATTTTCTCCTGGATCCTTGTACAGGTGAGTTCAGTGCTTCCTCTTTTTCCTATCGTTCTGTGTGTTCCCACGGCATGCATTGCCAGGGAACATCTTGTCCTATCCATTAGAACAGGGGCAGCCGGTGGGCTGAGAACGGTTCGCCCCGGTTTGGGAGAACTGGTAGCTAATTTTATCATTTTTAATGGACGGTTCGGTGAATCAGCAAATCCCACCCCTGGCTGGAGTCTCCACGTGGCCCATTTTGGACCCCAGGTAAGTACAGGGCCTGCATGGAGGCTCGGGGAAGGTGAAAAATGGGGCCCCTAGAGGCCAGAAACAGGCCCGTTTCCGGTCTTCAGGAGCCTCCCAGGAAGGCTGTTTTTGCCCTCCAGGAGGGTTGAGGAAAGCCTTCAGAGCCCTGGCAAGGGCGAAAATCAGAGGTGGTCTTCAGCAGGTTCTTACCAGTTCTGGAGAACCGGTAGCGGAAATTTTGAGTAGTTCGGAGAACTGCCAAATCCCACCTCTCTATTTTCTGCCTCCCATTGAGTCCCAGCTGATCGGCTGGGTCTCCTTTGGTTGCCCTGCACGGGAGAACGGAGCTGGAAAGCAGGGTAGTGGGGTGGGGAGGGAAGGGGGATTTTGCAGGTTTCCTTCCCCTGTCACACCCACAAAACCACGCTCACAGAACCGGTAGTAAAAAAAATTTGAATCCCACCATTGGTGAAAATGCCCTCTCCCATCCCGTTATGGTGCAGGCAGCCACGCCCACCCAGCAAGTTAGTTTAGCAAGTCGCTAAAATTTTTGAAGCCCACCCCTGGACAGAGGTGTGAAACTCTATTTCATTGAGGGCTGCATCAGGGTTGTGTTTGAATCTCAGGGGCGAGGCATGGCCAGGAGGTCGTGTCCAGCTCAGTGTCACTTACCGAGGTTCTGTTTTCGGCTACGATGACCTCCTGCAGCCATCTTCCAGCAAAAACTGAACTTGGAGAGGCCCCGCACTGCCTGCCCGGGCTCCGTTTTCATTGGCAGAAGCACCACGAGCCGGTCCTTTGCTGTTTCCAGGGTGGCCTCACAGGCCAGATCTAAGCACTTTCATAGGCTGGATCCGGCCCCTAGGCCTTGAGTTTGATACCCCTGCATTAGCACAAACTGTGATTTCTTTTTCTTGGAGCTTAACCATTACAGTGAATGCAGGTGACTGGATTAGTTTAGGATTTAGGGAATGCAGGTTGCTCTCATCTTGCGATCACGATTGAACCCACAATTTCCATTGATTGCTAAGCAAGAGAATTGTTAAGTGACTTTACCCCATTTTACGACCTCCCTTGCCAGTGTTGTTCAAGTGAATCACTGCAGTGGTTAAATTAGTAACACAGCTGTTAAGTGGATTGTGGCTTCCCCTGTTGACTTTGCTTCTCAGAAGGTCGCAGAAGGGGATTGCATGACCCCTGAGGACACGGCAAGCGTCATAAATAGAAGTCAGTTGCCAAGCAGCGCGTGAATTTTGATCGCATGACCATGAAGAGGCTGCAACAGTTGTGAATGTGAAAAGCGGTCACAAGTCACTTTTTTCAGGGTTGTCGTAGCTTGGAACGGTCACTAAATGAATAGCTATAAGTCAAGCACAACATCAGGTCTGAGCTGGTTAGCTTTCTGAGATCAACCAGAGTGTTGTGGATGCTGCCACCTGGCTGTAAGAGGAGAAATAGCCCCACTGTGGTTTAAATGTTGAACAGTTTTGGAAACTTGGGGAAGAACTTTTAAAAACAGAATAACAGAGCTGGAAGGGACCTTGGAGGACTTCTAGTCCAACCCTCTCCTCAAGCAAGGGACCCTCTTCTATTTCAGACAAGTGGCTGTCCAGTTTCTTCTTTAAAGCCTCCAGTATTGGAGCACCCACCTCTTCCAGAGGCAAGCCGTTCCATAGAATAGAATCGAATAGAATTTTGGATTGGATTGGATTGGATTGATTGAATTGAATTGAATTGAATTGAATTGAATTGAATTGAATTCTTTATTGGCCAAGTGTGATTGAACACACAAGGAATTTGTCTTTGGTGCAAATGCTCTCCGTGTCCATCAAAGAAAAGAGACATCCGTCAAGAATCAAGAATCATCAGGTATAACAGTTAATAATAGTCATAGGGTACAAATAAGCAATCAAATCATAGTAGGAAACAGTCAGTATAAATTGTCAGGATACAAGTGACAAAGTTACAGTCATATAGTCACAAGTGGGAGGGATGGGCGATAAGGAGTGATGAGAAGATTAATAGTAATAGCAGTGCAGACTTTGTAAGAGTTGAACAGTGTTATGGGAATTAGTTGTTTAGCAGAGGGATGGTATTTGGGGAAAAACCTGTCCTTGTGTCTAGTTGTTCTGGTGTGCAGCGCTCTATAGTGCCGTTTTGAGGGAAGGAGTTGAAACAGTTGATGTCCGGGATGTGAGGGGTCCGTAGATATTTTCACAGCCCTCTTTTTGACTTGTGCAGTTTGCAGGTCCTCCTTGGAAGGCAGGCTGGTAGCCATTGTTTTTTTCTGCAGTCCTAATTCTCCTCTGGATTCTGTGTCTGTCCTGTTGGGTTGCATTACAAAACCAGACAGTTATAGAGGTGCAGAGGACAGACTCAGTCATTCCTCCGTAGAACTGGATCAGAAGCTCCTTGGGCAATTTGACCTTCCTGAGTTGGTGCAGAAAGAACATTCTTTGCGGTGGTTTTTTTGATGACGTTTTTGATGTTAGGTGTCCATTTCAGGTCTTGTGATATGATAGAACCTAGGAATTTGAATTATGTTCTGACCCCGCCTTAGCAAAACCAAGAAACAGGCTCCTTATCCTCAAACCCCTCTTTATTTAGGCACTGTGAGTTCATGGCATTCACTCCAGCAGTGGAATCCTACATGTTCCACTACCGGTTTGATGATCGTGTGTGCAGCTTTCCCCACACCAACTGAAGCCTGCAGCACCAATCAGCTGAGAGGACAAAGAAAAGCACAAAGATGTGATCGTGGGAGGCTTTTTTTTAAAGCTTTACTACCGTTTCGGGCAAACCGGTCTGAACCGGTAACATACCACCATTGATTAATACACAGAAATGTCCAGGCAATAATCCTCCCAAGGGTCAGTTGCAAGAACGGACCTTGTCGGTCCTTGGATAGCTGCCAGGCCGAGAGCTTCCAGTCGCAAAGCTGTAAACCAAATACCTGGCAAGGAGTCTCTGTGAGGCACGAACTCTATTAAGCAAGTCCTTCAAAAGAAATATGGTCTCCTGCAATTACCACTCCCCTTTTGTTTGTATTTATTCCCTAGAAAGGGGCCATTCAGCGTCTGTGTGTACTTTTCCTTCCGAGTTGGCCCGTGATCCTCAATTGTTCTGCTCTCCTGACAGCCTTGTATTTACACCCATCTAGAACAGGCTCCAGCTGTTCTTTTTCCCCACTTATCGCCAACTCTGGAGGCAGCTGGGAAATGTTGGCCCTCTGTCTGCTTCTGATGCAGAGCATCCATCAGAGCCTTCCCCAGACTCCAGGACTGGCGTTAAGTTCCTCCCCAACTTCCTCACTGTCCGAGTCTGTCACCAGCTCTGCTGGCAGCTGGCGGGTCACAACAGATTAATAGCATGCCAATTCCATTGCTCCTGCTGCCCTCGCCATTATCCATGAAACAGCTGACTGGCACGCCAGATGTTGAGGCTCACCTCTGTTCCTAGGCTCACAAAATTCCCAAAAATCTAGTCCTTGACTTAACAACAACTGCTGTGATTGTCTTAACCATCACTCCAAAAAAGTTCGTAACTTTGGACATGACTTTCTTAACAACCTCTTCACTTAGCAATGGAAATTCTGGGCCCCATTGTACTCATAAGTCAAGGATGATGTGTTAAGGAGCAAGGGTAGATGCGAATCCTTCCCTTTCTGCAAGGAAGTGAAATAGTGGAGGAGGCTAAATATTTTGATCGTCATGTGAATCAGGGCCCCCAATAATTTCTTACCACTTTGGTTGTCACCGCTGAGTCTTCTAATGCCTCTCGGAACTGTCGCCTGGAAAACAAAGTGAGATAAAAAATTGCCCTGGCAGGACACGCTGGAAAATATGCATCTATCTATTTTTCTTTTCTTGAGATGCAAGCCAGTGTATAAATTGATTGAACAAATAAATCAGAATGATGCCCTAGAAACCCAGTGGGGGGACATCAGTGACGTTAAATAGTATACAATTCAGGACAGACACAGAGAAAACTGCATGAGGTATGTTTGTTGTCTTTGAGTTTTTTATTTTTACACATATAAACAAGACAGGATAAAACAATCTGGAACTGGGTATGTCTAGTTTGATGAAAAGAAGGCCCAAGGGTGACATGATAGCAGTGTTCCAATATTTGAGGGTCTCACAAAGAAGAGGGGTTCAAGCTACTCTCCAAAGCACCTGAGGGCAGGACAAGAAACAATGGATGGAAACTCATCAAGGAGAGAAGCAACTTAGAAGTAAGGAGGAATTTCCTGACAATCAGTGGAACTACTTGCCTTCAGAAGTTGTGGCTGCTCCATCACTGGAGGTTTCGAAGAAGAGATTGAACAAACATTTGTCTGAAATGGTAGAGGATGTGATCACCCGGGGCATGGCACAAAGGAAACACAGACAGATAATCAGTAGGAGTCCCTTTATTAGCTCCAACTTTGCCCCCAATATCCTGGTTACCTTCTGAGCTGGAGAAAAACTCAGAGGAACAGCCTTTGGCTGCGGAGAATCAAGTCTAAAATGTGGTCAACAAAAACTGTAACTATAAGTCCAATCAAGGCAAGATGAGGTAATCAGTCCAGCAGGGCAAGCGAAGGAATTCCAGATGTGAAGGCATGGCAATAACTCCACATGGTTGGGAAGACACCAGGAACACAGATAAGCAAAATCAGCACAAGATAAACTCACGTTTGCTCCCAGAAGCTGCTACACTCAGCTTGCATCTCTTTTAAACTTTCATTCCCAGGTGTGGCTAATGAAGGGAATCAGAGCCTTTTCCTCCCCCATAAGCCACGCAACACAGGTTGCTCTCTTCTCCGTTCCTGCCTGCCTGCACTAGGATGAAGAGGGGATGGGCCTGGGTCTTCCTCTGAACTTCCTCTCCCTTGTTCTCCCTCTCCCTTGTTTTACCTCTCCCCTGCTCTGCCCAGCTGGACTTTGCCCTTCCCAAGTTTCCTCCATAGCCAATGGAGCCGCACACCTGTACTCTGTCAGTTGTTCGTTTTCCTCCTCAGATTCAGACTCTGACAGGGGCATGACAGAGGGTTTCCTGCTTGAGTAGATGGTTGGACTAGAAGACCTCCCAGGTCCCTTCCAACTCTGCTGTTCTAATATTCTATAACCCTATTGTTTAAAAAACTAAAAGAGTTCCGCTGTATAATTTACTTTCAGAACAGGATAGTTGTCTTGGATTTGTTGTACAGAAACTCCTCGACTTAACAACCATTCATTTAGTGGCTGTTCAAAGTTACAATGGCCCTGAAAAAAGTGACTTATGACCGTTTTTTCACACTTACGACCGCTGCATCACCATCCCCATGGTCATGTGATCAAAATTCACCTTGGCAACTGGTTCATATTTACGACGGTTGCCATGTCCTCAGAATGCTGTGGTCCCCTTTTGAGACTTTCTGACAGGTTCATTCAATGGGGAAGCCGGAAATCACTGAATAACCATGTTACAAACTTAGCAAATGCAGTGGTTCTCTTTAACAACAGTGCCCACAAAGGCTGTTTAAACAGAATAAAACTCACTTAACAACTGTCTTGTTTAGCAGTGAAAATTTTGGGTTCAGTTATGATCATAAGTCGAGGAGTATCAATATTGGAAAAAAAAATCCCTAGGAAATAAATTCCCCCAAAAAGCTTGCTTTCAGAATAGAACCATTGTCTTTAATCTATTTATATATAAAAGCAAAATACCCCCCACACATCATCATGAAATCTCTAGCACTGTAAAGCCTACAAACTTGAAACGGTGGCACATATGTTCCTCTTGGCTTCTAGGTGCTCACTAAGGAAGGATTTTTCGAAATGACCATTAGAGCATGAGTATTTTCCTATATTATTATTATTAACACGCTCTGATGCTAAGGAGTTCTACTCCCCCTCCGCACCTGAAAAGAAATCTGTTCCAAATGCAAAACACAAGCAGAGGAGAGGAATTTCAGTTTGTTTTAGTTTCACAGCAGCAAGCAGCTTTAGTACAGGACAGTTGAGCTAAGTCACGTCCAGGCTTCTTGCTCTCTCCTTGCTCAAACAGCAAATACTGTTTCAGTTTCCAAACAGCCCTCAACTCTTTCACACACTGACAGGACACTAGCCAGATAATGCCACCAATGGATGCTGGAAGCAGAGGCAGAATTTTTCCCCTTATTTTCCTCCCCAAAAACTAAGCCCGACCATATAGTTTCGTCGCGAAGCACAGGGATAGACAGAGCTAGTTCATCATATTAAGAGGGGTGAGAGAAGGTTGTTTTTTTTCTGTCAAAAAAATGAAATTTGAGCCCTAATCTCATATTTAGATTCTTATTCCTTTTGAAGAGAAAGTTCTTGACAGGTAATCCTCGATTTACGACCCCAATGGAGCCCAAAATGTTGCCAAGCGGGACATTTGTGAAGCAAATTTTGCCCCATTTTTATGACCTTTCTTGCCGCAGTTGTGAGGAGAAATCACTGCAGTTGTTCAGGTAGTAACATGGTTGTTAGGCTTCCCCGTTGATGTCGATTGCCAGAAGGCTGCAAAAGGGGGTATCACATGACCTTTGGGACACTGCAACCGTCATAAATATGAGACAGTTTGCCCAGCGCCTGAATTTTGATTGTGTGACCATTGGGAATGTTACAACAGTCTTAAGTGTGTAAAACGGTCACAAGTCCCTTTGTAACTTCAAACGGTCTTTAATAAACTGTTGTAAGTCAAGGATTACCTGACAGAAAATTGTTCCAAGAGATGGTTCGAGTTCAAGGAGAGATTCAACCTGGAAATAAGGAGAAACTTTCTGACAGTGAGAACAATCAACCCAGGGAACAGAAGTTGCCCTTGGAAGTTGTGGGAGCTTCATTCCTGGAGGCTTTCAAGAAGAGATTGGATTCCCATCTGTCAGAAATGGTGTAGGGTCTCCCGCTTGGGCAGGGGGTTGGACTGGATTGACCTACAAGGTTCCTTCCAACTCTGATTATCTGTTATCTGTTATATGTGGTACCTTGCTCAGTAGCAGTAACTATGAGAGGGATCTCAAAGTCCTAGTGGACAATCACTTAAATATAAGCCAGCCGTGTGTGGCAGCTGCCAAAAAAAGCCAACGCAGTCCTAGGCTGCATAAACCGAGAGACAGAATCAAGATCCTTTGAAGTGTTAATCCCACTTTATAAGGCCTTGGTAAGGCCACACTTGGAATACTGTGTCCAGTTTTGGTTGCCATGATGTAAAAAAGATGTTGAGACTCTAGAAAGAGTGCAGAGAAGAGCAACAAAGAGGATTAGGGAAATGGGGGCTCTAAAACATATGAAGAACGGTTGCAGGAACTGGGCATGTCTAGTCTGATGAAAAGAAGGATTAGGGGAGACATGATAGCAGTGTCCCAATATCTCAGGGGTTGCCCCAAAGAAGAGGGGGTCAAGGTATTCTCCAAAGCACCTGAGCTACAGGGACAAGAAGCAATGGGTGGAAACTCATCAAGGAGAGAAGCAACCTCGAATTAAGGAGAAATTTCCTGACAATTAGAACAATTAATCAGTGGAACAACTTGCCTCCAGAAGTTGTGAATGCTCCAGCACTGGAGGTTTTTTAAGAAGAGACTGGATAACCATTTGTCTGAAGTGGTGTAGGGTTTCCTGCCTGAGCAAGGGGTTGGACTAGAAGACCTCCAAGGTCCCTTCCAACTCTGTTATTCTAAATTCTGAAAAATTGAGAGGGGAGTTAGACCACTTCCATAGATAGTGAGATTTTATCATGCAGCTCCAGCCACCATTTTGACTTCTTTGCCCTCTGCCCTGCTAATATTCTTGAAAGAGCAGCTCTATCAATAGTAAATAAAAGCTAGGCTGGGGTGTCTGCTGGCTACATTGAAAATCGCCACGATGGGCTTATGAGAATATGATTAAACCCCCATCCAGAAATGTTTAAAAAGTCCGAAAATATTTCCTGGGATACTGTATTCATGGTCTTATCTTTCAAATAACATTTTGATCTACCCGGCATAGGTTTATAGTGTCTCGCTGCCTCCAGAGACCAATTTTTGTACAGAGCCACTTCATTTGGAAATGCAGGGATAAAAATGCATTGGAAAAGCAACATGGGAGATCTGCGTTTGATCAAACAGTTTGCCAAGGTTCAGCACGGAGGAGAGAAGTCGCGTTAGAAAAAGTTGGAAAAGTTTTTTGGGTGGGAGGGGGATAATATTGGCCATGGGATAGGCTTCTGCTTTGGCCTGTATAAGAAGTGGGTCCCATAAGCATATCTGCTAAGCATGGCTCTGCTTTCATAGAAGACAACAGGGTCAATGTTTCAAGAATTGGGGACTTCAATTCCCAGAATTCCCCAGACAACATATGTGGACTTCAGCTCCCCGAATTCCCTAGTCAGTATATGAGGACCTCAACTCCCAGAATTCCCCAGCCAGCATGCACAGATTCCAACTCCCAGAATTCCCTAGTCTAGGGGTCAAATTGGCTGCCCGCATGCTGGATGCATTCACGCACAGGCCACGCCCACCCCAGCTCCGCAAAGGGGAAAAATACCTCGAAGCATCACGTGACGGCAATGTGATGCCGCGAGTTATTATACCCGTGCCCTAGTCAGTATATGAGGACTTCAGTTCCCAGAATTCCCCATGCAACACACATGGAAGAGGTGTGTTTTCTACAGCCCTGGAAGTGCTCTGTTGGAGAATGTGATGTGATGTGTGTGATCCACACCCTGGGAGGAGTGGAGGAACAGGGTCAAAGGTGGGTGGTAAATTACGTAGGGCAGAGCCAGACTGCACTTGGGAAAAGTGCCAACATGTTATAAATACATAATAAATAATTGGATTTCTTTTGAAACTTGGCTCGAGGCTCATGAATTAGTTAGGACAGTGGTGGCTGACCTTTTTGGGCTCCTGTGCCAAAAAATTGTGCGCATGCTTGCATGCTCGCATTCATGTGCCAGCACCCAGAAGGCAACATGCGCCCCCCCATGACTCCTACACATGCGTGCGCAATCTCCCCCCCTTACCTGCACTGCATCTCACAGATGATTTTCGGCCGATTTGAGGCCTTTTTTGGCCTCCCAGAGGCTTTAGGAAGGCTTCTGCAGGCTTCTCAGGCCGAAAACTAGGCCTGTTTCATTGCTTCTGGTATTTCCAGAAAAACAGGAAGTGATGCAACGGGCCTAGTTTTCATCCTGAAAAGCCTGCAGAAACCTTCCTAAAGCCTCTGGGAGGCCGAAAAAGGCCTCAAACCGGCGGTGAGGCGGCGGGCATGCGCAGTGAGGTCAGTTTGCCTGCAGCTTGCATGCTGTCACAAATGACTCTGCGTGCTACAGGTTCAGACCTCCCAGGTCTGAGCCGCAGGTCGTGTCAGAAGCGTCTGGGCCGTTGGTCCGATGTCCCCCACCCCCGGTTCCGGTGTGTCTGAGCAAGACGAGCTGATTCCATTCCCGAAATGGAGGACAAGCCTGTCTTCTCCAGAGAACTCCCGCCATCTAATCTGTGGGTGCTGTTTTCTTCGCCTCTCTAAATGACACGGTAAATTGGACAAAATCATTGGTGTAATGCAAAGAATAAAAAAAAATTGCCCCATTAGCCAGCCAAGAACATTGCTGAGCAGTGGAGAAGAATGGGGAGAGGGCAAGGGAGAACCATTAGGGAGGGTAGGGGGGCTGCTTGGTGGAAGCAACAAACCCCCCCCCCCCCATTGCTGCTATGGGCAATGTGAGAGCTGCTGCTTGGCAAACGGAAGGAGGCTTGGAGAGGTTAAACTTGTGTTGCACGCCTGGGAAGACGGACAAACAGGAATAGGTAGTCCTCAACTTACGACCGCAATGGAGCCCCCCCCCATTTCTGTTTGCTAAGCGAGCGATTTCTTAAGTCAGTTTGGCCCTGTTTTACGACTTCCCTTGCCACCGTTGTTAAGTGAATCACTGCAATTAGTAACATGGTTGGGAAGGGAATCTGGCTTCCCTGACTGACTTTGCTTGTCAGAAGGTCATTAAAGGGGAAGGTGTGACCCCTGGGATACTACAGCTGTCATAAATAAGGGTCAGTTGTCAGGTGTCTGAGTTTTGATCACATGATCCTGTCTTCACATGATCAGAAATGGGGCGCTTGGTTGCTGTGAGTGTTTTGTAATGTCAAATTCCTTTAAGCTACTGGATATAGCAACAGCACTTAAGGCTTATATACTGCTTCATAGTGCTTTACGGCCCTCTCTGACGGATTTACAGAGTCAGCCTCTTGCCCCAACAATCAATTTTAACCACCTCGGAAGGATGGAAGGCTGAGTCAACCTTGAACCGGTCAGGATCGAGCTACTCAGTGGGCAGAGTCAGCCTGCAGTACCGCATTCTAACCGCTGCACCACCATGGCAGAGATAGCAAGAGCACACAAACTTATACACCACTTCACCATGCTTAGCAGCTCTCCCTAAATGGTTTATAGAGGCAGCCTCTTGCCCCCAACAATCTGGATCCTCATTTTATCCACCTTGGAAGGATGGAAGGTTTGAGTCAGTGTTGAGTCTGGTGGGATTTGAATTGTAGGCAGCTGGCTGCAGCACAAGTAGCTTGCAGTAGTGCACTCGAACCGCTGAGCCACAGAGTCTGTATTCATAAACTAGCTCGTTACCCGTTCTTCGCTATGAAACTATGTGGTGGGGCTTACTTTTTGGGAAGGAAAATAAGGTGGTGGTGGGGAAGCTGTGCCTCTGCCTATCAGCATCCATTGGTATCCATCTGGCTAGCGTCCTGTCAGTGTGTGAGAGAGTTTAGGGCTGTTTGGAAACTGAAACAGTATTTGCTGTGTGAGCAAATAGGAGACATCAAGGAGTCTGGGTGTGGCTTAGCTCAGCTGTTCTCCACCAAAGCTGCTTGGTGCTCTGAAACTGAAACTGAAACTCCTCTCCTCTGCTTGTGTTTTGAATTTGGAACAGATTTCAGGTGGGGAGGGGGAGTAGAATTCCTTAAGCCCCTGTCACACTGCACCAATGGATGCAAAGAGGATATAAAACGGACAAAAAAGCTTGCCATCCATTGGTTAACGTGATGTATCCGTTCTGTACTCACTGCCTCCGTTTTGCTTCCTCTCTATCCGTCCAGCATCCGTTTATGGACGTTTCATCCGCTCCAAAAGTTTTGGGCTGCCTAAAACTTTTGCGCGGAAAATGTATCCAGTTCGTCCGTTCTGCATCCGCTACGCATCCGCTACGCATCCGTTATGCATCCGCTATATCCGCTAGGCATCCGTTACGCATCCGCGCAACGCGCATCCGCCCAGACGCAGGGAGGAAGCGGAACGGACGCGGAACGGATGCAGAACGGATGCCTAGAGGATGCAGCACGGAAACAAAGCGTTTAAAACGGAAAAAACGTTCGCAGAGGGGACCTATCTCGGATATTAAGGATGTCTACAGGATGCCTAGAGGATGCCTAGTGGAAAACCTATACTGCCTATAAAAAGGGGGAGCAAATCGCCTGCATCTCACTTTCAGAACAGCAGCCCAACGGTGCAGACCTCTGCAGCCTCCATCTGCCTCTTCCTCTTCCACAGCATCCAGTCATGTCCACCGTGGATCGTAACAAAGTCCTTTTGGCAGCCACCATCCTTCTGCAACAGTGCGAAACCATCTGCAGGCTCTGTGAACTCTACTGCGAGAAGAAAAGGAGGCACCCAAAAAGAGTCTGGATCCGAAGATGGTTCGCCAGAAGAGCAGAGGACGGACTGTACAACAAGCTGATGGTGGAGCTCAGGAGCGAAGACACTCGGGCGTTCCAGAACTTCATGAGGATGCCTCCAGCCATGTTTGACGAAGTTGTGCAGCGCCTGACACCCAGGTTGACCAAGGCAAACACCAGCTTCCGGCCCAGCCTGGAACCTGGGCTCAAGGTGGCACTCACTCTGTGCCACCTGGCCTCAGACACCTCCTACAGGAGCATGCAGAACGGCTGGAGGGTGCCATCCAACACCATCAGCATTGTGGTCAGAGAAGTGGTGCAAGCCATCATCGAAGAATACAAGGAGGAGCTCCTCCAGTGCCCCTCCACTGAAGAAGGATGGAAGAAAGTTGCAGAGCAGTGGTATCAGAGGTGGAACTTCCCCCACACCGTTGGAGCCATAGATGGCAAGCAAAGCTCCAGCCAAGTCGGGGTCCACTTATTTCAACTCCAAGGGCTTCTTCAGCATCATCCTCTTCGCCATGGTCGATGCTGACTACAAGTTAATGTACATCGATGCTTCAGGCAACGGCTCATCTTCGGATGCCCAGGTATACAACGCCAGTCACCTCAAGGAGGGGCTGGAACGCAACCTCATGGTGGGCTTCCCAGATCCAGACCCCCTGCCCAACGACACGCAAGATGTGCCCTACTTCATCGTGGGGGATGATGCCTTCTCCCTCACAACCTACCTCATGAAGCCCTACACCTCCAAATACCTCATCTGTGAAGAGAGGATCTTCAACTACAGGCTGTTCAGGGCAAGGCGGGTGGTGGAGAACGCCTTTGGCATCCTGGCCAACAGGTTCCAGGTACTTCTCACCAACATGCAGCATTGTCCAGAGACCGTGAGGAGGATCATGGAAGCTTGCTGCATCCTGCACAATCTCATGCGCACCTGCTACCCAGTCTTGCAGAACAGGCTCGTGGACCTCCAACAAGCCAATGGGGTCATGGAGCCTGGGGAATGGAGGCAAGGGTGAAACCTGATCGACACTGAGGATGTGCAAGGCCCCAACAGAGCCTCACGTGAGACGAAAAAGCAGTGCAACCTCCTGAAACACTGGTGCAACTCCCCAGCTGGAGCAGTGGAGTGGCAAGACAGGATGATAGATGATTAATGGATGCTTCCTTCAGCCTATCTCATCACACGGATGAGATTGGGCCATGTATATTTGGTTGGCCTACAATGAACAGGGCGTTTAATAAAGAGTTGTGTTTATGTTGACATGTGTGGATAATTATTACATTATTATTGATAACAAAGGGCTGTAGGTGTGGCACCTGGGAGGGTGGACCATACAGTCCCACTATGCTTGCACTAGAGGTTTATCTATCCCACAGCTATTCTAACCCATCCCACAGCTATTACCCATACCACAGTTATCCTAACCCATCCCAAAGCTATCCTTACCCATCCCACAAGCATGCAAAGGCTTAAACCATTTCTAACAGTTTCCAGCAAGACTTTATTAAAAAAAAAGAAATGAAGCAAGTGTGTGAATCATAAATAGACTTTATTAACAACAAGCTATAAGACAAAAATGAGTCTCTGGCACTCCTCTTGGTCGCTCAGTCCCAGGGGTGAAGGGTGCAGGTGCTGGGGAGGTGGCTGGTGCTGGAGTGCTTGTCATCAGCTCCTCCAGGAGCAGAAGCAGAAGCAGAAGCCCCAGCCCCAGAAGAGCGAGCCCGTGCTGCAGAAGCCCCAGCAGAACCAGAGTGAGGGCCAGGGGGCGGGATGGTAGCCCTGTCCCTCTTGCCAGGGCTGGCAGCAGATGGCTGAGGCTTGCTGTGCTTCCGCATGGTTGTGGGGTTGCTGGCTGGCAGGAAGGCTGGCAGGAAGGCTGGCAGGAAGGCAGGCACCAAGGCTTTCAGGCAGGCAGGAACCAAGGCTGGCAGGAAGGCTGGCAGGCAGACATGAACCAAGGCTGGCAGGAAGGCAGGCAGCAAGGCTGGCAGGCAGACCGGCTGGCAGCAAGGCTGGCAGCAAGGCTGGCAGGCAGACATGCAGGCAGGGCAGGCAAGGCAGTCGATATGTCCAGCAGCAGGTCTTTCCTCTGAATGGCAACCTGCTTCCGAGCTGCTTCCATTATATCCGCGGGGCTGACGCAATGCATCCTCCCCGCATGCGCAGTGAACGCCAGGCATCCATTAGGCTTCCGCTGTGCATCCGCTAGGCTTCCGCTCTGCATCCGCTTCATCTGTTCGGCGTCCGCTCTGCATCTGCTCTTTCCATTCTGCGTCCGCTTCACTGAGGCCCCCCGGAAGCCCTGCGGATGTGCCACCCACTCCCATCTACTCCCATCCGCTTCCATCCACTTGGCTTCCGTTCCGCATCCGCTTTGCATCCGCCCTGCGTCCTCCCCGTGTCCATGTTATCCGCTCCGGTTATGCAAATTTTTGCCCCTTTTGAGAGCGGATAACAACGGATGGAACATTTTGCTCGTCCGCTGTGTCCTTTTTGCATCCGTTGGCCAGTGTGACATGGGCTTTAGCATCAGAGCGTCTTCATAATATAGGAAATACGAATGCTCTGATGCTTGTTTCAAAAAATCCTTTCGTAGTGAGCCCCTAGAAGCCAAGAGGAACATATGTGCCAAATTTCAAGTTTGTAAGCTTTACGGTCCTGGAGATTTTGTGATGATCATGAGGGGTATTTCACAGATAGATAGATAGATAGATAGATAGATAGATAGATAGATAGATAGA
>BLBF01000040.1:845022-869570 GCA_015471245.1 Laticauda colubrina | reverse complement strand
AGAAAGAAAGAAAGAAAGAAAGAAAGAAAGAAAGAAAGAAAGAAAGAGAGTGAGTGGAAAACCAAGGGTGGCCAGTCCTTTTAAGTTGAATGCCTACATACAGCAACACAGTATATATGCAAAAGCTTCTGCTTTTAGTTATTTCTCCTCCTCCTCTTCCTCCTCCTCCTCCTCCTCGTGGGATCCCCTGACTTCTCAGCTATGTTCACCCAATTTTAGCTTGATTTCCAAAGATTCAGCCAAATTTCAGCTGCTTGGGAGAGTGAGAGGAACAACAACAACAAAAATCCCTTTTTGATCTGAACTAAAACATAGAAGAACGGTTGCAGGAATTGGGTCTGGCTAGTCTAGAGAAAAGAAAGACTAGGGGTGACAGGATAGGAGTGTTTCAATATCTTAGGGGCTGTCCCAAAGAAGATTTATTTTCCAAATCCCCTGAAGGCTGGACAAGAAACAATGGATGGAAACTCATCAAGGAGAGAAGCAACCTGGAGTTAAGGAGAAACTTCCTAACAGTGAGAAGAATTAACCAGTGGAACTGCTTGTCACCAGAAGTTGTGGGCACTTCCATCACTGGAGGTTTTTAAGAAGAGACTGGACAGCCATTTGTCTGGAATGGTATAGGGTCTCCCGCTTGAGCAGGGGGTTGGACTAGAAGACCTCCAAGGTCCCTTCCCTGTTATTCTGTTATTCTTCCTCAATCTTTTTCTGGGCACCTCTGACTTCTCAGCTACCTTCACCCAATCTTGATTTGATTTCCAAAGATTCAGCCGGCCGTCTACCCGGAATTCAGCTGCTTGGGAGTATGAGAGGAACAAAAAAACTTCTTTTCTGAGTTTGCCCAACACAGATAGTCCTCGACTTACAACACTACATTTAGGCATTGGAAAAACCCCAAGTTACGACCATTTTTCACAGTTACAAACATTGCAGCATCTTCATGGCCACATGATGAAAATTCAGGAGCATGGCAACTGACTCATATTTATGACGGTTGCAGTGTTTCTGGGTCTTTTACGGGTTTCTGACAAACTAAGTCCAAGGGGAAGCCAGGCTCACTTAATGACCATGTGACTCCCTGAACAACTCCAGTGATTCCTTTTAAGCCACTGTGGCGAGAAAGGTTATAAAATGACTCACTTTGCAAATGTTTTCACTTAGCAGCAGAAAATTTGGGCTCCGTTGTGGTCGGAATTTGGGGATTGCCTTATTTATTTGATCAAATTTTGAAGCCACCCATAACTCTCGCAGGGACAGAGGAGGGATGGGGACTCTGAGCAATGTAGAAGTAAATCATTCAAACACAAAACAAAAACGCTGTGTAAAATTGTTGGGAAAAAAATAGCGAGGATGATCAAAAACTGTCAAAAGTTAACTGAAAAGGCAGTAATTTGGTTTAAAAAAACACAAGGAAGATTCACAAGCCTCGGTTTTTCTTATTCGGACACCGATGCTTTATTTGAGCACAGCCTGGTTAGTATTTTTGGTGTATTCGATCAGCATTTTCTTTAAAGTAGAATCTTCCATTCCAGAATAAAAGCAGACAGGAGCTTTTTATAGGCAAAGGGTTAAATTGTATTTTTCTCTCCGAACTGTCTGCATTGATTATAATATTTGGATCAAAGCAGAGCATCACGTCAGGGCCAGAATACAGATTTTTCTCTCTTTTTTTTTAAGTGGAAAAGGCGAATGAGGTCATGGAAGGCATGCTGGTTGCTGATTTACGATTTCTGAAAAAGTTACGCCCTGTATTTCTGCCCTCCCCTCCCCCCGAAGTCAAACCACATCAGCTAAGGATAATGGTGTTGAATTAAAAACACTCACCTAAAAACAACTTGGAGCAAAGCAGGAGGTGAAAGAAAGAAAAAAAAGAAGGAAGGAAGGAAAATGCAACAAGAAGCCAGCAAAAATCTATCAGGAATAACATAAAAGAGTTTTGCAGAATTTAAAAAAAAAAAAAAAAACAGGTTCAAAAGCGCCAGTGGAATAGTTTTTTCTCAATTTAAGCAGCTTGAAGACATATGTGGACTTCAACTCCCAGAATTCCCCAACCAGCAGAGTAGATTTCAGGCTGAGGAAGGTTTTGTTTTGACCTGGCAGCTCCCCAAACATGACAAACCCTCTGAAATGAACTCAAAAGATTCCTTTATTAGGAGCGCAGGCAGCCCTGGCAAAACGTTTTTAAAAGTTTCTCTCTCACCGCAATCTAACAAGTCTGTCCAGCCGGGAGATGAATAGTTGCCTTCCACATCTATTCATCTCCACCCCCTGCCTTTTATTCCCAGAGCCAGGGTGGGGCTTCGCGAGCAGCAGAGGCTCTTCTGTCCCAAGGACCAGCCTATAGATTTCCATTGTTCTCCTCTGTTAGGAATATAAGTCACCTGGCAGATATTTGGGTTAGAAATATATAAACCAGGATAGATTTTAAAACTGTATCTTTAAGAAAATGAAAAAAAAGCATAATTGGGTGTGAACTGAACAAAGAGAGATTTAACCTGGAAATAAGGAGAAAATTTCTGACAGTGAGAACAATCAACCCATGGAACAAAAGTTGCCCTTGGAAGTTGTGGGAGTTTCATCCCTGGAGACTTTCAAGAAGAGGCTGGACTGCCATCGGTCAGAAATGGTGTAGGGTCCCCCTCTTGGGCAGGGGGTTGGACTGGATGACCTACAAGGTCCCTTCCAACTCTGATTATCTGTTATCTGTTATTGTTCTATGTTTACTTCTCTTCTGATCTCTTTCCCTTCCCTTCTGTACCCTTCTGGGATTCTTTTCTTTTTTAATTTCCTAATTTAATGAAGAAATTCAGCCTGGCCTCGTGGCCTCCCCCAACTCAGTACTGTAGGTAGTCCTCAGCATATGACTGTAATGGAGTCCCAGCATTACCATTGCTAAACGACGCAGTTGAGTTTTCAGTGAGTTTTAGCCTCATTTGAAGACCTTTCTTGCTGCACTGGTTCAGTGAATCAATAAATACAGGCAATTGCCAACCGCCTGAATTTTGGTCCCGTGACTACAGGGATGCCACAATACTTGTCAGTCTGAAAAACGGTCACAAGTCACTTTTTTCAATGCCATAAATAAACCTCTTGTAAGTTTGGGGATTGCCTGTTGTGGTTGTTCATTGCAAAGTCGTGTCCGATCCATCGCGACTCCATGGACAACATTCCTCCAGGCCTTCCTGTCCTCTACCATCTTCTGGAGTCCATTTAAGCCTGTGCCACCTTCCCAAACCATAAACACACATTCTACTTTGTGGCTTTCTTGAAGAGAAGGACCAGGGGAGACAGGATAGCATCTTCCAATATTTGAGGGGCTGCCCCAGAGAGGAGGAAAGGATCAAGCTATTCTCCAAGGCACCTGAAGGCCAGACAAGGAATAATGGATGGAAACTGAACAAGGAGAGATTCAACCTGGAAATAAAGGAGAAACTTTCTGACAGTGAGAACAATCAACCCATGGAACAGAAGTTGCCCTCAGAAGTTGTAGGAGCTTCATCACTTGAAACCTTCAAGAAGAGATTGGACTGCCATTTGTCAGAAATGGTGTTGGGTCTCCTGCTTGGGCAGGAGGTTGGAGTAGATGACCTATAAGGTCCCTTCCAACTCTGATTATCTGTTATCTGCTTTTGGAAAAAATTGAATATTATTCCTAACCGACTTGGAAACTCAATTTAAAAAAAAATAAAAATGCCCCAAACCTTCCCTCAACTCTTGGTTTGATCCTTCCAAAGCCATTTATCCCCCCTCTTCTGCGCCTGTCCCTGTAATTCCATCCTCCCTCCAGTTTTCCCATCATCAAGGCTTCCTGCACACATGAAATGAAAAGAGATTTTAATTACCTTTCAGCAAAAACAACAATTAGAGGAAATCACAGCGTGGGGGACTCCTGCTTTTATGTGTGGAGCTGAGAGAAACAGAGAAAGGAGGAGAGGGGCAATGAGCCAGCTCTGTAATACAGCTAGTCTCGACTTACAGCAGTTCGTTTTGTGACTCAAAAAGAGGTTGGACGCCCATCTGTCAGAAATGGTGTAGGGTCTCCCGCTTGGGCGGGGGGGTTGGACTAGATGACCTATAAGGTCCCTTCCCACTCTGATTATCTCTTATCTGTCTGTTCCATTTTTCAGTTTCATTGTACACAATGCGGTGTGCATTGACAATAAATGTTTGATTTGATTTCAAAAGTTACAACCCCACTGGGGGGAAAAATGACTTAACGACCATGATTCAGACTTACAGCCGTTGCTGCCTCTCCAGGGTCACGTGATCAAAAGTCAGCTGTTGGGCCAATGACTCATAGTTAGGACGGTCACAGCGTCCCGTGTGTGTGTGTGTGTGTGTGTGTGTGTGTGTGAAGTGATCTGCTTTTGCGACTTTTGCACAAGCAAAGTCATCTGATTCACTTAAGAACTATTGTTGCTTAGCTGAATAACCGACCGCAATCGATTCACTTCACCATGGGCGGAAATGTCATAAAACGGGGTGAAATGCAAAATGTCTTAGTTCCATTCTGGTTGTAAGTCAAGGACTACCTGTACATGTGTGTACAGACACATGTCAATTATTAAAAACCCATCACAAAATCCTTTTAACCTGCTTACAGGGTCCCCTTTGCCTCCCGTCCATTCATTTTTGGCGATTTTTCAAGAACGCTGGCTTTAAAAAGCCTTTCATTCAGGTTGATGGTTTTCCTGTCGGAATTTATCCCTCTGCTTCCCTCAAACTCGAAGTAAGGACCTTTCTGAGTTTTTCTTTTTCTTTTTTTCCCCTTTCTTTCTTGGGGACAGCCAAAGAATTTATGTGACAGGGGAGCTGCTAAAAGGGAGACAGAATTCAGCCTGACGGCTGAGGCTGTCTCATTTTTAAGCACGCAATTTGTCTGAATGGATTGCTAAGCATAGCACCATTTCCTAGTCATTGCTTTCAAGCAAGAGATTCAGCATAGCATAGGATGGGGAATTCAGGGAGTTGGAAGTCCACCCCTTTTCAAAGGGCCCGGTTGGAGAGAGAGAGAGGGAGGGAGGGAGGGAGGGAGGGAGGGAGAGAGAGAGAGAGAGAGAGAGAGAGAGAGAGAGAGAGAGAGAGAACACGAACAAACCACGGATGTAATCCCTTCTCTCCCTCTTTATCTCCCTTGTCTGTCGCATGAATGCAAAAACTGCAAACAAGGAAGTCAAAAGCAATGCTCGGAACGTGGATTTTGCACATGAACATCAGCAAAAGGCAAAATTTTGTTGGGTGAGGAGAGATTTTTCTCCTTTGCATTTTTCCAGGCAACTGTGTGTGTGTGCGTGTGTGTGTCTGTGTTTGCGAGGGAGAATTACACATTGGGGAAACCTTTGCATCCCTCCCTGGGCAGCTGAAAAAGTGAAGAGGGTTTGTGCCTATAAGGATGCCTTGCGCAGCTCCACACACATACACACACCACACCGTGTCAGGAGCTGAGCTGAGCACGCTTAACGTCATAGGATCCAATCTTGGCCGCTTGGCCCAGTGCCCACCATTACAACATCTTGCAGGGGTGGCTAGAGGGAGTTTTGCCAGCACCTTGTTCCCCCCTTCTCTGGTCCTTGCGGATGGGAATTGCCTTGCGGAGGGAATTGGAGTCCCTTACCGTTTCCCGCCCGCCCACTTCAAGGGTCGCCGTCGTGCATATCGAGTCACCCTAAAATATGACCAGCTCCTTCTGAATGGAGTCAGAGAGGCAATCTTGGTTTAATTTCCTTTTATACGAACATTAGGGAGAAGTTGGGGGGAGGACTTGTTTATTCATTTGTTGGTTTGTATCCGACCTTTATTATTTGTTTACAAATAGTTCAAGGCAGTGAGGTTAACACACCTTTCTCTTCCTCTTTTCCCCAGATCAACAACTCTGTGAGGTGGGTTGGGCTGAGAGAAGGACTGGCCCAAGGTGACCCAGCTGGTTTTCATGGGAAAGATGGGACTAGAACTCCCAATATCCTGGTGATCGGCCCAAAGTCACCCAGCTGGCTTTTAATGCCTAAAATAGAACTAGAACTCCCAGCCTTCTAGTTGATTGGCCCAAAGTCACCCAGCTGGCTTTCATGGTTAAGGTGGGACTAGAACTCCCTATCTCCTGATGGTTGGCCAAAATTCACCCAGCTGGCATTCATGCCTAAAGCGGGATTAGAATTCCCCATCTCTTGGTGATTAGCCCGAAGTCTGCCAACTGACTTTCATGTCTAAGACTGGACTAGAACTCCCGCTCTCCCACTTTCTGGACTGATGTCTCAACCATTAGATTAACATAAGCCTCCCAGAAGACTTGCCCAGATTGGCCCCGTATTTATGTTGGCCCCCAGCTCAAGCGACAGGTCACAATGGCTGACTTCACACATTATGCTCTCATGGTTAGGCACGATACCCTGGTTCAAACATTGCTCTGAGCCACCCACGGCCTGCCCCTCTCCCCCCAAGAGCTTCATGCGGTGGGAGAGCAGAGACAGTGTCTGTTCGAGAGCCCCTCATTAGAACGGTTGTTGGAGATTTTTCGGTGCAATTTGTTGCAGGCTCTCCCTGCTCTGCCTGATCACACTCTGACATGCTTGCTTTAGAACTTCAGTCTCATCCAAAAGGACGTGAAAATCTCAGACCCTCACTCACTGGGCAGTGGCAATCTATGAACATTTGGAGCCCGGGGTTGAAATGAGGGGGTCCTTGGTGCTCTCTGAGCTTGCTCGTTTTCTTGCAGACATTCCATGACCCAACTAGGGGACATCATCTGGGCTAGAAAAGAGTGGGGTTTGTGGAGAGGAGGAGGAGGAGGAGGAGGACGAGAACAATGACTCTAGGGTCCTTGGTGCTCCCTGAAGGTGGTGGTTTTATTGTAGGCATTTTATGACCCAGCTGGGGAACATCATCTGGGCTAGAAAAGAGTGGGGTTTGTGGAGAGGAGGAGGAGGAGGAGGACAATGACACCTCCTCCTCTGGGGTCCTTGGTGCTCCCTGAATGTGGTGTTTTTATTGTAGGCATTTCATGACCCAACTAGGGAACATCATCAGTGCTAGGAAGGAGGGGGCTTGTCCTCATTCTACTAGCACCGATTATGTTACCCAGTTTGGGTCATGAAACGTCTGCAAGAAAAAAAAAAGCAATCTCAGGGAGCACCAAGGACCCCTCAGTGGTAAAGGAGGGTATTTGTAGCTCAGGGTTGAAATGAGGGGGCTGTGGCGTGAACAGAATAACAGAGTTGGAAGGGGCCTTGGAAGTCTTCTAGTTCAACCTCCTGCTCAAGCAGGAAACCTTATACCACTTCAGACAAATGGTTGTCCGAACTCTTCTTAAAAACCTCCACTGCTTGAGCACCCACACTTCTGCGGTCAAGCTATTCCAGTGGCTAATTGTTCTCACTCTCAGGAACTTTCTTCTTAGTTCCAGGTTGCTTCTCTCCTTGAAGAGTTTCCATCCGTTGCTTTTTGTCCTGCCTTCAGCTGCTTTGGAGAGTAGGTTGACCGACCCCTCTCTTCTTTGGGGTAACCTACCTCAGATATTGGAAGATTGCTATAAAGTCACTCCTCGTCCTTCTTTTCCTTAAACTAGACCTACCCAATTCTGTGTTATCTGAGCTTGGTTGTTTTCTTGCAAGCATTTCATGACCCAATCAGGTAATATCATCAGTGCTAGAAGGGAGTAGAGTTTCCTCTCTGTTTATACAGAGTGGCTTGCCCTGTTGGTGGAAGCGGTCTTGATGTTTCCTTCATTGATCGGAGTGTTTTGTTGGTTTAGTGGGTTTTGCTCCTTTTTAATATACAGCAGCTTGCCCTGCAGTCTCGTCCTAGATAAGCAGGGATTAACACCCAGACAAACCATCGAGCAGAAAACAAGACCTTAATCAAGGAACCAACAAGGAGAAAGCCACCCCCCACCAACACTGGTAGGAGAAGCCAGACGTTCCCAATAAAGGGGAGAAGAACTGTTTCATTGTCCACACTAGGAACATAACCAGTGTACTAATGAGAGCAGGGGTGCTTAAATCCAGCCCATGGGGAAATAGAAATATCAAGGGAACGGCCCACGGTGCTTCTGGTGGTAAAAACAGGCCACATGCAGGGGGTGGGTAGACCTTGTTCTCGCCCTCCATGGCTGCTTGCAGCATCTGCTGGTTGAAACTGGGTGAGAAATGGGTCCACAATAAGCCAAAAATGGTCCTAAAAACAGGCCGAAAAGAGGCCCAAAATGGGCTGAAAACTGGCCTAAAGATGGGCCCCAAATAGGCCCAAAATGGGCTAAACAATGGACCCCAAATAGGCCCAATATGGGCCTAAAATGGGCCCAGAATAGGCCAAAATGGGTGTAACAATGGACCCCAAATAGGCCCAATATGGGCCTAAAATGGGCCCAGAATAGGCCAAAATGGGCCTAAAAATGGGCCCCAAATAGACTGAAAATGAGCCTAAAATGGACTGCAAATAGGCTGAAAACAGGCCCCAAATAGACCAAAAATGGGCCTAAAATGGCCCATGTGGCCTCTTTTCAGCCAGCGGAATGCTGTAGGAGGCCTCGGAGGGCGAAAACGAGGCGCATGGGGCTGTGTGCGGACTCCCCCAGTGCCCCATTTTGGCCGGCAGGGTGTTGCAGGTGGCATCTGTCCCACCGCCCCCCCCCCCAAGAGGAGAAGTACAATGCTGATCTGGCTCCCAAAGAAATGCAGTTTGACACCCCTGAATTAGAGCAAATAATCAATAACCTATTCCTGCCTTGCAGAGACCCCCAAATCCATCCTTTATCCGGACAAAATCAGGGCTTCAGCTGCACCCAGCCAGGCACTGGGGCCAAAGAGAATCAATCTATTCATGCTTTGGTTTCAATGCTTGGGATTTGCAATGCAACCTTGCAATTTAGGAAGGCATTTGGGGGTGGGGGGCTCTGCACGGGTGCCGATTGCTCATATTTTTTCTTGGCCTGCTCCTGCAGCCAGTTTAGGGGTGTGACATGTTTGACAGGGGGTGAGGGCTACAGGAGACGGTGTGGAAAATAAGCTCAAGAGTGAGTCGGGCATTGTGTCCGTAATCCTTCTCCCAGGAGGGGAATTGACAGGGGGGGGGGGGGGGGGAAGCAGAGACCCCCCACTCCTGTTGCCAAGGAAGCTTGGAGCCATTATCCCAGTTGGATGCATTAGCGCCGAGCAGCAGAGTTTGGAAAGCGATGGGGAGAGAGAAAATTTTGCTGCTTGAGATAGTAATTGTAGCTGTTCGGCCTAGTTAATAGCTGTTATGATTAAGTTCTATTATGGAGTCCTCTCTCTCTCTCTCTTTCTCTCGAATTGGTGAGTGGGTTTTTTTTTTCTGTTGGGGAACGCAGCGAGGAAGGGGGGCTCTGACAGCCCTTCACACAGAGCGACAGAGCCCGCTGCTCCGTGGCTACGCCCTCCCGCCCCCAAAAGGAACAAAACACCATCCCATGTAATAACCCAGAAGTGGTAGCGACGAGCATTCCCTTGAGTAAGACCAGGATAGGAAAACCTGATGGGAGCCTGCACCCCGGGCCCCCTCCAGTGGGGCACCTCCCTCGAAGAGAGACCCATTGCAAGGACGATCTGTGGGTCACTTCTCTTCCTTCCAGGGATTGGGCTGCTACTGGTTTGCCCCAGTTCGGGCGAACCTGTAGCTAGCTTTATGTCCGGTTTAGCAAACCAGTAAATCTGACCCCTGGCTGGCCCTGCCCACCCCTCCCCTCCTAAGAATCCCCACAGAGCCTGTTTGGATGCCAGGTAAGTGCAGGGCACTCATGGAGGCCCGGGAAGGGCGAAAAACACCAGAAACTGGCCCGTTTCCCATTTCCAGTGGGCTTCCAGAGCCTGGGGGAGGCCGTTTTTGCCCTCCCAGAGGCTTGAGGAAAGCCTCCGGAGCCCGAGGAGGACAGAAATATCCGTGGTGCAGGAGGCCGACTAGGCCACACCCACCATGGCCACGCCCACCCAGCACCCGGGCAGAGAACTGGTTGCTGATACTTTTAAAGCCCACCCCTGCTTCCTTCCCACCGTGGGCGGTTGAGTGATTTACAGGAAGTCCTCTATGTACAACCACAACAGAGGGGAAAATTTTCATGGCTAAGCAAGACCGTAGTCCAATGACCTCCACCCCTATTTTCCAACCTTCCTCGCCACCGCGGTTAAGCGAATGCATTCGTGTGTTAAGTTAGTAACACGGCTATGAAGTGAATCTGGTTTCCTCATTGACTTGGCTTGACAGAAGGTCGCAGAAGGGGATTAGGTGACCCCGGGATGCTGGAATCGTCATAAATAGGAGCACAGTGGCCAAGCGTCTGAATCCTGACCACGTCACCCTGGGGATGCTGCAACAGTCGCTGGTGTGGAGAACGGTCCTAAGTGCCTTTTTCCAGGGCTGTTGTAACCTTTGCACGGTCCCTAAATGAATGATTGTCAGTTGAGGGCCATCTAGAATAAGAGGGGATGATCGGCGTGTGTCAGCCTTGCAAAGTAAACTCACCCAGATGAACTCATTCTACTTTATTGTACGGGTGCATTCAAAGAATCTTGCAACTCTGACAGAACACTTCTTACCCTTCCTTGTCTAGTATGTAAAGGGGGGGGGGGAGACTCGGGGTGACATTCTTCCATTATTTTAGGGGCTGCCCCAAAGAAGAAGCAGTCAAGCTAGGAGCCTCTGTGGCGCAGTGCAGTACTGCAAGCTACTTCTACTGCAGCCAGCTGCCTACAATTTGGCAGTTCGAATTCCACCAGGCTCAAGGTTGATTCAGCCTTCCCTCCTTCTGAGGTCGATAAAATGAGGACCCAAATTGTTGGGGACCATATGCTGACTCTGTAAACCGCTTAGAGAAAGCTGGAAAGCACTGTGAAGCGGCATATCAGTCTAAGTGCTATTGCTATTCTCCAAAGCACCAGAATGAAGAATAAGAAGGAATGGATAGAAACTAATTTAGGAGAGAAGCAACCCAGAACAAAGGAGAAATTTTCTGACAGAACAATTAACCATTGGGACTACTTGCCTCCAGAAGTTGTGGCTGCTCCAAAACTGGAGGTTTTTAAGAAGAGATTGGACAGCCAATCTCAATTCAGATAAGCACAGGGGCTCTTGCTTGAGCTTGGACTAGAAGGCCTCTAAGGTCCCTTCCCATTCTGTTATTCTGTAAAGGACTGCAGCAAAGCCAGGCCTCTCCCTTCCCTTCTGCACCCAGGCATGCCAGGCCTGAGAAAGCAACTGTTGCTTAATGCACTGAGAAAGCAATCTTGGTGGCTCTCCTGCTTGAGCAGGAGGCTGGACTAGAAGGCCTCCAAGGTCTCTTCCAACTCTGTTATTCTATTAACCTGTCCCCTGTGCCTGCCCAAATTAGACAGGATCTCTTCGGAGCCTCCTGCCCCACCCGCTGTCCAGCTGAGGGCTAAGTTGCCTTTTATCTAACAATTCCCTTGGCTGAATTTCTTCAGTCTCCCAAGGTCATCCTCGCAGTCCCATTACAGAGCATAAGGAATGGAGAAGGCAGTGAAGGGGAAACAAGGCCCTGGATCAGGTCTCTGAGGGGCGTTGGGGGGCAACCTTTACAGCAGCTCTGTGTCCTCGGTTGGAGATATTGTTTGGCATTGATTTATGATCCCTTTGGCTTACTTGTACATCAGGCCACAATGCGGGTAATGAAATGTTTACAGCCAGCGGCTCTATTTTTTCAATGAGCTGAAACACCTCCGATAAGAAGCTGTTTAGAAGCCGTAAATCTCAGGTTGTATCAACTCCCAGCCCATCACTTAAAACGCGTGAATTGCAGGCTCCGGATGGCGGGTCTGACACTGGATTGGACGGCAGATTGATGCAGAGCAAGGTTCTCTCCTCCCATTGGCCAGGCACTGCAGGGACCCTCCCAAGCGCCAAGTCCCCTTGGGCAGATGAGTTGTCGAGCCCCTGCCTATTGGTTAGAGGGCCGAGGATGAGTTGCGAACTGGCACCCCCGTTGGGTCATGAATTACTGGGAGATGTATTTTGCTCAGGAGAAGTAAATCTGTTCGGTACATTGTTGCTGAGTTGTGATTATATTGTAAGGCATGCTCTGTAAATCACAGCGAAGGGCCGTGATAAACGGTGCCCAACCACCACCCGGGAAGGAGGCAACCTCAGTTAAGCCGAGGATCTCTGGAGCCTCCATGTGAGCTGGGCAGCCACCATCTCCGCTCTCGTTCTATCCTGGCTTTGCAAGGCCACACCTAGAGTACTGCATCCAGTTTTGGTCACCACATTATAAAAAAGATGCTGAGACTCTAGAAAAAAATGCAGAGAAGGGCAACCAGGATGATGAGGGGACTGGAGACTAAAACATATGAAGAACAGTTACAGGAACTGGGCTTGACTAGTCTAGAGAAGAGAAGGACCAGGGGAGACGCGATAGCAGTCTTCTAATATTTGAGGAGCCGCCACACAGAGGAAGGGGTCAAGCTATTTTCTAAAGTGCCTGTAGGCAGACAAGGAATAATGGATGGAAACTGAATGAGGAAAGATTTCACCTGGAAATAAGGGGGAACTTATTTTGACAGTGAGAACTAATCAACCAATGGAGCAGAAGTTGCCTTCAGAAGTTGTGGGAGCTTCATCCCTGGAGGCTTTCCAGAAGAGAATGGAATCTGTCAGAAATGGTGTAGGGTCTCCCGCTTGGGTGAGGGGTTGGATTAGATGACCTACAAGGTCCCTTCCAACTCTGATTATCTATTATCTGGCTGCAATGCCATGCAGCAGATTGAATGTGGGCTGGGCAACCGATGTGCAAAGCGGTTGTGCGGCAGACACGCTAAGCGAATTTGTGGCAAGATGATCAAAAGAATGGGTATCCATGCTTGGATGTACAGGTAGTTCTCTGTTTAAGGCCACAATGGAGCCCAAAGTTTATGTTGCTGAGTGGGAAATTTCTTAAGTGAGTTTTGCCCCATTTTACAACTTTCCTTGCCACTTTTTTTTAAGTGAATCACTGCAGTTGTTAAATTAGTAACATGGACGTAAAGTGAATCTGGCTTCCCCATTGACTTTGCTTGTCAGGAGGTTGCAAAAGGGGATCATGTGACCCAGGACACTGCAACCATCATAAATGTGAGTCGTCAAGTATCCAAATGTAAATCATGGGACCATGGGGATGCTGCAGCGGTCATAAGTGTAGAAAATGGCCATCGCTGTTTTCTGTGCCGTTGTAACATCAAACGGTCATTAAAATGAACTGTTGTAAGTCATGGAATACCTTTAAATACAAAAGTTTCCTTTCTCACCAAGGCAAGTGTGATTCCATGGTTGAAACAAATGAAACACATACAGGTAGTCCTCAGCTTACAACAATTGTTTAATGGCCGTTCAAAGTTAAAATGGCACTGAAAACACTAACTTTGTGATTGTTTTTCATAGTTACGTCCGTTGCAGCATCTTCGTGGTCATGTGATCAAAATGCAGACGTTTGGCCACTGACTTGTATGTCAACTCATAAAACATTTTGCATACACGTTTTATAGTTGACAACAGAAAGAATTGGGGGGAGAGTTTCCAAGATCAGGCAGCAGTATGGAATTGAAAGTACATTCCATTCATATTTTCTTCAAAGACTGATTAGATGGCTGAAGCTTATGCCAGGCAAAAATCTAATTGGAGGGCATTATTGATTACTCTTGGCTATGGGCATTTTTTCGTTGGATGATACACCCAGAGGGGTGGGCGTGAAAAGCAGGATCAAGGGTGACAGTGAATTACATATCTCAGAGTTGGCTACACCCAGATTAGTTCCTGATGTAGAATGTTACGTTCAAATAAATCCTCTTTAGTTTTGGGAGTATGGCTCAAGGCTCATGATTTAATTGAGTAACTGCCGGAGCCCTGACATCGTATTTATGACAATTGCAGTGTCCCGGGCTCACTTTTTGTGACTTTCTGATGAGCAAAGTCAATGGGGGACCCAGATTCACTTAACAAACAGATTACCAACTTTATCAGCTGCAGTGATTCACTTAACAACTCTGATAGGAAAGGTCGTAAAATGGGGCAAAGCTCCCTTAACGACTGATTTGCTTAGTAGTGGAAATGTTGAGCTCAATTGTGACCGTAAGTCGAGAAACTACTTGCATATCACTTTTTTTTTTCTGCACGATTTCCTCTGTTGTTTTTAACCTCTGGGCAGGCATAAAGATGAAAGAGGAATCCAGGGGATGCAACCTCCGGCTTTTGAGATTTCCAAGCACATGATATGATAGCCATGAGGACTGGAAACTTCTTTTATTTGTTCAGATAAATGTGCCCAGATTCTCATCATTACATATCAGTGTGAAGTTAAGCTAAGCCGTTCAACTGTGGATGTGGATAATCGCTCTGGCCTTTAGAAGAAGCACATCAAATGTCTTTATTACTCTCCTTGACCATATATATATATATATATATATGACACAGTTTAACACAATTTGTTATTGGAGAATGGGAAAAAAATAGCTGTACAATAAAACAACATATCCATTTTAAAGTTTTGCACAGTTGTATAATTTAGAAAAAATATTTGGTGGGATTAGCATTTCTTAAAAAATGATGAACATAACATTTATCTGTTAGATCGTATATAGCAGAGGTCCCCAAACTTGGTTAAGACTTGTGGACTTCAACTCCCAGAATTCTGGGAGTTGAAGTCCACAAGTCTTAAAGTTGCCAAGTTTGGAGACTCCTGGTATATAGAAATGATTAGAGCATCAGTAGAAGGTCATAATTTAATGAGATAGATAGGTAGGTAGGTAAATAGATCTGCATTTAGGGAAGAGGGTCACTCTCCTGCCCCTGGTGGAGACTGACTCTGAGGAAGAGGAGGAACAGCCAACAGGGAATGGGAGTGTGGCTCTAGAAGTGGTGGAGGAGGCTAGGGAAGGGCAGAGGCTGGCTGAGCAATCAGAGGAGGATCCAGGCCCATCCCCTATCCATCCTAGGTCACTCAGGGAGGAGAGGATCAGGGAAAAGCAAGGTCTACTCAGGAGGAGTTAACTATGATCCTCCTCGTGGCTTGCAGGTGGGAGCTATGTACTGTATATAAGTTTGTAATTGCGCAGTCAGAATTGCTGGAGTCAATTTAGTGTTTACTTTGAAAGAGGTTTATCTTTGCTGGCGTTCTTCCCGTGCACTTTCCTCGGTTATTTTCCTGGAGTTTATGATTAGTTATCTTGGCTTGCTTCGGAACTCTCCTCAATGCGGTTTGTTTTGGTTTTCTTTTTGCCTCATTATTTACTTTTGTGACTTTAAACTGTGCCTAATAAAACAGTAAAGTTAAGTTGAAGGCATTACCGGAGTTTAATGTATGTTTTGGGTTTTGAGAGACTACGGGTCATCACAGTAACAGGTTGAGGAGTAGAGGTAACCTGTGAATTATTCAAGCTTTCCTGCTCATCAGAATGAAATGATGGGGAACTTATGAAGATGGGTTTTTTTAGAACAACAAATCATGAGTCATGATCCTATAAAACAGTGCTTGATATTAATGGCTGCCCTATTACTATTAGTCTAGACCCGTGATGGGTGAACCTATGGCACGCGTGCCACAGGTGGCACGCAGAGCCATTTGTGCCGGCACGTGAGCTGCAGGCAAACTTACCTCACTGTGCATGTGCGTGTCTCGCAGCTGATTTTTGGTGGGTTTGAGGCCTTTTTCGGCCTCCCAAAGGCTTGAGGAAGACTTCTGCAGGCTTTGCAGGCTGAAAACTAGCCCTGTTTCGTCACTTCCTGTTTTTCTGAAAATACTGGAAGTGACGAAACGTGACTAGTTTTCGGCCTGCAAAGCCTGCAGAAGCCTTCCTCAAGCCTTTGGGAGGCCGAAAAAGGCCTCAAACTGGCCCGAGAATCAGCTGTGAGGCACAGTGCAGGTAAGGGGACGGCAGAAGGTGGGAGTGGGGATTGCACGCACATGTGTAGGTGACACGGGGGGCACGCATTGCCTTCTAGGTGCTGGCACGCATGCGCGAGCGTGCAAGCGTGTGCACAATTTTTGGCACAGGAGCCCCAAAAGGTTAGCCACCACTGGTCTCGACTCCACAGCAGGAGTTTCCAAACCTAGCAACTTTTAAGACTTGTGGACTCCAACTCCTAGGATTCTCCAGTGTTGGAGCCACTCACAAGTTCTGGAGCTAAGCAATTCCACTGATAAATTGTTCTGTCAGGAAAGGTTTCCTTCGTTCTTCTCTCCTTGCCATGCTTTGGAGAATGGGTTGACCCCCTCTTCTTGGAGGGCAGCCCCACAAACATTGGAATATTGCTGTCATGTCACCCTTAGTCCTTCCCTTCATTCGACTACTAAACCAAGGGCTCTCCAAACTTGGCAACTTTAAAACTTGTGGACTTCAACTCCCTGGGATTTGAAGTCCACAAGTCTTAAAAGTTGCCAAGTTTGCAGACCCCTGGCCTACAGGAATGAATTCAAGATTTGAAGCCTGTGTGTCGCATGCGCATTCAACATCAGAATTTTAAGATACGAGGGGCCCTCAGAGACCATCAAGTCCAACCCTGAATCGGTTAAGGGGAAACCAGGGCAGCGGTGTTCTGCTACCTGGCTACGAAGCCATTGCTATGAAGTCTGCAGTGTAGAAAGGGCCATCCCTTTTAGTCAGTTGGCCCACCCGTCATCGTGCACCTTCCATTGTTCCAACGTTACTCAACTTTTAATTGCTGCGCAGCTTAAATAGTTTTCTCCCTTTGCAAATTGGACGTGTGGCTTGTGGCCAGGAAGCAACACAATAAGGTTGTCATTCCACTCTCTCATTCAGAGTCTGAACTTTGAGGTCAGCACAAGCTCACAGGGTTGTTCTTCGGCACCCTGGACCACAGCTTTGTGGACATTTCTCCCCTCCCTTCATTTTTTCCTAAATTTGGCCTAAACAGATAATCCTCGGCTGAACGAAAGTTCATTTAGTAACCGTCCAAACTTACAATGGCCCTGAAAATTGCACTTATGACCATTTTTCACACTCAATGACTGTTGCCAGCAACCCCCCAAAATTTGGATGCTTGGCAACTGGTTCATATATATATCAGGGGTCTCCAACCTTGGCAAGGTTAAGACTTATGGACTTCAATTCCCAGAGCTGGCTGAGGAACTCTGAGAGTTGAAGTCCACAAGTCTTAAAAGTTGCCAAGGTTGGAGACCCCTGATATATATACTGTATAATGGTCACAGTGTCCCTTTTGCGACCTTCAGACAAGCGGAATCAATGGGAGAGCCAGATTCAACGAACCACCATGTTACTCACTTAGACCGGAATTTCTGTTGAGGAAGTTTCCAACTGGTTGTTGAGTCGTGGTATCCATCGTTTGGTCAGGTGGATGGTACACGCAAGAGTGTTCCTGATGCCCACAGGATTTTCGCTTACTGGAAAACTCTGGGAAGGTTTAGCCGCGCCCATCCCTTCCAATAACGGATTAGCAGAGCTGGAAGGGACCTTGGAGGTCAACTAGTCCAACCCCCAGCTCAAGCAGGAAATCCCGTACCATTTCAGACAAGTGTCTCCTCTTAAAAAGCAGTGGAGCCCACACAGCTTCTTGAAGAAAAACTGCTCCACTGATTAATTGTTCTCACTGTCAGAAAATTCTTCCTCAGTTCTTGGTTGCTTCTCTCCTGGATTAGTTTCCATCTGCTGCTTCCTGTCCTGCTTTCAGGTGCTTTGAAGAATAGGTGTGTAGGAAGAAAATATCCTTCTGGGTTCAGTTCCAAATGGGAAGAAAGACTGGAAATATAGAGGCTGTTTGGAAAGATGGTTTAATGATGGTTTAATGCCTTGGAGCTTCTGAGCGAACAAGGAAAGAGATACTGAGATTCCCTGGGTTTTATACCCTCTGTTGGGATTTGAATTTGAGTTTGTATTCTGATTGGTTGTCAGAGTCCCAGGCTTGGTTGAGCCTTGCTGGATGATAATGTAATGAAAGAGTTTTGGGCAATTCCTGTTATGGGTCTGTCTGAAGGAGGTAGGTCTTTGTTATGTAAAATAGACTGGCCCAGGCCTAAATGGCCCATTAACAAAGTTAGGGGGGGCGAGTTTCTACCTCTCTTAAGTTTCTACTTCTCTTTTAGGGGAAATATTCTGCCTTTTTAATATATCCTAAAATATTTCATTTCTCTAGGAGAGGGGTGGGTTTTAACTTCCAACAGGTGGACCCCCTCTTCTCATATTGGAAGACTGCCATCATGTTACCCCGTGGTCCTTCTTTTCATTAAACTACACATACCCAGTTCCTGCAACCATTCTTTATATGTTTTAGCCTCCAGTCCCTTCATCTTCTTTGTTGCTCTTCTTTGTACTCTTTCTAGAACCGTGATGGCAAACCTATGGTACACAGGTGGCATGCAGCGCCATTTGCGCCAGCACGCGAGCCCCAGGCAAACTTACCTCACAGTGCATGCGCGTGCCTCCCAGCTGATTTTTGGCCCGTTTGAGGCCTTTTGGGGCCTCCCAGAGCCTCAAGGGAAGCCTCTGAAGCCTTTGAAGGCCGAAAAACAGGCCTGTTTTGTCATTTCCTGTATTTCCAGAAATACCAGAAGTGACTAAACGGGCTTATTTTTTTGGCCTCCAAAGGCTTCCCTTTAGCATGCACAGCGGTGGCGGGGTGGAGGGAAATCGCATGCGCAGGGGGCCGGGGGGTGGGGCTGTGCACATTGCCTTCGAGTGCTGGCATGCATGCGCAAGCGCGCACACAATTTTCGGCACAGGAGCCCCAAAAGGTTAGCCAGCGCTGTTCTAGATCTCAACATCTTTTTTACGTCGTCGTGACCAAAACTGGATGCAGAATTCCAAGTGTGGCCTTACCAAGGCCTTTTATAAAGCAGTATTTCTGAAACAACTTCCCATGATCTTGATTCTACCCCTCTGATAACGCAGCCTGGGACTGCAATGTTAGGTGGGCAGACTGGCAACAGCAAGAAAATTGCAAAAGTGGCAGTAAGATTGTTCTTTTCACAAAGCTAAAGAGTGTCCGGCCATTGGTGGAGTGGAAAATCTGCATTTGCACGAAGTGGGTTTTCAGAGGGAGGTGAAAAATACTCTCACTATCAGAGGAAAAATAGCTCTTGAGTGCCTGTAATCTCCGGTTCCTCTCTGCATTTCTGAAGGAAAATTCTCAACATACTGATTTCTAAAGTAGCTCTAATTGATAATGAGCCAGTTTGCAGGCTTGTGGGGCTGTCAGGGAGAAAAGGATGGCTTAGAACTATACTTTGGTACTTGTAATGGGGGGGGGGGGGGGACAAGAAAGGAAAGGAGGCAAAAATACCACTTCCAATACCAGTTCAGGGGCTTACTAATTGTAATATAGTTTAAATCCACTTTTAAGAATGGGTTAATACTTAATGGGAAAAAATAAAGCTTCAAATGTGGGAAATCTAAATCCTGTTCCAGCATCTTTTTTTTTTTAAGAAAAGAATAGCAGGGTTGGAAGGGACCTTGGAGGTCTTCTAGTCCAGCCCCCTGCCTAGGCAAGAAACCCTACACCACTTCAGACAAATGGTTTATCCAACAACTTTTGGAAAACTTCCAGTCTTGGAGCATTTACAACTTCTGGTGGCAAGGAGTTCCACTGGTTAATTGTTCTAACTGTCAGGAAATTTCTCCTTAATTCCAGTCCTTGATTAGTTTCCATCCATTGCTTCTTGTCCTGCCTTCTCGTGCTTTGGAGAATAGCTTGACCCCCTCTTGTTTGGGGCAGCCCCTCAAATATTCCTGCAACCATTCTTCATCTGTTTTTGTCTCCAGGCCCTTAATCATCTTAGTTGTTTACAATTTCATTCTTTGTATGTTGTATCCTCTACCTCCCAAATCCTCTTTATTGCTCTTCTCCCCTACTTTCCTTCTCTTCCCTAGACTAGCCAGGCCCAGTTCCTGCAACCGTTCTTCATATGCTTTAGCCTCCAGTCCCCTCATCCTTTTGGTTCTTCTTCTCTGCACTTTTTCCAGAGTCTCAACATCTTTTTTACATTGTGGCGACCAAAACTGGATGGAATATTCCAAGTGTGGCTTTACCAAGGCCTTATAAAGTGATATTAACACTTCACATGATCTTGATTCTATCCCTCTGTTTATGCAGCCTAGGACTGCGTTGGCTTTTTTGGCAGCTGCGGCACACTGATGGCTCCTTTTTCAGTGATTGTCCTCCAGGACTCCAAGGTCCCTCTTGCAATTCCTGCTACTGAGCCAGGTACCACCTATAGTGTACCTGGGCATTTTTTTTTTTTTTTGCTGTTTTCAAAGCTATTAACTTGACTTAGCTTGACTCCCTCTTCTTTTTGGCAGCCCCTGAGATATTGGGACACTGCCATCATGTCTCCCCTAGTCCTTCTTTTCATCAAACTAGACATACCCAGTTCCTGCAACCGTTCTTCATATGTTTTAGCCTCTAGTCCCCTATTCCTCTTGGTTGGTCTTCTCTGCGCTCTTTCCAGAATCTCAACATAATAAGAAGAGACTGGACTGCCATCTGTCAGAAATGGTCTCCCGCTTGGGCGGGGGGGGGGGGGGGGGGGGGGGGGGGTTGGAGTAGATGACCTTATAAGGTCCCTTCCAACTCTGATTATCTTTTATCTGTTATAATATTCCAAGTGTGGCCTTTCCAAGGCATTGTAAAGTGGTATTAACAAAGAGAGGGCTCATTGCATTTGCATTACACGGGTAGCTCTCAACTAACAACAGTTCATTTAGTGACGGCTCAAAGTTACGACAACACTGAAAAAAGTGAGCTATGACCATTTTTCACACTTACGAATGTTGCAGCCTCCCCAGGGTCCCCACGTGATCCAAATTCAGACCCTTGGTGACTGGTTCCGAGTTATGATGGTGTTGCAGTGTCCCGGGGGGGGGGGGGTCACATTTGCGACCTCCTGGCAAGCAAAGGTCAACAGGGAAGCTGGATTCACTTCATGACTGTGTGACTCACTTAACATCAACGAGTAAGAAAGGTCGTAAAATGGGGTAAAACTCACTTAACAAATATCTCGCTGAGCAACATATTGTTTCTGGCTGAATTATGGACATAAGTTGAAGGACTGCCTGTCATATCCATCCAGTTTTAAGGATGGATGGATGACTCAGTGCTTATAGGGGGAAGAAAATTAAGTTTCCTACCTAGGAAATCTAAGCCCTCTTCCATAATTATGTGCCAGTCATTTGTGAGCACGTTCGCTGTCTTGTAATCTTCTTGTAGATTTGCCAGTCATGGGGGTGTCGTTAGGCGTACAAAATCCTCTGTGCCTCTTGATCCATCTGGGAAATAGTCGCCTTGTGTTCTGACAAGCGTGCAAACGTTTCACACCAACCACGAGAAGCTTTGCAGCTACCTAGGCTACATCTGGTTCCGTTTTTTGTTTTTTTTTAAAATTGAATTCTGCACCCTGCTCCATATTCTCTCTGGGCCGTGCATTTTGTTTGGATGTGGTTTTTAAGCAGCTGGCACCTCCTTCCCAGCTTGACATCTATAATTGGGAAAATCCTGGAAAAAGAAAGTCAAGCAGTGGATTTGCGAGCACCTAGAAATGTACTAGTAGCCAGCATGGGTTTGTTAAAAGCAAACACACTTTATGGCAGTCATGGTGAACCTTTTTGTTGTGGTGTGCCGAAAGCGCGTGTGCATGCCATGTGTGTGCCAGCACTCACAATGCAATGCATCCCACCCGCCATCCCTCAAGCTTCCGGCAGGATGAAAACAGCCTCAAACAGGCCGAAAAGTCCCTTTAATTCCTTCAACTTGGCTTCAATTATCATTGACTGGAGAAAAAAAAACTCCCCCACCAACAGTTGTTAAAAGGAAGAAATGCCCTTCAAACTCAAAATACGTATAAATTATAAATAGAAAAAAACAACACAAACCACACTGAAGCAATTAATGAGACAAGGCAGGAAAAGGGCTTGAAGACGTCCACAGATATCGGAATACACACACTGGGAAGGATGCCAGAACTCAGATAAGAACTGACAGACTAGAATTATTTCATGCTTTGCTTCCAGCACTGGGCCATGCGCAGTTTGTCCTATTTAAACAGTCCTCACAGATGCAGCCCCTGAAGGGGATCAGGGCCCTTTCCTCCCCCATAGACCACACCATTCATGTTTCTCCCTTATCTACTCCTCCCTGCTTGCCCTGGGATGAAAACAGGATGGGCCTGGGTTTTCCTCTGACTGCCTAGCTGGCCTGTGCCCTTCCCCAGTTTCCTCCACAACCTTCAGAGCCACATTCCCACTCCCTGTCTGCTGTTCCTCTTCTCTCTCGGAGTCAGACTCCAACAGGGTATGACATCTCCCCTTGTGAAGGAGTTTGTTTCCAAATTGGGTTGGTTGGGGGGTGGGGGTGGCGTAGAAACCCAAGGTGCCCTCCCTCCCTGCTGCTTGGTACCCTCCATTCAAGAGGAGCTGGCGAAGGGAAGGCCAGAGCAAGATCTCAGCTTCTTTTTTAAATCTTCCTTCGCAATTGAGATAAGACAGCGGGTTAGATGAGAACAATTTAATTAAGTTGCTGAAAAGCCTCGGAGTTGGCCCTGCCTGACAGTAAGCTGCCCCCTCGGCGCAGGATTGATGGCCTTTTCTGCTGGTTTCTCCCCCACCCCCCCCTTCTTCCTGCATTTGAAAATTAAAAATCAGAATTGGAATTAAAAACAATCAAATACTTTCTGTGCCAGACCCGGGCAGTGCCAGCGATGCCAACCCTCCTTCCCAGGATTATCCAGCTCCTTTTATTACGAAAAGATAATCGAGTTGTGTTTGTTCCAGTTGATAGACAAATAAGCAATTTGGGGGCTTGTGGGGGGGATAGGGCTGCAAGAAAGAAGACATTAAAATGTATTTGGGGGCTGATATTTCGCACTCAATCCGGGGTTCACCTTTAAGTTTTCTCTTCACACAGCCATTAAATGAATCTGGCTTTCCTGTGGATTTTGCTTGTCTGAAGGTCGTAAAGGGGAATCATTGTTGTGGCCTGCCAGTGGCCAGTGGAGCTGGCAGCAGACTCAGACAGTGAGGAGGTTGGGGAGGATCACGGGCCAGTCCTGGAGTCTGGGGAAGGCACCGACAAGGGCTCTGCATCGGAGGCAGAGATGGGGACAGGGCCATCCAACAGTTATCAGCTGCCTCTAGAGTCAGAGATCAGTGGGGAAGAACAGCTGGAGCCTGTTCCCAATGTGCGCATGCACAGAGCTGCCAGGAGAAGGGAACAGCTAAGGAACAAGGGTCAACTCAGGAGTAAATGCTTAGGTGGACAGTCTATGGCCCCTCCTATAGGGAATAAAAAGGAGCTAAAGGGGAGTGGTGTTTTCAGGAGACAGTTTGTTTAATTAGGGTGAAGATCTGTTTCTGACTTCTTGCCAAGTAATTGCTGCTACAGTGCGGCGTTTGGAAGATAATCGACCTGGCAACTCTCCAAGCCTGATAAAGGTCTGTAGTTATGAAATCTTATGAAAGACTGTTTGCTGGAGAGGAATTCATTTTAACCTAAATAAAAGGGGTTTTATCGAGACGAGGAGTCTGTTTCATGATCTTGGGAAGCCTTAGGTCAGAACAATCATGTGACTCCGGGACATTGCAACCGTCATAAATATGAACCAATTGCCCAGCGTCTTGAATTTTGATCATGTGACCACGGGGATGCTGCAATGTCGTAAGTGTAAAAAACGGTCCTCAGTCGCTTTTTTTGAATGCCGTTGTAACTTTGAACAGTCACTAAATGAACTGTTGTAAGTCAAGGACTACCTGTATCCTTCCCACCGTTCTGTGCTCTGCGCAGTTTATGGTTCATCGTTCTCAACACACGTTCCTACAGGTGTTTTTGGTGCCCTTATATAAATGATGCGCACTCTGGCTTCGCAGTGTGGGAAATTGTGTCAAAGGGGTTGCACCATTAAAAGGTGCTTTTTCATTGATAGGAAAAGGCTTCTTTTTCCTACCACTTTGGTGGGTCTCTTTTTTGGCATTTTGGTTAACAGTCAATGAATTCTTTGAAACAGAACGGCCTTGCTCTTTTCCAGAGGTTTTTGTGGGTGGGTGTGCATATCTATACAGTAAATATTTATTTATTTATTTATTTATTTATTTATTTATTTATTTATTTATTTGTAAACACATCTTTCTCCTCCTATTTCCCCCCACAACAACAACAACTCTGTGAGGTAAGTTAGTCTGAGAAAGAGAGCGTGAGTTGTCCAAAGTCGCCCAGTTGGCTTTCATGGCTAAGGCGGGACTAGAACTCCCCATCTCCTGGTGATTGTCCCAAAGTCACCCAGCCAGTCTCATGCCTGAAGTGAGACGAGAACTACCTGTTTCCTGGTGATTGGCCTGAAATCAGCCTGTTGGCTTTCATGCCTAATGCAGAACTAGAACTCCCTATTTCCTGATGATTGACCCAGGAAAGTCACCCAGTTGGCTTTCATGGCTAAGTTTGGATTAGAACTTCCATCTCGTGGTAATTGGTTCAAAGTCACCCAGCTGGCTTTCATGGTTAAGGCGGGATTAGAATTCCCCACCTCCTGGTGCTTGGTCCAAAGACACCTAGTTGGCTTTCGTAGCTAAGGTGGGACTAGAATTCCCCACCTCCTG
>BLBF01000040.1:816191-829032 GCA_015471245.1 Laticauda colubrina | reverse complement strand
ATAGAATAGAATAGAATAGAATAGAATAGAATAGAATAGAATAGAATTCTTTATTGGCCAAGTGGGGTTGGGCACACAAGAAATTTGTCTTGGTGTAAATGTTCTCAGTGCACATAAAAGAAAAGATATATTCGTCAAGGGTCAAGAATCATCAGGTACAACACTTAATGATAGTCATAGGGTGGAATAAGCAATCAAAACATTCTAGGAAACAGTCAGTATAAATCGTCAGGATACAAGCGACAAAGTTACAGCCATACAGTCACAAGTGGGAGGGGATGGGTGATAAGGAGTGATGAGGAAATTAATAGTGATAGTAGTGCAGGCTTTGTCAATAGCTGGACAGTGTTGAGGGAATTATCTGTTTAGCAGAGTGATGGTATTGAGGAAAAACCTGTCCTTGTGTCTAGTTGTTCTGGTGTGCAGGGCTCTTATTGCATCGTTTTGAGGGAAGGAGTTGAAACCGTTTATGTCCGGGATGTGAGGGGTCTGTAGATATTTTCACAGCCCTCTTTTTGACTTGTGCAGTCAAATATAAAAGTTTAAGCACAGGTAGTCCTTGAGTTATGACCACAACAGAACCGAACATTTCTGTTGCTAAGCGAGACATTTGCTAAGGGAGTTTTGCCCCATTTTATGATCTCTCTTGCCACAGTTGCTAAATGAGTCACTGCAGTTGTCAAATTAGTGACATGATGGACTTTTGCTTACACAAAAGGGGATCACATGACCCAGAACACTGCAACCGTCATAAACACAAGTCCATGGCCAAGCATACGAATTTTGATCACATGACCAATGTCCAACAGTCGTAAGGGTGAAAAAAGGTCATAAGCCAATTTTTTTAATACCATTGAAACAGTTTCTTAGCGAACTGATGTAAGTCAAGGATTACCCGTATAGAAGAATAAGTATAAAATGATAAGAGGTATAAGAAGCACATAAAATATAAGGTAAAAGTTCCCCTCGCACATCCGTGCTAGTTGTTTCCAGCTCTGAGGGGCGTTACTCATCTCTGTGACAAAGCCGAAGAGCCAGCGCTGTCCAAAGATGTCTCCGTGGTCCTGTGGCCAGCATGACTTAATGCTCGGCGCATGGAACACTGTTTCCTTCTCACCAAAATGGTCCCTATTTTTCTATTTGCATTTTTTTTACATGCTTTCAAACTGCTAGGTTGGCAGAAGCTGGGGCAAATAATGGGAGCTCACTCCATTACACAGTGCTAGGGGTTTGAACCGCCAAACTGCTGGACCTTTCTGATCAGCAAGCTCAGCATCTTAGCCATTGAGCCACCCATCCTTACATAAGAAGTATAAAAATGTAAGCATGAAATCCATCTCTCGTTCTGTCTTCTCCTCCTCCAGGAGGCATGAGGCCTAACACCATTGCCCTGGGCTTCTATGACAACCTGCCCCCGCTAGACAACGTGTCCCAGCCCACTGCCTTCAGCATCGATGAGGCAATTTGGCACGACTTCCCTCCTGTCTGGAGCTCCGGAGGCCCCAAGCAGCTTTCTTCCTGGGAGTACGTGGCCATCATCTGCGATGCCATGAAGATGTCGCGCAATGTCCTTCTGGCCCGCTACTTCGATCAGCTCCAGCTGCCTCAGACCACTGGGTGGCGAGCCCAACCTCTCATCGACGTCTGGCCCATCAACCTCCTGCGGCCCGACAGCGCCCGCTACGTCGACACCAGCAGCCTCTTCCTGTTACAGATGGGCTGCGTCCTGGCCATGACTCGGTCATGGCGACGGTCTCGCTTGCGCCTCTTCCTGTGCGTGCAGAGTTGCACCAGCCCCCAGGGCCAGGAGGACAAGCTGCGGCAGCTTCTGAAGGACCTGCGCATCCAGGCAAAAGTCCAGCTGGTGCTGTGGGACGACGTGGTCTCTCTCCATTGGCACAGCCGCCAGGAAGACTCGGCGGACGGTGCCCTCAACTTCTCCAGCAACATAACCTCAGTTTCCGATGAGTACTTGACTGCGGTTAACCAGCTGATCCTCCAACAAAGTTCCACCCCTACTGTCCGCTTCCTTTACCTGCCCCGTCCTCCCGCGGACACTAATTTATACCCCAGGTATTTGGAACAGCTGGAGATCCTGACCCACGGACTGGGCCCCACACTGCTGGTGCATGGGGTGAGCGCCGTCACGAGCACTCAGCTGTAAAGTAGGGTGGTCTGTTGTCCACGGTGGGCAAGGGTTGGTGGTTGACGGAACACCAGGCCGAGGTGGCCCTTAAGGATCGAAGGGAAGGGGAACTGAAGATCGATCAGCAATATTCTTGGCTGTAGTTGGGGTTCCACATCTCCCCAAGCTTTTCTTCCCAGGCTGGGGTGCCTCGATGCCTCCCAACGCATGGCAACGGTGCAAGCAAGGTTGGGGGCCCCGGCTCAGTGGTCCTAGCCGAGAGCTTCCATTGAGCGGCGTCTTCTCTGGGCTGCTTTTCCAGACTCCTAAGAGAACGAACTCCTTATAACAACCAAAGAATAGGAAGCTGAGTCTGGGTCCTTCATCTTTGGAATTTGGGCAGCCAGAAAGTTCTTTGGGGCCGGTGGCTTTGGAAGACTCTGTGACGGCTGCCTTTCTTTGCACGCTTGTAAAGATTGGAACAGAATTAAAGGTGGCATTGTTGGATTTAAAACGCTGGTGATGGCAGGGGAGCTGTTTCTTACTAGCAACAATCAGGATTTAAAGCAGGGGTTGCCAAACTTGGCACCTTTAAGACTTATGGCCTTCAACTCCCAGAGTTCCCCAGCCAGCCTTTAAGACTTGTGGCCTTCAACTCCCACAATTCTGGGAGTTGAAGTCCACAAGTCATTGCCAATTTGGAGACCCCTGATCTAAAGGATCCATCATCAACAGCAGGGCTGGGTGTCATTCTTACCAAAGAGCGACAGACTCATCCCATAGCATTGCTGTGTAACAAACGCTGCTTGTGGAGTAGTAAGCGCAATTGGCACCTGTTTGCGTGATGGCTTCCAGTCTCAGCAAATGTGTTGCCTTGAGTATTGGATCCATTAATTGGAAGAAGAATGGAGAGAGAAAAAATAGATAATCACTCTTGACTCTTTCATTCAGTAGTCTTGCTCACTCCACATAGTTAACTAGGTCAGTAGGGCAGCTAATGAGTTGTAGAGATGCATAAATCACGTGGGATGACCCATTTTAGTTAGTCCTCCAAGAAAAAGAGGCCAAAAGGCAGAATGTCTGGAAAAAGCATTTTTCCTACCACAGATGAACTGCAATGACCCAACTCCTCAGCAGTATCTCCAATCAGAATAGAGCTGGAAGGGACTTTGGAGGTCTTCTAGTCTAGCCCTCTGCTCAAGCAGGAGACACTATATCAGTAGTGGCTAACATTCTTGAGCTCCTGTGCCAAAAATTGTGTGGGCGCTTGTGCTCGTGCGCTCACGTGCCAGCACCAAAAGGCAATAGGCGCGCCCCCTGCGCATCCGTGCGCAATCCTTTCCCCCTGCCCCCTTATCTGCACTGCACCTCTCAGCTGATTTTTAGCCCATTTGAGGCCTTTTTCGGCCTCCCAGAGGCTTGAGGAAAGCTTCTGCAGACTGAAAAATGGGCCTGTTTCATCACTTTCGGTATTTCCGGAAATATAGGAAGTGACGAAATGGGCCTATTTTTTTTGGCCTGCAAAGGCTTTCCTCAAGCCTCTGGGAGGCTGAAAAAGGCCTCAAACAGGCCAAAAATCAGCTATGAGGCATGCGCATGCGCAGTGAGGTAAGTTTGCCTGCAGCTTGCATGCCGGCACAAATAGCGTTGTGTGTCATCTGTGGCACATATACCACAGGTTCACCATCAGGGCGCTATATTATTTAAGACAAGTGGATCCCCGGTCTCTTCTTAAAACCCTAACCCTCCAGTGATGAAGCACCACCAACTTCTGAAGGCAAACCACAGGTTAACTGTTCTAACTGTCAGGAAGGTTCTCCTTCATTTTACTTGAATGTCTCCTTGATTATTTTCCATCCATTTCTTCTCGTTCTGCCTTCTGGTGTTTTGGAAAATAAATCCCCCCCTTTCTTTGGGGCAGCCCCTCAAATGTTGGAATACTGCTATCATGCCAGCTGTCAGGGTTCCTTTTAAATCAAGAGTCTTGAGCTAAACTTCCAAAACTTCAAAAGGATTTATTGGGAGTTAAAATGGCAGCACTGCCTGGGTGCAGCCAACTCTGAGGCACATAATTCATTGTCACCCTTGACCCTGGTTTTCCCTCCACCCCCCTGGGTGTATCATAATTCATATTCTCCAATGGGACACATCCATAGCCCAGAGTCATCAATCATGCTCTTCAGTTAGAATTTTGCGCGGCGGAGACTTCCGTCACCTAGTTACTCTCTTTGAAAACATTTATGGAAGGCGCTTTCGGTTTGCAAGCTGCCGCACTGCTCCCTCCTCCCTTTCTGTTGGCAACTCTAAAAAGACCATCAAAATATTTTATGAGTTGACCCCCCCCCCCCAGCCTAGTCCTTCTTTCCTCTAGACTGACCAAAACCCAAATCCTTCCACTGTTCTCCATCGTGATGCCTGTCTATCCAATTGATAAGAACTCGAGCAGGGCCCCAGGAAGGAATTCTGGGAGTTGGTCCACAAGTCATAAAGGAGTCATCGTTCCCTACCTTTGACCTCGATAGAGAAGGGCATGTGTTGATGAGATGCAGGTAACCCTCGAATTATAACAGCTTGTTTAGTGGCCGTTTTGACATTTCAACAGCCCTTTAAAAAAAAGCGACCTATCACGGTTTTATCACACTTAACAACTGTTGTAGCTTTCCTGTGGTATTCATGCGCAGGGCAACTGACCGATATTTATGACGATTGCAACGTGCTAGGGTCAGGTGACTCTCCTTTTGCGACCTTCTGACTCGTCAACGAGGAAGCGAGATTCACTTAACGGCCGCGTTACCAGCTTAACAATGGCAGCGATTCACTTAACAACCGTGGCCAGAAAGGTCATAAAATGGGGCAAAACTCACTTTAACAACCTTAGCAACCGATACCTTGGGCTCCACCGAGCCAGCCCGACGTCCCGAAAGGGTGTCCTGCTGAGGCGGCCTTGGTGAGTCAGTGAAGCCAAACGAGGGCGCCCTCGTCTTGTTCAGCATCCGCTCTCACTGCTCCGGGACATCAGGAGCAGGAGGATTGGCGGCCCGGCTGGTGGCATGGGGAGTGTAGAGGAGAGGAGAACTGGGCTACGCCGCTCCACTCAGGCAAGAGAGAAGCCTTTGGGGTGAGTGGGGCTGTGAGCACGGGCGCCCATCACTCATGTGGCCCCTTTGAGAATAGGCCACGGCCCGGTAGTGGTCCATGGCCCACAAGTTGGGGGGGCCTGTTCTAGAGTCTCTACCAAGGGTGAGCTGGTAGGGCTTCGCAGGAGTTCGGGAGAGCCCCTAACTAAGATTGTGTGCAGTTTGGAGAACCCCCAAATCCCACTCCTAGCTGGCCCTGCCCACCCCATCCCTCCCATCCCAGGTGTCCCCACACACAGCCTGTTTTGGATGCAGGTAAGTGCAGGATGCACATAGAGGCTCAGGGAGGGCGAAAAAACAGGCTTCCTAGAAGTTCAGGAAGGCCGGAAGTGGATCCGTTACCACAGTGGTGAGACTCAAAAGGTTTTACTACTGGTTATGTGGACGTGGCTTGGTGGGCATGGCAGGGGAAGGATACTGTAAAATCTTCACTCCCACCTCACTCCTGGGGGGAAGGATACTGCAAAATCCCCCTTCCCTCCCCACCCCATTAACCTGCTTTCCAGCTCCGTTCTCCTGTGCAGGGCCACCAAAGGAGACCCAGCTGATCAGCTGCGACTCAATGGGAGGCAGAGAAGAGATGGGGTTGGCGGGGCCAGTCAGAGGTGGGATTTGCCGGTTCTCTGAACTACTCAACATTTCCGCTACCGGTTCTCCAGAACCGGTCAGAACCTGCTGAAGACCACTTCTGCATTTCTGGCTTCAAGGGAGCCTCCGGAGTCCCGGGAAGCCGTTTTCATCCTCCCGGAGGCTCGAGAAAAGCCTCCGGAGCCCGAGGAGGGCAAAAATTCTCCCTCCCACCATGTGACACGAGGCCGACTAGGCCACGCCCACCATGGCCACGCCCACCCAGCAACCAGGCAGAGAACCCTTTGCTAAAATTTATGAAGGCCACCCCTGGTCCCTACACCTCTTTTTCTTTAATCACATGGTGACCAAAACTGAATGCCGTGTTCCAAGCGTGGCCCCGCTGAGGCTTTATCGAAAGCGGTGCTGAAAACCTCTCCTGATCTTGATTCTTATCTCTCAACATTGCCCAACTTTTTTCGTGGGTTTTATCCCACGTGGGTGGAGGCCAACTTCATGACTCCCGTCAAGAAACATGGGTGGAGAATGGCCCAGGGACTTCAACCTCCAGCAACAGGAGTGGCTGGATCTCCTCAGGACAGGTAGCCAAAGTAATTTAAAGCATTTTCACGCAAACGGCGTGCAAACGTGGGCAAGTTGTAACCTTGGAGGTTGGTGTTTTGGCCTGATGTGGGACACCCTTGGAGCCAGTCTGTGGTTTAATGCAGTGTTTTTCAAATTGACATTAGAATGGAACAGAATGGAACAGAACAGAACACAATATTGGACTGGAATAGAATAGAATGGAATGGAATGGAATGGAATGGAATGGAATGGAATGGAATGGAATGGAATGGAATGGAATAGAATAGAATACATATAGGAATGAAGAATAGAGTAGAACAGAATAGAAGAGATATTGGAATGAAGAATAGAATAGGAATGGAATAGAATAGAATAGATAGTGGATGAAAGGATAGGATAGGATAGGATAGGATAGGATTCTTTACTGGCCAAGTGTGATTGGACATACAAGGAATTTGTCTTGATGTTCCATTTACAATCCTCCCTTCATCGCCATGACGTGAAAAAGATGGGATTCTGGAAAGAGTGCAGAGAAGAGCAGCCAGGAGGATGAGGGGACTGGAGGCTAAAACCTACGATGGATGGTTGCAGGAACCAGGCCTGGCTAGTCCAGGGAAGAGAAGGACCAGGGGAGACAGGAGAGCATCTTCCAATAGTTGAGGGGCTGCCCCAGAGAGGAGGAGGAAAGGGGTCAAGCTATTTTCTGAAGCACCCGAAGGCCAGACAAGGAATAATGGATGGAAACTGAACAAGGAGAGATTCAACCTGGAAATAAGGAGAAGTTTCCTAACAGAACAATTAATCAGTGGAATGACTTGTCTCCAGAAATTGTGGGTACTCCATCACTGGAGGTTTTAAGAAGAGATTGAATATCCATTTGTGTAAAGTGGTGTAAGGTTTCCTGCCTAAACGGGGGTGGACTAGAAGACTTCCAAGGTCCCTTCCACCTCTGTTATTCTATATTGGAGAACCATTTGTCTGAAATGGTACGGGTTTCCTGCCTGAGCAGGGGTTGGACTAGAAGAGGGGTCCCCAAACCCTGGTCCACGGACCGGCACTGGGCCATGGCATGCCAGAAACCATGGGATGCAGGCAGCATGTGAAACCACGCCGCCTCTGTCCAGTCCATGGACAAACCTCTCTTCATGGAACCAGTCCCTGATGCCCAAAAGGTTGGAGGCCTCTGGATGGGAAGCCTCCATGGCCCCTTCCAACTCAATTTTCCTTGTATTCCCCGCCACAATCAACATTGGCAGCCAACGCAGCCCGTCTGCAAAATTAATAGCAAGCATAAACTTATGCACTGGGGCCAAAAACGTATTCTTAGTTCCTTCCCCTCACCCCCCACATCAGGGAAATAGATGCTTCCATACGTGGGAGGGAAGACCTGTCTGGATTCCCAGCACCAAGCAACAACCGGGGGGTGGGGGGAATCTGTTGCGTTAGAAAAGTACTTTAGCAACTGGGCTTCCTGTGCCAAGATTGAATGGCAGCCTTCTGTGGATCTGGCAAAGGCTTTGGTGGCCCATCTCAGCTGAGGGGGTGGGGGTGGGGGTGGGGGTGGCTGTCTGGAACAGGGGCCGCCAACCTTTTGGACCTCAGGGACCACCAAACTCATAATTTTAAATCTTAGGGACCACTAATATGAATTTTGATTGACAGTGGCTTGCTGATGTTGGTTGGAGAGAGAGAGAGAGAGATCTGGTCTAAACTCTCCCTCTCCCTCCCCTCCTTTCTCTCCCTCCCCCCCTCTTTCCCTCCCTCCCTCCCCCTCTCTCACTCACACATACACATGCACAAACACAGAGGCAGTGGCAGGATTCAAATTTCTTAACCGGTTCTGTGGGCATGGTCTAATTTGCGGGTATAGCTTGGTGGTCATGTGACTGGCTGGGCATGACTTGTATGTAAATATTATAAATATTTATGTAAATATTGATTGTTTTATTTTATAAAAAAGCAACTTTTACCCAAAATCAGGCAAAGCAGGCAGGCAGATGGAGTTGCTCACAGAATCACAGTTTCACTCAGAAATCTATCTGGCATCGGCTACCTGAGTCTGTCACATAAAATTTGCTTGCAAGCAAACTCACAAAATTAACTCACAACACACCATGTATGCAAATATTGAATTTTTTTATTTAAAAAAAGAGCAACTTTTACCCCAAATCAGGCAAAGCAGGCAGGCAGATTGAGTTGCTCACAGAATCACAGATTCACTTAGAGATCTATCTTTCTGCCATTGGCAGAATTTTCTCATGGGCTACCAGTGGGCCTCTGGTTGGCCACCACTGGTCTGGAAACAAAAACCCAACTACAGAATTGATGGAAGACTTCTTAACCAGTGGTCGGCTCCCCCTTTGCAACCAGGTGGATTCTTAATTCAGAAGGAGACATGGACAAGCCACATGGTCCTGCACCCTCCCAACACCATGGATGAGATGAAAATAGCCACACTTTTTTCTAGAAAGTCTCTTTCTGACCCCAGCCCCAGAAGTGGCTCTCGGATATCTCCCATATCTTGAACATTAATAGAGTGGGAAGGGACTTAGAGGTCATCTAGTCCAACTGCTCTCGCAGGAAGCCTATACTATTTCTGATAGATGGCTATCCACTATTTGATTAGATGTCTCCAGTGTTGGGGCGCACACACAATTTTCGAAAGCAATTTGGTTAACTGTCCTCACTGTTAGAAAGTTTCTCCTTAATCCCAGGTTGCTTCTCTCCTTAGTTAGTTTCTGTCCGTTGTTTCTTCTGCCTTCAGATGCTTTTGAGAATAGCTTGACTCCCTCTTCTTTGTGGCAGCCCCTCAGATATTGGAATACTGCTATCATGTCACCCCTAATCCTTCTTTTCACTAAAGTACACATACATACCCAATTCCTGCAATCACATGTTTTAGCTTCCAGGCCCTTATGTCAACTCGTAAATCATTCCTATGCCTGTTTCCAAGTTGCCGTAGGAAAGAGTTGAGGGGAAGGCCTGAGGGGGCAGTGAAACAGATGAAGGCCAGAAGCACATTCCATACTTATCTTGTGGAGATTGTAGCCTAGGCTACTGGATCATCTTCCAGAGAAAATCTTTCATTGGAGAATGTGATTGATCACACTCATCCTGTGAACATGTTTTGGTTGGAGAATCTGATTTATGACACACCCAGGGAGTGAGGGGGGGGGAGCAGGGTCGTAGGTGATAGTAAATTACATGTCTGTAGAGTTGGTTTCACAGGGCTAGTGATGGACATGTTGCTCCTAATAAATCTTTTGGATTCTTTTGAGGCTTGGCTCTTAGGGCAATTGTTGGAACCCTGACACCTTAATCATTGTTATTGTTCTTCTCTGTACTCTTTCCAGAGTCTCAACATCTTCTTTTTTAATATTGTGGTGACCAAAGCTTGATGCAGTATTCCAAGTGTGGTCTTACCAAGGCTTTGTAGAGCAGTACTAGTATTTCATATCGTTGTGATTCTATCCCTCTATTAAGCTTCCGAAGAAATTTCAGACAACCGTTCCCCAGCTCTTGTTCAAAACTGGGGTGATCGTCAATAATGAAGCCTCACAATGGAGTGGTTCATGCTGATGATAAAAATACTTCTCCAAATGCAACTGTTGGAGAGGGAAGGGATGGGAAGGAGGATGAGGCAGACAAGAGCAGCTAAGATGATTAAAAGCCTGGAGACTAAACCATACGAAGAATGATTGCAGGATTTGGGTCTGGCTAGTCTAGAGAAAAGAAGGACCGGGCAGGGGACATGATAGCAGTATCCCAACATTTGAGAGGCTGCCACAAAGAGGAAGGGATCAAATTATTTTCCAAAGCACCTGAAGGCAAGACAAGAAACAATGGAAACTAATTAAAGATTAAGTTGTTAAGCTAATAACCCGGTTGTTAAGTGAATCTGGCTTCCCACTGACTGCTTGTCAGAAGGTTGCAAAAAGGGATCATGCTCTGACCTAAGCTTTCCCAACGGCACGAAGCAGATTCCTCATACCGATAAACCTCTTTTATTCAGTTTACAGTAAATTCCTCTCCAGCAAAGTCCCGGCCAACAGTCTTTCAAGATATTTCCCAATTACAGACCTTTATCAGGCTCAGAGAGTTGCCAGGCCGATATCTTTCAGATGCCACACTGTGGCAGACAATACTTGGCAAGAATGCAGGAACAGATCTTCACCCAAATGAACTAATTGTTTCCTGCAAAACCCCACTTCCTTTTCGCTCCTCTTTAATTTCTGTGGGAGGGGCCATTCGCTGTCCACCTGTAGCTTTACTCCTGAGTTGACCCTTGTTCCTTATTTGTTCCCTTCTTCTGGCAGCTCTGCACATACGCACACTGGGAACAGGCTCCAGCTGTTCTTCTTCCCCACTGATCTCTGACTCCGAAGGCAGCTGATAACTGTTAGACGGCCCTGTTCCCATCTCTGCCTCTGATGCACAGCCCTCGTCAGAGCCTTCCCCAGACTCCAGGACTGGCCCATGTTCCTCCCCAACCTCCTCATTGTCCAAGTCTTGCTAGCTCTACTGGCCACTGGCGGGCCACAACACAGGTGACCCTGAGACACTGCTACCATCATAAATAGGAGTCCGTTGCCAAGAGTCTGAATTTTGATGACGTGAGCACGGGGATGCTGCAACAAGTCATAAGTGTGATAATCGGTCCTAAGTCACTTTTTTTCAGCGCTGTTGTATCTTCGAACAGTCACTCCATGAACTGTCGTAAGCCGAGGACTCCCTGCATACGGCCCAGAACAAAACCACCAAGTCGAGAGTGGTTCTGCTCCCAATTGTAGCCGTAAGTTGAGAAATACCTGTGTATATATAATGAAATCACAGAATTGGAAGGTACCTCAGAGGTCTTCTAGTCCAACCCCTTGCACAAGCAGGAGACTCTGTACCATGTCCGACAAGCGGCCGTCCGATCTCTCATTTTAAAAAAAAATCTTGCCAATTGTTAAGTAGCTTAAAAATAGAGAAAAAAAGAAGCTGCAGCCCAGCCATTTTGTAACTCCTATTGACAGGTATGGGGAATCGTGAGGAGAAACTTCCAAATGGAGGGAGGGGCCCGGTTGACAGGCGTCCCAGGAGTTGTTGGGGGGGGGGGAGGAGGAGGATGGGCCTGTCATTTAGGATAGAAATTCCCCCACATAACCATCGGAGTGACAAGACTCATGAGCCTGGCTTTATTGCTTGTAGGAGGTTTGAGGTGGGGGGGGGGGTGGCTGCAGGGGCTGCCAGCATAGCAGAGAAATATATTAGCTTGTGGTTTCGTGCCAGAACGGGCCTTTTTGCGTTGGCATTGATGAATGGCTCCCTATTAAAGCTCGGAGCCGATGGCGAAACTCAGCGGCTTCCGCTGGGATGGAGAAAATGGCTCCCATTAGGGAGCCAGGGAGAAAAACCTGAGTATCCTTTAGAGCAGGGGTCCCCAAAACCTTTTAAGACTTGTGGCCTTCAACTCCCAGAATCCCCCAGCCAGCCTTTAAATAAAATAGAATACCTTTATTGTCATTGCATTCCACGAATACAATGAAATTTGAAAGCGACTCCATCACAGTGCCCCAAACACCACATCACAATCACACTACAGAGCATGTAATAATAATAATAATAATAATAATAATAATAATAATAATAATAATAAGAAGAAGAAGAAGAAGAAGAAGAAGAAGAAGAAGAAGAAGAAGAAGAAGAAGAAGAAGAAGAAGAAGAAGAAGAAGAAGAAGAAGAAGAAGAATCTAGTCTAAAACCTATCTAAAACATTTAGTAAGTTAAATAGTTTTAAAATGCCACTATATACATAGGACTAAATCACAAACGCACTGTTTGATTCAAGACAATTATTGCCTTGGAAAAGAAACTGTTTCTCAGTCAACAAGTCCTCATTTTAAGACACCTATAACATCTCTCTGGTGGTAATAGTTCGAAATATGAATGACCAGGATGAGAGCCAGCCAGCCTTCAAGGCTTGTGGCTTTCAACTCCCAGAATCCCCCAGCCAGCTAGAGGGGAGCATTTCTGAGGCCCACCGGAGGACTTCTGCAGGACCCCCAAAGAAAATTTGGGAAAATTTGAGTCATGGCAAGCGGCTTCTGATCTTTTCGGTTTGGCTTCTTCGAGCAGTTTCTTCCTTCCTCAGCTCCTGCTTGGGTCACCAGCGAAACATTTCAATCCAAAAATAGAAAAGAAAAAGGCCACTTACCCTGCCTCAACTCCCAGACAGCTCTACAGGGATGACCAATAACCTTAGTTGACATATTTATCCATGACTAGAGTTTTTTTTATGACTAATCCTAGCCTGTTCCTTTAGCAGAAAGATCAAAGGATGGAAATAATCCAATCAATCCCTCTACCGCTCCAGGTTTGCTGCTCTATCAATATCTTTTCTTTCTTTCTTTCTTTCTTTCTTTCTTTCTTTCTTTCTTTCTTT
>BLBF01000040.1:707873-745910 GCA_015471245.1 Laticauda colubrina | reverse complement strand
GAGAACTATTTAAACATCCCTGCAGGGATGTTTAAGCAGGGTCAAGCAGGGTCTCGGTGTGTTGACAATAGCGTAAAATATATGAAAGCTAAGAAACCAGCGAGGAGGAGGAGGAGCGTGTGTGTGTGTGTGTATGTGTGTCTCCTGTATTGGAGTGGCAATTATGAGCACAATTGCAACTTGATGTCAGAGTGTCGAGGTTTAAAAATGCAGAATTCCTGGCTTTGGTTTGGTATTGAAACTTTAGAGTTGACGTGCTAAAAGAAAGCATTTTCTTCCCACCTGTGGTTTTTTTTGGCTGGGGGGGGGGGGCAATTCCCAGCCAGCTGGACGGAGGGTTGGGTAGGATGGGAATTGGAGTCATCACATCAGGGGGAGCTTGCTACGAAATGCAGGGGTGCGCTGCTGCAGGTTCACATGGGTTTGGGGATTGTCTAGCTCGGGTTCTGCTCAGTTCAGCGAGCCCACAAATCCCACCTCGCACCCCGCCCTGTCCCTCCTCGGAGTCCTCTGGAGCCCAGGAGAGGCCATTTTCGTGCTTCCAGAGGCTTGAGGAAAATTGGGCATCGATGGTTGCCCAGCCTATTATCAGTAGAATGATTTGGATTGTGCAAGAACCTCAACTCAATCCTGGGATGAAGAAGAATGAATAGCAAGAATAAATAAAAAGGAAATCCAGATATCAGTAAGGAAAGGAAACATATTTATTCTAAAAGCAAAGAGATTTGCCAATGGGAAGAAATGGGGTACAACAGCGACATAGTTTTACAAGGGAGCCTGGTTGTGGAAGTGTGTGCATACTGATCTCAGGGTGATCCCTTCAGGGGCGTGGGGCTGTATATGTGTTGATCCCAGACAAGGGGTTGATTAAATCAAGTGATGTGAATTGGGTCTCTTCCTTTGATCTGTGAGCGTTATAATTATATTTAAAGGTAAAGGTCCCCCTCGCACATCCGTGCTAGTCATTTCCATCTCTAGGGGGCGGTGCTCATCCCAATTACAAAGCCACAGAGCCAGCGCTGTCCAAAGACGTCGCCGTGGTCATGTGACCGGCATGACAAAATGCCAAAGGCGCATGGAACGCTGTTCCCTTCCCACCAAAGGGGTCCCTATTTTTCTACTTGCATTTTTACATGCTTTTGAACTGCTAGGTTGGCAGAAGCTGGGACCAGTAAGGGGAGCTCACTCGGTGATGCAGCGCTAGGGGTTCGAACCATTGAACTGTCGACCTTTCTGATCAACAAGCTCAGCATCTTAACCACTGAGCCATCGCGTCTGATAATTATGTTTACATTGTGCTAATTAAGTTTGGTGTGTTTGCTTGTTTGTGTATTTACAATTTGGAATAAGTGTTTAATTAATGCTTACATTTGTATAAGTTTAAAGGATTTTGAAGGCTGTTTATCAGTAACTTTGTAGGGCCCTCGATTAGTTAACATACGGTTTCCAGTACAGGTAGTCCTTATGATCACAATTGAGCCCAAAATGTCTGTTGCTAAATGAGACAGTTGTTAAGTGAGTTTTGCCCCATTTTGTGACCTTTCTTGCCACTGTTGTTAAGTGAATCACTGCAGTTGTTAAGTTAGTAACACGGTTGTTGAGTGAATCTGGCTTCCCCATTGACTTTGCTTGTCAAGAAGTCACAAAAGGGGATCGTGGAACACCCCCTCCGGGAAGACTGCAACCGTCATAAAGATGAGTTAATTGTCCAGTGTCCGAATTTTAATTCTGTGACCATGGGGGATGCTACAATGGTCATAAAACGATAATAAGTCACTTTTTTCTGTACCATTGTAACTTTGAATGGTCACTTTGAACTTTGAATTGTAAGTCGAGGAACTATCTATATAATATTTCCAACAGTTCTGTAAATGTAGATATTCCTCCCATACTACTTCAGCAGTGTAGGAAGAAAATTTCAGTCCGGTTCCAAGCTGGGAGAAAGGTGCTGGAAATGAAATGGAGGCTGGATGCAAGGAAAGAAGTGTTCTGACCAAGGCTTACTTGTAATTAAGCACATGCATAGTTAAAACAACTCTTGTTTTATTTCAGCGCTGTTCATTCCCAGCCGGTAATAAGTCCCAAATAGTCCCTCGAGATAAGCACCCACCTTTCTCTCCTTTGAATTACTGCCAACAACTGAAGTGCCAAATTAACTAGAAAAAAACCAACCAAAGTACAAAGTCCACACAGAGCTTCCAGGATTAATCCGAACAGAATGAACAACGTTGCTTCCTACAAAGGTTTCTCTATGTTTGTACTTCCTTTATACCTTATGGGAGGGGCAATCACCTCCCATCCTTACTCCCGAATTGCCCCTTCTGCTTCAGCTGCTCTTGCCTTCTAGCAGCTCTGCGCACACGTGCCCTGGGAACAGGCTCCCCTTATTCCTCTTCCTTGCTGCTGCCAGACTCTGGAGGCTCCAGAGTCAGCACACAACTCCCAGATGGTCCTGGCCCCATCTCTGCATCTGATGTCGGATCCTCATCTGAGTCCTCTCCAGACTCCCAGACTGGTTCCCATTCTTCCCCACTGTCTGATTCCGCTGCCGTCTGCACAGACTGCTGGCGAACCACAGCATAAAAATTTATTTGGTTTCCAGAAACTTCAGTGACAGCAACATGTTTCTGGGGTAGCTGCTCCAATGGCTGAGTGAGTGGGTGGATCTTTACAGGGTTCTGATTGAGATGCTCCAGGGGGTTGTACAATGTAGCGTTGGAAGAAAAATCCAGTTCCAGTTCCAAGCCGGGAATAAAATAGAAGCTGCTTAAGAAAGAAAGGTCCATTTATTTGATGAGCAGAATCAACACACACAGTGTGCGGCTCTGGGACAGCTTGACCAAACGGAGTTGAGAGTGGGTGGGGTTTTATACCTTCTTGATTCCTATGGGGTCATGTAAAGGTCATGGCTGGCTCTATAGGCAAAAGGGAAAATGTAAATCCTGGGTGTCTGCCTGAGCTAATCTTCTCAACCTTTGGCTTGCCTGATCATGTTGCTTATCTGGAGTCTTCGTCTGGCTTAGTCTTTCTGAATGGATTACCAAATCTGCATTTCTAAAAGCTGGCCTCCTTGGTTTCTGCCTCCCTTAAGATTTTTCCCCATTTCTCCTTTTGGGGGAAATATTCTATCCCGCCTATTTTTTAAAATTAGTAATATTCCCCCCAAAATTTCATTCCCTAGGTGGGTGGCTGGGTGCTGACTTTCTCCAGCAGTGAGCCATGCGCCTTTTACTATTTCAGTGGTGGTGGGTTAGTCCCAGTGGTGGGATTCAAACGGTGTAACAACCGGTTCAGTAAGCATGGTACATTTGAAAATAGCAGGAAAACTTACCTTTTACTGCAGCCCCGGTGAATAAAAAAAGCTGAGGCGCGGCACTGATCAACTGGGCTTCAAACAAAGGAAATATAGGATAGAGTAGTCCAGGGGCAGATGGGTGGGGCCAAATGATAGCCAGAACTACCGGTCTGTACCGACTGAACCAGTCAGTACCAGCTGAATCTAACCCCTGGTTAATCCTTTTATGTCCTAAAGGTCCTGTCCCAACTTTAGAATTTGGGGGGGGGGGGAATGTAAATTCCCAGCACCTCCAGCCAGGCTGAATGCATTTTTATGAATAAAATCTAAAATCTTTATGAATGGATACAAAATCTGCATTCCCTAAAGGCCAGTCTCTTCCTATGGCAGGAAGAACAGGGCTGTGGCTAGTCCAGGGAAGAGAAGGACCAGGGGAGACAGGAGAGCATCTTCCAATATTTGAGGGGCTGCCCCAGAGAGGAGGAAGGGGGTCAAGCTATTTTCTGAAGTGCCTGTAGGCCAGACAAGGAATAATGGAGACTGAACAAGGAGAAATTTCAACCTGGACATAAGAAGAAACTTTTTGACAGTGAGAGCAAACAACACCACGGAACAGAAATTGCCTGCATAAGTTGTGGGAGCTTCATCCCTGGAAGCTCTCAAGAAGAGACCGGATTGCCATTTGTCAGAAATGGTGCAGGGTCTCCCGCTTGGGCAGGGAGTTGGACTAGATGACCTACAAGGTCCCTTTCAACTCTGTTAATCTGTTATGTGTTTTTTGCCTTCGTTAAGACTCTTCTCTGTTTCTCCTTTGAGGAAATATTCTATCCTGCCTCTTTTTTAATGTTAAGAATAAGGCATATTTTAATCTGGGGAGGGGAGGGTGGCTTCCTACAGCAATGCAAAAAAGCCAGCCAGGGGCATCCGGGAGCAAAGAGACAGCAGGCTCCAACTGGCTGTAAATCCAGAGATTTATGGAACATGTAAGCAGGCACTCCTTTTCGCCTTCCACTTGTCCCTCCCCTTGTGATGGAGCATCTTTCTATCCAGCCTATGGGCTGACATTGGTGATTTTTTAAAAAAAAAACAAGAAAAACTGGATTTCTTTTGGATTTATTGGCCCTCTTGCAGATTTTACAGAGGTTCCTTAAATCTCTGCTCTATCGCAACCTCTCGGGAGCTGTTCTGACCAAGGCTTTCGAGACCGTAACTAAGAACACGCTTACTTAAAACAACTCTTGTTTTATTTCCACACTGGGAATTATGTTCATTTCTAGCCTGTAATGAGTCCCAAACATTCCCTCAAGATAAGCATCCACCCTTCTCTCCTTTGAATTGCTGCCGACAACAAAAGTGCCAAATGAACTATAAAAAAAAAAACAACCGAAGTACAAAGTCCACACAGAGCTTCAAGGTTTAATCTGAACAACGAACAACTTTGCTTCCTGCAAAGGTTTCTCTACCTTTGCACTTCCTTTATACCTTAGGGGAGGGACAATCACCTCCCAGCCTTACTCCTGAGTCGCCCCTTTTGTTTCAGCTGCTCTCACCTTCTAGCAGCTCTGTGCACACGTGCATTGGGAACAGGCTCCCCTTATTCCTCTGCCGGCAAATCACAACAGGAGTAGGAGGAGGGGAGCCAACTGTTCTGCAATTCAAGCAGGAGTTCAAAACTTTGTTTGGGGGGTTGTTTTTGAGAATTTGTACATAAAACGGCTGCCAACAAAGAAACGAGGTAATTAGCTTTCTCCTGATGTTTCTGAACTTGGAAAATCTCTTTGTTAACCCCCCAAAATGGAAACTTCATTGTTTGAGCTCCAAATCCAGAAAGGGAAATTAGCGTTGATAAGCCTCGTGAAGGGTTGCTACCATGTCAGAGATTTTATTTGCTCTGATTGAGAGGGTAAATGTGTGATAGGGTCTTTGGTGCTCTCCGAGCTTGGTTAGTTTCTTGAAGATGTTTCGTTACCCAACTAGGGAACATCATCAGTGCTAGAAGGGAGAGGGGTTTGTGGAAAGGAGGAAGAAGAAGGAGAAGGAGAAAGAGATGATGACTGTGGGGTCCTTGATGCTCTCTGAGCTTGCTTGTTTTCTTGTGGACGTTTTATCAGCTAACTAGGGCAAAAAATGGAGGCTGATTGGAAAGAGGGTTTAATGATGAAGCAGAACCACATGGATGGTCTTGGGCAACTGACCACATGGAGTTGAGAGTGGTTTTTTTTTTCCATACCTTCTCTTGGGTTTTGAACTTGAGCTTTCTGTTCCTGTGCAAGAGCATATATTCTATTGGCTGCTGTCAAATTCCCACGGGACTATGCAGGGGTCATAGCTGACATTGTCTGAGCTCCCTGGTTTGGTTGAAGCTCGGTTGATGCAATGTCCTTAGGAGATTGTGCCATGTGGTGAGCTCTGCTGCTAGATGGTTTAATCCTATGATGTCCTGGAGGATTATGTTTTAATCCCATCACCCTGGAGCTGGAGGTCTTGCAGATAAACTGGCCCAGTCTTTCTTTCTTTTTTCCCAATTTTTACTTTTCAATATAAACATACATATTTTGTGGACATTGCATTGACTGGGTCAACTCTTTTTTAAATAACAGGATCAATAATAATACAAATAGCTGTGTGTAATTCTAATCTTCCAACTTCAACATCACGAGTTTCTTTTCATAATCCATTTCTCATTTCCCCATTAATTCATTTAAACATAAATAACATTTCTTTGCACCCGGTATTTATTGTCCCTAAATACTATTTAATATTTTTAACAATTATTCATAGTTCCACCATAACTTCAATATTCAAATGTGTAGGATTAATAATAACACCAAATATTAAAAATATAAATCCTGGAAGTGTACCTCAAAATCCCACCCAACTTCCAGTCCTTAATATTTTAAGATCACAATATATTTTAACACACAATTAATATTAATAATAGTTTAATTACCTGATCCTAAATTCCCATCTACTGTCTTGACTTATTTGGATTATATCATTAAATTATATTTTTTATTTGTGTATGTGCTACTATTTCGTCCAGTCTTTCTTAATGAACAAAAAATATCTGCTGGGGGCTATTAAGGAAGGCAGGGGCTGCTTTCCAAGAGATATTTCTCCGTTCCTCCTTTAGGGAAATATAATATTCTGCCTTTTTAAAAGAAATATTTCTCAAAATACTTCATTCTTCTAGGAGAGGGGTGGGTGCTAACCAAGGAGCGGGCTTCAAAAATTTTAGCCATGGTTTCTCTGGGTGGTTGCTGGGTGGGCATGGCCATGGTGGGTGGGGTGGTCTAGTTGGCCTCCTGCACCATGGCAGGAGGGCGGAAACAGCCTCTCCAGGCTTCCGTGCTTATCTGGGATCCAAAACGGGCTGTGGGGGCACCCCTGGGGGGGCAGGCTGGGCTGGGCCAGCCAGGGGTAGGATTGGCTGGTTCATGGAACCGGCCATAAAAACGGCCATACAATTCACTACCGGTTCATCCAAACTAGGGCGAACCGGTAGCTTCCCCCCCCCCCCCCCCCCCCCCGGTGCTAAGTTTCTACAACTCCGATCGATCGGCTTGGGAATGAGCCATGCTGAAAGCTCGCCAGTCACCAACAGGGGACTCATCTTTGCTCGGAAGGACACAATAGCCTCATGTCAAGATTAATTGGCTTCATTTGGCAGGCCAGGAATGAGAAGAGTACTTTCGTGGTCCTCAAAGATGACCGGTTCCAACGTTTCTCTTTTAATGCTCATTTTCTGGCAGTGATGGGCACCATTTTGCTTAACCTTGGGAATGGGGATGTGACAGTGTGTCCCCCATGTGCCTGCTGGCAGTCTTTCCCCAACTCCAGGCCAAGCTTTCATCCTTTGTAGACTACAGTTCCCATCGCTCTTAGACACTTGTTGTCCGGGGATGATGGGAGGTTTTTTTTCCCCCTAACCCATCTGAAGAGCCTGGGCTGGGCTGCATCTCCATTGAAGCTAAGCAATGAGGTGTTTTGTTTTGTTTTTAAAAAGGCAAAGTTGCATTTTATCTCTCTTGACTAGGAAACTCTCAGCAAATCAATCCTCACTCTGGTTTTGCTGATCCTGTGTTGGACGACTCCATGGGGTCGTTATGCAGGTGACAGGAAGTCCTCGATTTACAAACCATTTCTTTGGCAACTGTACAAAGTTACCAAAAAGGTGATTTATGACTGGTCCTCACACTTAATGACTGTCACAGCATCCCCACAATCACTAAATCAAAATTCAGGCTTTTGGCAACTAGCATGTAAAGCATGGGTGTCAAACTCAAGTCTCACGGCCCAGATCTGACCTGTGGGGTGTTTAAACACGGCCTGAGGGGCTTCTTAAATCCAACCCATGGGGTGCTTAAATCTGGCCTGCAGGGCCGGCCTGGAAATATCAAAGGACAACAAAATGGGGCACGTGCGGCCCTCCTGCAGCCCATTTTCGGCCCTCCATGGCCTCCTGCAGCATTCTGCTGGCCAAAAGCAGGCCGCACGGAGGCCTCAGGAGATAAACTAGAATGGAATGGAATGGAATGGAATGGAATAGAAAGGGACCTTGTAGGTCTTCTAGTCCAACCCCATGCTCAGGCAGGAAACCCTGTACTATTTCAGACAAACGGTTGTCCAATCTCTATTTAAAACCTCCATTGATGGAGCACCCACAACTTCTAGTGGCAAGCTGTTCTACTGGTAAATTGTTCCCACTGTCAGGAAACATCTTAGTTCTAGGTTGCTTCTCTCCTTGATCAGTTTCCACCCATTGCTTCTTGTTCTGCTTTCAGGTGCTTTGGAGAAGAGCTTGAGCCCTTCCTCTTCTTTGTCGTAGCCCCTCAAATATTGGAAGACCACTATCATGTCCCCCCACCCCAGTCCTTCTCTTCACTAAACTAGAGTTACCCAGAGGATGTCACCCAGCCATTGCTGAGCCCCCACCTCTGCCTCCATCCTGGTTTATGAAGATGTACCAGAGCAGCTGCTCCTATTTGCAACACGACCCAGGAAAGAAAGATGGTTGTTGTTTTTTTTAATAAGTAAACACTGCACATTCCTCCTTCGCCTCTTCCACCGTTCACGACTCATTAATTCCTTAAAACACAGTAAGCACAGATCATTTTTATGTAATTCAGCAGGACTGAACGTGGGCGCCTCGCCTTGTTCTGATAATTGAATTTCGGATAAATGAGGACACACTGCCTCCCATCAGACCCATCGGGCACCTGTGGCTTTTGATGCACTCGCTGGCTTGGAAGGGACATGCATGATGTTCTGTCTTGCCACTCATCCGAGGGCCTTTGTCCTCTCCAGTCTTGAAAACCCTGATTGCTCCGCAGCTTCCCAGTATTCCCAGTTTAATCAAGGATTCCTTTAACAACACTGAGGTTCTCCCGCCTGTCGCAGTTTTGTGTTTTTGAACCCGATGCGAGCTGCAACCCTCCTTCCTCATGTTCACTGGCTCAATTCCCACCCAGTGATGTCAGCTGAGTTCCCATTTTCTGACCTTGTGCTGGGCATCCAGTGTTTTTGCAATAGCTGTGTGAATCAAACCAAAACCATACACACGGAAAATGTCGGGGTTATGACAAAGAGAAGAGAATGAAATGGAATAGAACAGAATAGAACAGAATGCAAGAGAAGAGAAGAGAAAAGAATACAAGAGAAGAGAGAATAGGAGGGGAGAAGAGAGAACAGAATACAAGAGAGGAGAGGAGTTGGAAGGGACCTTGGAGGTCTTCTATTCCAACCCCCTGCTTAGGCAGGAAACCTTATACCATTTCAGACAAGTGGCTGTCCGATCTCTTCTTTAAAACGTCCAGTGTTGGAGCATTTACAACTTCTGGAGGCCAGTTGTTCCACTGGTTAATTGTTCTAACTGTCAGGAAATTTCTCCTTAGTTTTACGTTGCTTCTTCTCCTTGATTAGTTTCCATCCTTTGCTTCTTGTCTTGCCTTCTGGTGACCCCCTTTTCTCTGTGGCAGCCCTTCAAATATTGCAAGACTGCTATCATGTCGCCCCTGGTCCTTCTTTTCATTAACCTCGACAAACCCAGTTCCTGCAGCCATTCTTCATGTGTTTTAGCCTCCAGTCCCCAAATCATTTTTGTTGCTCTTCTCTGCACTCTTTCTAGAGTCTCAACATATTTTTTTATAATTTAGGGACCAAAACTGGATGCAGTATTCCAAGTGTGGCCTTACCAAGTGATATTATTAAGTGATATTACGGTAACACTTCACGTGATCTTGATTCTATTCCCTGTTTACGCAGCCTAGGACTGTGTTGGCTTTTTTGGCAGCTGCATCACATGGCTGGCTCATATTTAAGTGATTGTCCACTAGGACTCCAAGATCCCTCTCTCAGTTGCTACTGTTGAGCATTTGGTTTTTCTTGCCTAAATGTAGAACCTGACTTTTTTACCACTGAATTTCATTTTGTTAGATAGCGCCCAATGTTCAAGTCTGTCCAGATCCTTCTGTACCTTAAGCCTATCTTCTGGAGTATTGGCTATTCTTGCCAGCTTGGTGTTATCTGCAAATTTGATGGGTTCCCCATCTATCCTCTCATCCAAATGATTGATGAAGACGTTGAAGAGTCCTGGGCCTAAAACAGAACCCTGGGATACCCTACTGCATGCCTCCATCCAGTGGTGGGATTCAAAAACTTTTACTACCAGTTCTGTGGACGTGGCTTGGTGGGTGTGGTAGGGGAAGGGCACTGTAAAATCTCCAGTCAGAGGTGGGATTTGCCAGTTCTCTGAACTACTCAAAATGTCTGCGACTGGTTCTCCAGAACTGGCCAGAATCTGCTGAATCTCACTGTAAGGCATCCAGAAAGTATCCATGATATCAATCACTCCGAGACATTTTCTCTCCAATTGATTTATTTAGAAACAGATCTGGCATGTCAAAGGCAATTTCCCAAAGTGAAATTATTTTCACACGTTACACAGAATCCACCTTCTCTCCTCCCTTCTCTCTTCCCACTTCTATACTTCATAAATCACGAGAACCAATTAACTGCAACAGGAATTTCTTAATACGACATACAGAATAACCTTGAACTTTTCAATTCCTCCACCTTCCCTTCCATGAATCCCACCTCTGCCTCCCTCCGTGTAGATGCAGTTTTATATAGAGAGGACTACAGGTTGAGTGCAGTTGGTAAGCCACTTACAAATGATTCCATTCCACGATTTCTTCGATATTAGTGTAACTCTTGTTCCACGGTGAGTTGTTTCGTGGTGGGGATGGCCATGGTGAGTTGTCGTAGACTCTGAGCAAAGTCCAATTTGCAGCTCTGGACCAGATGGATGGAAGCAGTCCAAGGCTTGGCTGCTGGGGGTCCTCAGGGGTTTGGAGAGCCCCTAGCTAAGATTCTGCGCAGTTTGAAAAAACCCTAAATCCCAATCCTGGCTGGCCCCACACAGCCCTCCCCAGAGTCCCCACACAGCCCATTTTGGATGCAGGTAAGTGCAGAGTGCACACAAAGGCTCAGGGAGGGTCAAAAGTGGGCCTCCCAGAAGTTTGAGAAGGCTGGAAATGGGCTCATTTCCAGCCTCTGGAGTCCGGGGAGGCCATTTTCACCCTTCCGGAGGCTCGAAGAAAGCTTCCGGAGCCCGGGAGGGCAAAACCCCCCCCCATCGTAGTGCAGGAGTCCGACTAGAGCATGCTCACCATGGCCACCCCCACCCAGCAACCAGGCAGAGGACCCTTTACTCAAAAATTTTGAAGCCCACCCCTGAAGCAATCCCTCTAGGGACACAGAGAGAGGCGGGACCCTTTGACATCTTCTAAGCGTCGGAAGGCCGGTGATTGCAAGTGCATCTGATGGATTGTAAAGATTGATCTCTCCCTGGGAAGGTGGCTGTCACCATTAGCTGATTGCCTCTGGACAGGGGTCACTTCCTCTGAACAGGTGCTCCCTGCCCATCATGGGGAAGGGGCTTTCAAAGGGTGGCCGTCTTGCTAGCAAAGCCACTCAAATGATGGGAGCCAGACTCAGGAGTGGCCCGTTGCAGAGGGGCTATGTGTTCCCTTGTGCAAAATTATTATTAAAAAATACTGGTAGTCCTTGACTTAACAGCCATTGGTTTAGTGACAATGGTGCTGAAAAATGTGACTTACGGCTGTGATTCAGAGTTATGACCTTTGCAGCATCCCTGTGGTCTTGTGATCAAAATTCAGATGCTTGGCAACGGATTCATGTTTATGACAGTTGCAATGCCTTCATTGCAAAAGGATCCTCCTTTTGTGAGGAGAAGGTTTCAGCAGAAGTACATTTAGTCCTCGCCTTATGACCACAACTGAGCCACAACTTTCTGTTGTGAGAAATTTGCTTCTTGCCCGGGTTGTTAAGTGAATCACTGCCATTGATAAAGTTAGTAACACAGTTGTGAAGTGAATACGGTCGTGAAGCCATCATTTGAGACTTTCAGGAAGAGACTGGACTGCCATCTGTCAGAAATGGTGTAGGATCTCCCGCTTGGGCGCGGGGTTGGATTAGATGACCTACAAGGTCCCGTCCAACTATGATGATCCACTGTCTATTATCTGTTATCACAGCTTCCTCGTTGACTTTGCTTGTTGGAAGGTCCCCAAAGGGGATCATGTGACCCTGGGAACCTGCGACCATCGTAAATAGGAGTCAGTTTCCATGTGTCTGAATGTTGCTCATGTGATCACAGGGAGGCTGCAAAGGTTGTAACTGTGGAAAATGATTCTAAGTCACTTTTTTCAGTGTCGTTGTAACTTTGAATGGTCACTGAGTGAACTGTTGTAAGTTGAGAGCTACCTGTACAGTTGTACAACACGGGTAAATATACTTAGACATAAGGCAGAATTAGGCATTTAGCAAAGTGATGGCACGAGGGGGAAAACTGTCTCTGTGTCTAGTTTTTTTGGCATGCAGTGGCCTGTATAATGGCGTCCTGAGGGGAGGAGGTGAAACAGTTTATGTCCAGGATGTGAAAGGCCTGTAGATATGCCCCCTTTTTGATCCTACAATATCAATGTCTCTATGATTTCTCAACCTTTGTTTTGACCCCTACAATATTTGAGTATCTATTGGTTTCTCAACCTTCTTTTTGACCCTTACAATATCCAGGCTGGTTGCAGTTGTTCTTTCTGCAGTCCTAACTATCCGTTGGAATCTGTACCTGAGCATCCTAGGGTCCCCCAGAGCATCCTAGAACCTACAGCCCCTTTTCTACAACCTCTTTTCCTAACCGCTTACTAGTTATGATGGATTTTGCATGCACAAAATGGGGAGAACTTAATACGTTTGGAAGAGGGGACACCCAGACGCACAGCAGTGTGACAAGTAGCAACTTCAGAACCGAGATGGAGAGCAGCGTGTCTAATGCTTGCCGAGTCGGTGTCGCCACTCACACTGATTTAAACAAGCTGGCAGCTGCAAAATGTCACCAGGCAGGGAAAGAGTAATTCTGCTCTTCTCCGTAGAGGATAATGGGTTTTTTTTTGGTAGTCCGGTGATCATTTGGCTTCGTGCTCACTGTTTAGATTTATTTGCATCTATCGTCAAACGACAAGCACCACAGCATCAGGAAGAAGTAGCCAGGATGGCCGATCTGCGTGCCAGGATGTCACTCTACCAATTCCATTCTCAGGCCTGCCAGGTTCGGCTTTGTGCCTCACAGGCATCCTGCCATTAAAGGCGAGAAGGCGGGGGGGGGGGAGGATAGATGGTCAATAAATCTGCATGCATACAAGTAGTCCTCAACTTACAACAGCTCATTTAGTAAGTCCAAAGTTACAACGGGGCTGAAAAAGTGACCATTTTTCAGAGTTACATCCTTCGCAGCATCCCTATGGTCACCTGACCAGACACTTGGAAACTGACTCATATTTATGACCGTGGCCATGTCCCAAGATCAAAGGATCACCTTCTTTGACCTTCTGACAAGTTGATGGGAAAACCTGATTACTAACCAGGTTACTAACTTATCAACTGCAGCGATTCACTTAACAGCTGTGCAGGAAAGGTCGTAAAATGGGGCAAAACTCAGTTAATAAATGTCTCACTTAGCCACAGAAATTTTGGGCTCAAACGTGGTTGTAAGTTGAGGACTATGTCTACGTGCTGGGAAATAGGCAGGGGGCAATGCCAGGTGATAAAGACCAGAGAAGCTCAGCACCCATTTGTATCATGTATTCAAGGCCAGGCACCCTGGGAAAGAATGGGGATTACCCAAAACACCTCAGCATTCTCAAAACACTTCAGTGAGTTCCGGTTGGCTGATGATGGGCTGGTCATGAGAGGAGGGCTGGGATGAGGGATATCTTTTGTATCTTTTTCTGTATCTTTTGAGTGTGGGGAAACCCAGAGCTCCCCTGACTTTAGTGCAGCTAGCATCTTTTTAGTAAGAGAACCTTTTGCTTCAATCAAATGGAGTCGATGGTCTTTCTTTCCTAAGGGATCAGATTGTGGCAGGTCTGACAGCTGCTCTTATTTTCTTGCATCTCAGCATCGGACACAAGTAACTAAGTTATTTGTGTCCCATTCCTCCCCATCCCCCCTTGCAAAGCCTTGGGAGAAAGAAGAGAAATAAAGGTAGTCCTAGGCTTGCAACCGTAATGGAGCCTGCCCAGCGGTGGGATTCAAATGTTTTAACAACCGGTTCTGTGGGCCTGGATAGGTAGGCGTTGCTAGGCGAACATGGTCATATGACTGGGTGAGCGTGGCTTCTTTTTTTGCAGCAACCCCCTCCCATTTTTTGCCTCTTGAGGGGCATTTTTGCTCCCAGAAGGCTTCCCTGGAGCTCAGGAAGGAAAGAACGGAGCCTGTGGGGAGCGTGCAGCACCCTCCCCGCACTCCATTTTTGAGCGTCCTCGGTCTCAGGGGAGCCTCCTGGGCAAAGCAGTAAGACAGCAAGGTGGATCCTGGCACAGCTGATCATCAGAACAGCTGATTGTCTGAAGGAGAAAAAAAAATACTTTAAGGTGTCAAACCTGAAATTGACCTTTGTGTAGCCATTTTAGTTAGGTTTAGTATATATTCTTTTTCTTACTTTTTCTGTGGCAGTCATGGGGGAAAGGGTTTCGGGCTTGCCACATTCCTAAGGGGGGAGGAGTGGAAATAAAGAGAGTTGTTTAGGCTAGGTGATTCTTCTTCCTGTGGGAAAACAAGCTATCCGTGTTTAGACCCCTTGAGGTAGAGACTGATGACATCAAGCAACGTTGAATTACTTCTATTGGAGAATGTGACTTTTGGGGGTTGTTTCTAACTTTTAATATTGTGGGGTAATTCCGGGTTGGGTCAGATCCGGAACCAGAACAGACTTTGCCAATTTGATGCTTTCCTAAATAAAAGAAATTTTCTTGGAAGATCGACTTTGTTCTTTTCTTTTTCAATGGATTTCATCACTTGGACTGGGAGAAGGAGAATGCAGTCAGTAATGTTGGGCATATGTGCGATGTCACACATGCGCGATAAGGACTGATTGGGAGGGGAGAAGCAGATGGAGAGGGGAGGAGCCAGGCAGGGGCATGATTTGCCGGTTCTCCGAACTGTTCAGAATCATAACAACCAGTTCTAGAGAACCGGTCCGAACCGGTAGAATCCCACCCCTGAGCCTGCCCATTACAAATAGTCTTCAACTTACAACCACAATCAAGCCCCAGTTTGATGCTGCTAGGCGAGAGAATTGCCCAGTAAGTTTTGCCCCAGTTTACAACCCTTCTTCCCACTGTTACTAAGTGAGTCACTGCAGTTCACAAGTTAGTCACAGGGTTGTTAAATGAATCTGGCTTCCCCCTTGAATTTGCTCATTGGAAGCTCACAAAAGGGGTTCACATGACCCCCAAGACACTGCCATTGTCATAAATATGAGCCGGTTGCCAAACATCTGAATTTTGGGCACCCAACCAAAGAGATGCTGTAACGATCGTGAGTGTGAAACACGATCATAAGTCACTTTTTTCCCTTCGAATGATCACTGGACTGCTCTAAGTACATGCACAGTTTTACTGTCCATCTATCCTTTCCCCCCTGCTACTGCCAGTTCTCACCTTTGATGGCAGGATGCCTGTGAGGCACCAAGCCGAACCTGGCAGACCTGAGAGTGGCATTTCTAGAGTGACAACTTGGCACACAGATCAACCATCCTGCCTGTTCCCTCCTGATGTTGTGGTGTTTGTTGACGTCATTCGATGATAAGTGCGAATAAATCTAAACGGTGAGCCCAAAGCCAAATAATCATTGAGGGCTCCCTCTTATTTGTTGTGGTTTGCTGGCAGCCTGTGTGGACAGCAGCAAAATCAGACGGTGGGGAAGAACGGAGACCAATTCGGGAGTCTGGAGAGGACTCAGACGAGGGTCCTGCATCCAATGCAGAGATGGGGACCAGGACCATCTGGGAGTGGGGTGCTCACTCCGGAGCCTCCATAATCTGACAGCAGCGAGGCAGAGGAACAGCAAGAGCCTGTTCCCAATATGTGCTTGCGCAGAGCTGCCAGAAGGCAAGAACAGATAAGACAAAAGGTGTGCCTTGGGAATAAGGCTTGGAGGTGATTGGCCCTCCCATAAGGTATAAAGAAGGAGCAAAGGGAGAGGAACCTTTGCAGGAAGCAACTTTGTTTCTACTGGTCGGTTTGGACTCAGAAAGCTCTGTGGTGAATTTGTTCTCTGTTTGGTTTTGGAAAGACTAATTTAAACTTTACTTGTTGGCAGCACTTCAAGTCAGGTAAAATGCGTTCTTATCAGATGTCTTAGGAAGAACTTTGGCAGATGTCCCTGGGACTAATTATAACCGATTAAGACTCATTCCGGGCTGTGAATGATGATAATTCACAGCCATTGAACTAAAATAAAAGAGTTTTGGATTTTATGTGTGTTTGTTAGTGCCTTAGGAAGCCTTGGTCAGGACAGTATTGGTAGCCAGGAATTTTCCTAGTTTTTGTTGGGAACGGCTTGGCGGGCACCAAGGTGGAGACGCCGGCACACTGGTGCCAGAGCGGTGTTGTCTTCATCTCCTCACCATCGTTTTGCATCACAAAGCAATAACCATCGTTGTGTGCGTCTCCCTTCCTTCGCCCATCCCATCTCCGTTTCATCAGCCACATCTCTGCAAACTGGCAGAGGACAGGAAATGAAAAAAATCCCAGGTGAGACAAGGGAGCAAGAAGAAGAAAGCCGATAATGCAATAAATTCACAGCAATATGACGGAAGGGGAGGGTGGACCTGGGGTGGTGGGGGGAAAGGAAATTCTCAGAGGGGCTGTTTTTGGTCTACAGCAGGACTCATTTTGTGTCGTTCGGTTGATCTGCAGCTGGGAAGTGAGACTGCTTACTGGTAGTCCTTGACTTACAACCGTAATTGAGCGTGGAATTATATCTGGTCCTTGACTTTAGGACCAAATTGAGCCCCAAATTTTCCTGGCTAACAAGAGTTAAGTGATGCTTGGCCCTGTTTTATGAGCTTTCCTGCTGCAGTCATTAAGTGAATCACTTCAGTAACACAGTTGTTAAGTGGGTCTTCCATCGACTTTGCTTGTCAGAAGGTTGCAAAAAGGGATCACGTAACCCTGGGAAACTGCCACCATCATAAATACGAGCTGGTTGCCAAGCATCCGAATTTTGATCACAAGGATGCTTCAATGGTCATAAGTGTGAAAAACGGTCACAAGTCATGTATTTTTAATACCGTCGTAATTTCCCAGGGTCCCTAAATGAATGGTTGTAAGTTACGACCGTAATTGAGATCAGAATTACAGTCATAAGTCAAGACTCCTATCTGACCGGGAGTAATTTTTCATCTTTTTTCCTGATAGTCACTCAGAGAACACTGCAGTCCTTTAGCGAACCCATTCATTCATGCTGCAAACCATCGCAAATCATGGCTGTTGTGACCACGGGACATCAAAGTTGCTCATAAAGCTGCCCCACTTCACAAGCCATGATGGGTGGGGTGTCAGCTCAACCATTTAGGATAGCCAGGGGTGCAGTGCAAGCTACACGACATCCATTCCATGGCTGTTGTAACTTTGAACAGCTGTAAAACAGGACTGGTGGTTAAGCAAGGATGACCTGTATTGACTGGGTTCACAGAGTGTGCTTTTGAAATGGTCACTGAATCGACCTGTTTTCTGGGTTTCACACAATACATTATTAAACCAGTATTTCTCAACTTTGGCAGCCTGAAAATGTGTGGACTTCAACTCTCAGAATTCCCCAACATTAGTTGAAGAGAAATATCAACCTCAAACTGACCAGGGAATTCTGGGAGATGAAGTCCATATCTTTAAAAGCTGAGGTTGAGAAACCCAGATTTCGTCTTTCTTGTGCTTTATGGCATCTCTTCCGTCAAGATATTATTTAGCAGGATTTTATGTATGCTCTGCACTAAATATCTCTGTGCAGCACAAGGCTTATTGTATTGTCTGGTGCTGGAAGGATGGAAGCTGGACCAGTTAGCAGCTCATTGTGAGCCGTTTCCATTGCTCTTTAAAAAATTAATCAATTTCCTTTCCAATTCTTCCATTTATGGTAGTGATCGAGTTTCAAGTTTTCTTTTCTTCTAATACAGTAGTATGAATTATATTGCAATTTCACCTGTTTTTATTGCTGTAATTGGAGTTTTGGAATACTTCAAAGGGCAGGGTACAAAATCAGAATAACAGAGTGGGAAAGGACCTTGTAGGCCATCTAATCCAATCTTCCACTCCACCCAAGCGGGAGACCCTATACCATTTCTGTATAAAATCATACATTGCAATAACTTACCTGCCAATGAATACTTCAGCTTCAACCATAACAACACAAGAGCAAACAATAGATACAAACTCAAGGTTAATCGCACCAAACTTGATTGCAGGAAATATGACTTCAGCAACAGAGTGGTCAATGTCTGGAATACTCCACCAAAAGTACACATATAGACTGGGCGAAACCAGGCTCAGTAGCAGGAATTGTGAGAGGAATCTTGGAGTCTTAGTGGACAACCAGCTAAATAGGAGCCAGTAGTGTGCAGCAGCAGCCAAAAAAGCCAATGCAATCCTAAGTTGCATTAACAGAAGGATATAATCAAGATCAAGGGAGGCATGAATACCACTCTATAAAGCCTTAGTAAGGCCACACCTAGAATCCTGCATCCAGTTGTGGTCACCACATTATAAAAAGATGTTTAAACTCTAGAAAAAGTGCAGAGAAGAGCAACCAGGATGGTTAGGGGACTGGAGACTAAACCATATGAAGAAGGGTTGCAGGAACTGGGCCTGGCTAGTCTAGCGAAGAGAAGGACCAGGAGAGACATGATAGCAGTCTTCCAATATTTGAGGGGCTGCCACAGAGAGAAGGAAGGGGGTCAAGCTATTTTATTTTATTTTTTTTAATTCTTATTGGTTTTTAAGACAAACATAAACAAACAAAACATAAAAACATCAAGCCATCTTCCACATATATATACATACAGTGTGTTGGTTGGTTTACCAATTGTTTTGTGCTTCCATTTCGTAATATTCAATTACATTGTATATATTCTCGTATTTTCAATCAAGTATTAAATACATTAATATCATTGTTAATCAATCATTTGACTATACGGTACTTTTATTCATTCATGTTTTACGAAATCCATATTATACTTAATTTGTTTTATGACAGTTCATATTATCATCTCAAATCTATCCTACAATCATTTTGTAGATATAATAAGAAAAGAATACATCTTTATATAAATATTATTTTCTAAGAATCTACATATTTCATTACCATGTTTTATTGTCTAACCATTGATAGAATAAATCCCAAATTTTATAAAATTGTTTATCATCTTGTTCTCTGATTTGAAACATCTATCTACTCATTTCAGCACATTCCAATATTTTCGTAATGATTTCCTCCTGTAATGGTATTTTATCATCTTTTCAGTTTGGCAATCCTAGCCGCTGTTAATACAGTTACAATCAGGTATTTCAATTTTTTACTTTATATTTCAGGTAAAATTCCCAATAAAAATATCTCTGGTTTCAAGTCTATATGCTTTTTTGTCATTTTTTCCAACCACGTGTGGATTTTAGTCCAATATTTTTAAGCATCCGCACAAGTCCACCACATATGTTAATATGAGCCAGGTGTCTGATGACATTTCCAACATTTTTCCGATTTGTTCTTGAACATTCTTGCTATTCTTGTCGGGGGAAAATGCCACCTGTAAAATATCTTACACAAATTTTCTTGGTATGCTGTTAACATTGTCATTTTATAATTTTGAGACCACAATTTTTGCCATTTCTCTAGATCAATCCATATCCAAAATTCTTCCCCCAAGCAATCATAGTTTCTTTAAATTGTTCTTCTTCTAGTTTAATTTTAATAAATATCCATACAATTTTTTAATCACCTTTTCATCAGTTCCTGTCAAAATCTTATCTAAATCAGTCAGTTTATCACAGAAACCTTCTGTTTTAGAATTTTTATCATACCTTGATTGTATTTGCGCATATGAAAACCAGTTCATCTTTATACCTTGTTCCTCTAATTTTTGTATAATTTAAATTTATCCTTTTCATTCATTATTTCATCATATCTGTTTGTTCCTTTTTATATATTATAGCATAAGAAAATGCTTCAATAGTCGATAGCCAGACTGGAATTTTCAAGTAACATTGTCTTTTAGTCTTCTTCCAGTTTAACCACAGAGACTCCCATATATAATGTCTAAAACACCCCTGTGTTTTAGTTCCTTTATACCATAAAAAAGCATGCCACCCCAACAACAGATCATGTCCTTCTAATATCAACAATCTAGTATTTCTTGATATTATCCATTCCTTAACCCACATCAAATTTGTAGCTTGGTAATACAACTCCCAATTAGGCAAACCAAATCCTCTTCTTATTCTGGCATCTTGCAAAAGTTTTAACTTTATTCTCGCTTTCTTACCTTGCCATATATATTTCAACACAATTTTATTAAAATCTTCAAAATAATCTTTTCCAAGCCTAATTGGGATTGTTTGGAACAAATATAAAATTCTGGGTAATATATTCATCTTGATTGTTGATATTCTCTCTATTAATTACAGTTGTAAATTTTCCCATTTCATCAAATCTAGCGCTATCTGCTGCTTAAGTTTGACATAATTATTCTCTTTTAGTGTATTACAACTTGCTGTCAAATGTATCCCCAAGTACTTGATCTTATTCGTGAATTTTCAATAGATCTGCCAGTTCTTCCTTTTGTCTTGATAGCATATTTTTTTTTAAGATCGTTGTCTTATCTTTATTTACTTTCAAACCAGCCACCTTTCCATATGCCTCAATCTTTTCTATCAATTTTGGTGCTGTTTCTAGTGGGTCTTCTAAAATGAAAACCAGATCATCTGTGAATGCTTGCAACTTAAATTCTTCCTTTTCAATTTTCATCCCTTTTATATCCTTTTCTTCTCTAATATTTCTGTTTAGCACTTCCAAAGTTAACACAAACAACAGAGGTGATAGTGGGCCCCCTTGTCTTGTTACTTTTCTTAAGCCCATGTCACACTGAACCAACGGATGCAAAGAGGATGTAAAACGGACAAAAAACCTTGCCATCCGTTCGAAAACGCGATGTACTCACTGCCTCCGTTTGGCTTCCTCTCTATCCGTCCAGCATCCGTTTATGGACGTTTCATCCGCTCCGAAAGTTTTGGGTTGCCTAAAACTTTTGCGCGGAAAATGTATCCAGTTCGTCCGTTACGCATCCACTACGCACCCGCTACGCATCCGCTCTATCCACTAGGCATCCGCTGCACATCCGCGCAACTCGCATCCGCCCAGACGCAGGGAGGAAGCGGAACGGACGCAGAACGGATGCAGAACGGATGCCTAGCGGATGCAGAATGGAAACAAAGCATTTAAAACAGAAAAAACGTTCGCAGAGGGGACCTATCTCGGATATTAAGGATGTCTACAGGATGCCTAGAGGATGCCTAGAGGATGCCTAGTGGAAAACCTATATTTCCTATAAAAAGGGGGAGCAACTCATCTGCATCTCACTTTCAGAACAGCAGCCCAACGATGCAGACCTCTGCAGCCTTCATCTGGCTCTTCCTCTTCCACAGCATCCAGTCATGTCCAATGTGGATTGTGACAAAGTCCTTTCGGCAGCCACCATCCTTCTGCAACAGTGCGAAACCATCTACAGGCTCTGTGAACTCTACTACGGGAAGAAAAGGAGGCACCCAAAAAAAATCTGGGTCCAAAGATGGTTCGTCAGAAGAGCAAAGGACGGACTGTCCAACAAGCTGATGGTGGAGCTCAGGAGTGAAGACACTCGGGCGTTCCAGAACTTCATGAGGATGCCTCCAGCCATGTTTGACGAAGTTGTGCAGCGCCTGACACCCAGGTTGACCAAGACAAACACCAACTTCCGGCCCAGCCTGGAACCTGGGCTCAAGGTGGCACTCACTCTGTGCCACCTGGCCTCAGGGACCACCTACAGGAGCATGCAGTACGGCTGGAGGGTGCCACCCAGCACCATCAGCTTTGTGGTCAGAGAAGTGGTGCAGGCCATCATTGAAGAGTACATGGAGGAGCTCCTCCAGTGCCCCTCCACTGAAGAAGGATGGAAGAAAGTTGCAGAGCAGTGATATCAGAGGTGGAACTTCCCCCACACCGTTGGAGCCATAGATGGGAAGCACGTGGCCTGCAAAGCTCCAGCCAACTCAGGGTCCACTTATCACAACTACAAGGGCTTCTTCAGCATCATCCTCTTCGCCATGATCGATGCTGACTACAAGTTCATGTACATCGATGCTTCAGGCAACGGCTCATCTTCAGATGCCCAGGTATACAACGCCAGTCACCTCAATGAGGGGCTGGAACTCAACCTCATGATGGGCTTCCCAGATCCAGACCCACTGCCCAATGACACACAAGATGTGCCCGACTTCATTGTGGGGGATGACGCCTTCTCCCTCACAACCTACCTCATGAAGCCCTACACCTCCAAATACCTCACCCGTGAAGAGAGGATCTTCAACTACAGGCTGTTCAGGGCAAGACGGGTGGTGGAGAACACCTTTGGCATCCTGGCCAACAGGTTCCAGGTACTTCTCACCAACATGCAACATAGCCCAGAGACCATGAGGAGGATCGTGGAAGCTTGCTGCATCCTGCACAATCTCATGCGCACCCGCTACCCAGTCTTGCAGAACAGGCTTGTGGACCGTCAACAAGGCAATGGGGACATGGAGGCTAGGGAATGGAGGCAAGGGCAAAACCTGATCGACACTGAGGATGTGCAAGTCCCCAACAGAGCCTCACGTGAGGCGAAGAAGCAGCGCAACCTCCTGAGACAATGGTGCAATTCCCCAGCTGGAGCAGTGGAATGGCAAGACAGGATGGTAAATGCTTAATGGATGCTTCCTTCAGCCTGTCTCATCACACAGATGAGATTGGGCCATGTATGTTGAGTGGCCCTACAATGAACAGGGCATTTAATGAAGAGTTGTGTTTATGTTGACATGTGTGGATGATTGATTATATTGTTATTGATAATAAAGGGCCATAGGTGTGGCACCTGGGAGGGTGGACCATACAGTCCCACTATGCTTACACTGGAGGTTTATCTATCCCACAGCTATTACCCATCCCAAAGGTATCCCTGCCCATCCCACAGCTATCTTAACCCATCCCACAAGCATGCAAAGGCTTAAACCATTTCTAAAAGTTTCCAGCAAGACTTTATTAAAAAAAAGAAATGAAGCAAGTGTGTGAATCATAAATAGACTTTATTAACAACAAGCTATAAGACAAAAACGAGTCTCTGGCACTCCTCTTGGTCGCTCAGTCCCAGGGGTGAAGGGTGCAGATGCTGTGGAGGTGGCTGGTGCTGGAGTGCTTGTCATCAGCTCCTCCAGAAGCAGAAGCAGCAGAAGCCCCAGCCCCAGAAGAGCGAGCCCGTGCTGCAGAAGCCCCAGCAGAACCAGAGTGAGGGCCAGGGGGCGGGATGGTAGCCCTGTCCCTCTTGCCAGGGCTGGCAGCAGATGGCTGAGGCTTGCTGTGCTTCAGCATGGTTGTGGGGTTGCTGGCTGGCAGGGAGGCTGGCAGGAACCAAGGCTGGCAGTAAGGCTGGCAGGGAGGCTGGCAGGGAGGCTGGCAGCAAGGCTTGCAGGCAGACATGCAGGCAGGGCTGGCAAGGCAGCCAATCCGTCCGGCAGCAGGTCTTTCCTCTGAATGGCGACCTGCTTCCGAGCTGCTTCCGTTATATCTGCGGGGCTGACGCAATGCATCCTCCCTGCATGCGCAATTAACGCCAAGCATCCGTTAGGCTCCCGCTCTGCATCCGCTATGCATCCGCTTCATCCGTTCGGCGTCCGCTGTGTATCCGCTGTATCCGTTCCGCGTCTGCTTTGCTGAGGCCCCCCAGAAGCCTAGCGGATGTGCCATCCGCTCTCATCTGCTTCCATCTGCTGGGCTTCCATTCTGCATCTGCTTTGCATCCGCCCTGCGTCCTCCCCGCGTCCATGTTATCCGCTCCGGTTATGCAAATTTTTGCCCCTTTTGAGAGCGGATAACAACGGATGGAACATTTTGCTCATCCGCTGTGTCCTTTTTGCATCCGTTGGCCAATGTGACATGGGCTTTATATCAGTAGAGTCTGTCAGTTCTCCCTCTGTCATTACCTTTGCCGTTTGCTTATGATATATAGCTTCTATTGCTTGAATAAATTTTCTAGCAAAGCCCATCTGTTTCAGCTGTAATAACATGAATCATCAATTCACATTATCAAATGCCTTCTGTGCATCTAGAAATATCAAAGCCATTTGTTTTTCAGGGTGTGCCTCGTAGTATTCCAAAGTGTCCAATATTACTCTCATATTGTCTTTAATTTGTCTCTTTGGTAGAAATCCATTTTTATCAGGATGGATAAAATTATTTAAGTATTTTTTTAAATCTTTCTGCCAATGTTGAAGCAAAAATTTTATAATCTGTGTTTAGTAAGGAAATAGGTCTTAATTTGTAATGGATCGGCCTCCTCTGGAACAAGTGTAATATAAGCTTCTGACCATGATTTAGGTATCCTCTTCTTTAACATAACTTCATTCATAATTTCTAGCAATGGAAGGTTCAACGATTCTTGTAATGTTTTATAAAATTCTGCCGGAAGTCCATCTGGACCTGGCGCCTTTCCATTATTTTGCTTCTTGAGTGCTTCAGTTAGCTCCATCCTCGTTATATTGCTTTCTAACATTGTTTCAATCTCTTTAGGCATCTGGGGTAGATTAGCATTCTGTAAATACTGTCTAACTCTTTCCACATCAATATTATCTTGTGTGTATAGTTTCCCATAATAGTCTCGAATGATTTCCTTCTTCTCTTTATTACCATTGCAAATTTGGCCTTGGTCATTAATTGCAATATTTTACTTGCTTCTTTCTCCTTTCTCAGTTTATATGCTAACCATCTTTATTTGAATCTTCAAAGTAGTTCTATTTTGCATCTCTGATTTTCTGTGCTAGTTCTTTTTCTATTAGACCCATTTTATGTTTAGTTATATTCATTTTTAACTTAATGTCCTTTTTCTGTGGCATTTTCTGTAGCTCTTTTTCAAGTTCTTTATACTCATCCTCTAATGCCTTAGAGGCTAATCTTTTCATGATATTTCTTTTCCTTGTATAGTCTATTATCAAGCCTCTGGCATATGCCTTCATTGTATCCCATACGTTCTGCATTGATGTATCTTCTTTTTTGTTTTCTCTAAAGAAGAAAGCCAGTTCTTTTTCCATCCACTGTGTGAAGTCTTTTTCCTTTAATATAGTATTATTTAACGTCCATCTAGATCTTCTTCTTTGTCCTTTCCATTTAATTGTCATTGGATTGTGATCTGCCCAAGTACTTGTTTCAATATTTCTTGAATATTAGCTAACAATTCTGTTGACATCCATATCATATCTATTCTGGACCATGATAAATGTCTATTTGAGTAGAAGGTGTATTGTTTAGTTTTAGCATTTCTCCATGTATCTTTTAAATTTATTTCATCTATCATTTTAAAAAAGATTTAGGGAGAGTCTTTCTGTATTGCTTTGTTGTTTTCTGTGCTGTGTAGTCCAGTTTATTATCTACAATTCCATTAAAATCTCCCATCATAACTATATTAGCATAGTCCAGTTCAATTATTTTCATATGTAATTTTTTATAAAATTCTTCTTGATTGTCATTCAGGGCATAGATTGCAATCAGGAGTATTTTCATATTATTGTCCATTATTTCCACCATTAGTATTCTTCCATCGTCATCAGTATAGATCAATTTCGCTGGGGTAATATCTTTAATGTATAAAACCACTCCTCTTTTCTTGCATTGGGTCAAAGAAGTTAATATTTTCCCTAAATTTGGCTATCTCAGCAATTGTTCATGTTGTTTTTTAATATGTACTTCTTGTAGGCAGATTATATCAAATTTTAATTTCTCTAATTTGTGGAAAGTTTTCCTTCTTTTAACAACTGAGTTAAGTCCATTTATGTTAATTGTAATCAGTTTTTTTTCTTCCATGGTTATATTTTGTAGTTAAGTTTAGCAGCTCTTGTGGATCTTGGTTCACGTTGTTCTTTGACTTCCACTTTTTCACCTACTGTACCTTCTTCTTTTTCAGTCGCCATTTGGCAGTCCTCTTGGAATTCAATTAGTGACATTTCTCTTTCTGCCTCCTCCTCTTTTCCTCCAAAATATTCTGTGTAAAATAATTCAGCTTTCTCAATTGAATCAATTCTATGTCTCTGTTCTTGCCATGTGAACATTAAACCTTCTGGAATCAGCCATCTATAATTCACCTCTTTTTAAAGTAGCATTTTGGTCAGAAATCAGTATTCTCTTCTCATCTCTCTCACTCTTCTGGGTACTTGTTTCAGGATCACAATCTCCTTGTCTTTATATTTCAATGTTTTCTTTCTTGCCACTTGCAATATTTGCATTTTAATGGCTTTCTTTGTAAATCTGATGTGAACTTCTCTTGGTAAGCTATTTCTCATTGCATATCTTGCAAAAACTCAATAAACCTTGTCTATTCCATCCATCATCTTCTCTTCAGTTATTTCCAAAGCTTCAGCCAAAATTTCTATCATTGTCTCAGCTAGGTTCTGTCCCTTTTCTTCCTCTATATTTTGGAATCTGAGATAAAATTCTGATCTGTCCATCTCCCATCTCAACATCCCACTTTTATCTTGTTCAACCACAGTTAATCTGCTACCAATATCTCCAATCTTCTTATCTCTTTGTTTATCTTCTTCAATTTTTTGGAATCTCTCATCATACTTCATCATTTGTTGAATGTTCTCCACCTTTTCATCAGTTTTTCCTGCTCTTTGTTCAATGTTCTCTGTTCTCTTTTCAATATTCACTGTTCTTATTTGAATATTTTGAATTCCTTGCATAATCATCTGCAGGGTCACTTTTCCCTGCTCTTTTTCTTGCTGTAACAACGTCTGTATTGAACATTGTCCTCCAGATGGTGAAGAGGAAGAAGTAGAAGTTGAGGAACCAGGGCTGTTAGTTTCCTACTCATTTTCAGCAATTCAAAATCTTCAGGTTCTTCTAGACCTTAATCCACTTGTGAAATAACCAATTGTAATTCCAAGTAAAAATAGTGGGAAAAAAGAAACCAAATAGTAACAATAACAGCAACAACAAAACAACAGCAATAATAATAATAATAATAATAATAATAACAACAGTAATAGTAATAATAATAATTATTATTATTTCTTCAAGTTCTTGTGTACCTTAATCCAATTGATTGGTTAAATAGCACTAAAAACTCAAAAATGGAAGAAAAGACCATAAACACACACAAAAAGGAAAAATTGTTAAGTCCTGAAAAAGGCGGAAAAGTAAGAAATAAAAAACTAAAGAGGGAAAAAGAAAAATTCTTCAGGTTCTTCAACACCTTAATTCAATTAAAAGGTCTCGGGTATAAAAGGATGCATAAGGGAAAAAAAGCCCCAAAGATTAAAAAAAAAAAAAAACAATATGGAAGGTAAATAGAAATAAGAAATACAAGGGAGGGAGAGAGAAAAAAGAAAAGAGACTATTCCCTTAAAAGGAAAAAAAAGGAAGGAAATCATTAATACTAAAGCTTTTCCTTTAAAATAAAATGCAAATGTAAAAAATAGACTTCAAAAGACAAAAAGAAAGAGAAAAACAAGTTCCAAAAGGCCAAAAATCCAAACAGTTATTACAAAAATAAGCTAGTAAGGAGGGGGCTTGTTAAAGTAAGAAATAGCCCAGCTTAAAAAAAAGTAAAAAGAGCACACTACACCTTGTTTGGTTATCCAAGGCTTTTGTTAAAATTTATAACTCTCTTCTCCAGAAACTTATCACCTTTTCTTTTCCTATAAACTTCAACACCATCCAGCTATTGATAGAAACCCAGAAGAGCACCTGCAATAATACTCTCCCATGCTCTTCCCTCTATCTTATCAAACAAGCAATGTCTTTGAAAAGAAGTCTCAGTTCTTTCTCAGCTTTGTCTGGTCAAGAAAAAAAAGAGACAGAATATTTCCAAGCCTCTAGTTGGCAGTGTTACAAAGTTTCTTCTGCTTTCACTTTTCCCCTCCTTTTCTAAACAAGATATAGTAAAAATTAATTAAAAAGGGGAAAATATATTTAAAAAGATGACTAAAAGGGAGTCTCTAGCCAAGAATATTATAAAGTCAAAAAGCAGAGAAAGAATAAGTGGAAGAAGAAAAAAAAGCCAATCCTGTTTCAAAATATAAAATCATGTGTACAAAATCCAGCAATGAGAAAAATAGAAATAAAAATATTACTTTGACTTCCTGTTTAAAATCGCCGCTTAATTACTTCTGTCAAAACTTTTACAGATTCTTTCTTTTCCTTAGGGTGTCCTTTCAAATCTTAAAGTAAAGAAAAAATTCTCACCAAACCGGCCCTTTCTCTTTCCGTTCTCTTTCGTTTCTGAGCTGTCCCAACTTCAGCAGCTTTAATGGCTGCCTCTTTGCCCCTGGCAAAAAGAGCTTCTTCTGGATCTACCAGGGACTTGGCGATATCCCTGGGATCGTCAGGATGCACTCTTTACATTCGCCATCTCTTCGGGATGGTTTAGATCTGATTGGATCGTCCAGGAGCAAAAATATCGGCAGCGATCTCAGACCTCCAAGATCACATGCTGTATCGTCACGACACCAGCTCCACCCTCTGGATTCAAGCTATTTTCTAAAGCATTCGAAGGCCAGAAAAGGAATAATGGATGGAAACTGAACAAGGAGAGATTCAATCTGGAAATAAGGAAAAACTTTCTGACAGTGAGAACAATCAACCCATGGAACAGAAGTTGCCCTCAGAAGTTGTGGGAGCGCCATCACTTGAGACTTTGTCAGAAATGGTGTAGGGTCTCCCGCTTGGGCGGGGGGTTGGACTAGATGACCCACAAGGTCCCTTCCAACTCTGATTATCTGTTAAATCTGACTGTGGTTTTTTCCCCAAACCCCAAAAACTTTAACCTTAGACTGTCTACTATTGACCTCACCCCTTTCCTAAGAGGTCTGTAGGGGGCATGCATAAGCGCACCAACATGCCTACCATCCCTGTCCTATTGTTTCTTTTATACATTTTTTAATTTTTCTTATATGTATTCATAACTATGTTTTTACTTATATCTATTATCTTGTAAGCAATTGACAAATAGAAAAAAAGATAGCAGTCCAGTCTCTTCTTGAATCAATGCAATAATAATCCTAACTCCTGTCCTAGGTAATTCCTACTAGGAGTTCTTACCTATCTGATACTCCCCTGAGTTGGCCAGCTGCTAGGAAAGAGAATTGCTTTGTCTGAAAAGAAAAAAACATAGAGATTTATGGAGGTAAAACGCTTGAAAAAAAAAGAACCCAAAATATTTCAGGCTCTATGGAGTGGAGGGATGTGATATAGGGAACTCTGGGGTGCAGAATTCAAAGTTCTACTTGGTAATAATAAACAAATTTCCCCTTTAAGTCCCAAAAGTGCTTTTTTTTCAAGAGGCAATTGGACTTTCTTGGTTTTTTTTGAAGACATTTCACTTTTCATACAAGAAGCTTCTTCAGCTCTGAATGGTAGGGAATGGAAGGATTTATATACTCCTTGCAGATAGCTGGTCATTTGCAACCTTTTTAGAGAGTTGTTGAGGCCACTTGGAAGTTGATCTGTGTCCTGTGGAAATCTAAAGGAGGCCACAAAGTTCGCCTCCGCACCCCCCATCACCCTGATCTGAAACTTTGCTGCATCTTTAATAACAACATGGATTTAAAGATGGAGGAAAGCCCATCAAATTTGCCAAAATCATAAACAATATTCCAAATGAGGTTGACTTCTGGGGAAAGACACGGGCTGCAAATCACAGAAAGGCAATTTAAAAGAGACAAGCCCAATCCCTTGGGAAACTATTGAAATGCACCAATGCGTGGTGTGTGTGTGGGGGGGGTGATTTTTAGCTGGATAAAATATTTATGCACACGAGGTCATGGGGAGGACAACAGGGCTGGGATGAAAGATGAGCTTCAAATATCTCGAATCACACGAGGTCCCTTTTCTGTCCTTCCATGCGGTGTCATTTGGGCATTGCATGTATTTATGGAAAATATCTTGAAATGCTTAAAAAAGTGAAACTTTCCTTTCGTCCAGCTCCTGTTGACCTTATGGACATCTAGAGTCAGCAACAAATGAATTAATGAATGATGAATGGATTCTTTATTGGCCAAGGGTGATTAGACACACAAGGAATTTGTCTTGGTGTATGTATATTTTGAGGGAAGGAGTTGACACAGTTTATGTCCAGGGTGTGAGGGGTCTGTAGATATTTTCATTTAAAATGTTTCCTACTTTATAAGGCCTTGGCAAGACAGCACTTGGAATATTACATCCAGTTTTGGTCGCCATGATATATATAAAAAATGTTGAGATTCTAGAAAGAGTGCAGAATAGAACAAAAAGAGGATTAGGGGACTGGAGGCTAAAACATACAATGAACGGTTGCAGGAACTGGGCCTGGCTAGTCTAGGGAAGAGAAGGACCAGGGGAGACAGGAGAGCAGTCTTCCAGTATTTGAGGAGCTGCCACAGAGAGGAGGAAGGGGTCAAATTATTCTCCAAAGCTCCTGAAGGCAAAGACAAGAAACAACAGAATGAAAATAATCCAGGAGAGAAGCAACCTTCAATTAAGGAGAAATTTCCTGACAATGAGAACAACAACTTGCCTTAAGACATTGGTTGCCCCAATCACTGGAGGTTTTTAAGAAGAGACTGGGCAACCATTTGTCCAGAATGGTTCTCCTGCTCGAGCATGGGGGTTGGACTAGAAAACCTCCAAGGTCCCTTCCAATATTCTATGACTCCAAATCTAGGATTCTAAATTTGATTTGTTTTAACGTAATCACTTCGTGGCAGCTGAGCTTACTGTTTGGACCCAGCCACAAAAGAGTTGTTGGTGGATCACCAACAAACTTTTATTCTACTCAGACTAAACACCTGGTATATTTTTTTCTTCCCCCAACAGATTGACCAGGATGGGCTAACCTTGTCCGAGAGAACGCTCTACCTGGGCCAGGATGATGAGAGCGAAAAGGTAATAAAAAAAAACAGATAATGTTCTGACTCAAACCCTTTTCCAATAAAACAAATACAAACCAAAGAGAACAGAAACCTTTTAATGATTCTTAGAAATCCCCGGTTAAAAGGCTGCTGCAAACCAGTTAACTTTGATAAGCATGAACCTTGCCAAAACTGTGCGAGGCTGCCAAGAATGACAGATAAGAAATATTTCACAAAACTAGAGTCTTCAAATACCTACTAAGATACTGTAATATCCACGAGGCTGAGTTTCAAAACATCTTTGCTTCCAGCAAAGAATGTCCGATTCACAGCTGGCTTTTATCTCTTGAAGGAGGGGCCATTACCTTGCAGCCTTACTCCTGAGTCGCCTGTGCTGTTGTAACTGCTCATTCCTCCTGCGTGCACTTGGCACAGGCTCCTCAGGAACCTCCTCATCGCTGCTGCCAGCCCCCACAATCTCCAAAGGCTGCATTCTACTCCCTGATGGTCCTGGCCCCTCATCTGAGTCCTCGCTCTCCTCAGCCATCCGCACCTGTTGCTGGCTAATCACAACAGATATACAGTATATCACGCCCTCCTCAATACCTCTTTGAAGAGGAGATGGCTTTGCAAACAAATTTATGCATTTATTATTTATTAAGTTGTTCATCATGCCCATCATCATCATCACCTCCTTTTTATGATCCCATAAGCCCTTGCGGGGTGAAGCCTGGGCAACTGAATGCAGCAGGGTGTTTACTGGCCGGATGCTCTACCCTGTCGTCAATGCGGAGTTTTGTTCTGCAGATATATTCTCATTGTGCCCAGAGAGAAATATCTGCCTCTACTTTGGATCGAATTCCCGGCCTCCTGGTTTTTTTTTATGCTGCCCATCTCCCTCCAAATATTTTTTTGGGGGGGAGGGAATGCCAAGCCACCCTTGCAAAGCTGAGCTTCCTTTAATAGCAGCCATATCCATTTCCCATAATGTCCGGGAGTGACACTACAGTGCTCTGATGCATTGGGGAAAATTCAGAATTTTTTGCAGAACGGGTGAGCCAATCTGTTGGCTCAACAGATGAGCCAATCTGGGGAGTAGGTGAGTGCCTGGGAAGGCTGAGAAATGGGTGCCAAGCTGGGCTTGAGCAGGGCTGAGCATCCTTTAGAAACAGCCATATTCATTTCCCACAATGCCTGGGGTGCTACATTACTGTGCCCTGATGCATTGTGGGAAATTCAGAGCTTCTGCAAGACAGATCCTCAAGGGAGCAGATGTATGCCTGGAAAATCTCAGAAACAGGGGTCCAAGCAGGATTAAGCAACCTTTAGAAGCAGCCGTGTCCATTTCTGCGAATGACACTCCTGTGCATTGTGGGAAATTCAGTGCTTTTACAGGACAGATCATCAGGGGAGCAGGTGCCCAGGAAGCCTCAGAAACGGGCATAAGCAGGCCCTGAGTGGATTGAGCATCCTTTAGAAGCAACCATGTCCATTTCCCATAATGCCTGGGAATGACACTCCTGTACTCCAATGCATTGTGGGAAATTCAGATTTTTTGCTAGATGGATCATCAAGGGAACAGGTGCCTAGGAAGCCTGAGAAACAGGAGTGCCAAACAAGGTCTGAGCAGGATGAACTTCCTTTGGAAGCAGTCATGTCCATTTCCCACAATGTCTGGAAACGATGCTCCTATACTCCAATGCATTGTGGGAAATTCAGTGTTTTTACAGGACATCAAGGGAGCAGGTGCCTGGGAAGCCTCAGAAACGTGCATAAGCAGGCCCTGAACAGATTGAGCATCCTTTAGAAGCAGCCATGTCCATTTCCCACAATGCCTGGTAACAATGCTCCTGTACTAATGCATTGTGGGAAATTGAGATTTTTTGCTGGACAGATCTTCAAGGGAACAGGAGCCTGGGAAGCCTGAGAAAGAGGGCTGCCAAACAAGGCCTGAGCAGGATGAATTTCCTTTAGAAGCAGCCATGTCCATTTCCCACAATGCCTGGGGACGATGCTCCTATACTCCAATGCATTGTGGGAAATTCAGTGCTTTTACAGGACAGATCATCAAAGGAGTAGGTGCCCGGGAAACCTCAGAAACAGGGATCCAAGCAGGGCCTGAGCAGGGATGGATCCTCTGAGAATATGAGAATTCATCAGCAAAGAAAATATGTTTTCTATCCTTGATCGATTTGCAAAAGGCCTTCCCCTTGCACTAATAGCTTGACCACCTGCTTTTTTGGGATATCTCAAGGGACCTGATTTGCAGACCAGATCTCCTGGATTTCCAAAATCTTGTCTTTTCCAGATCTTGGCCGCGTATGGCGTATTCATGGAGCGCCTGTTGAATCTGCTGGGTGCCGAAAACGTGGAACAGAAAGCCAAGGAGATTCTCCAGCTGGAGCAGAGGCTGGCCAATGTGAGTGCGCCATCTTGTCCTTCTCGCTCCCTGACCTGAAGCTGGCCCCAAGAAAAGGGACACAGAGGGGGCCGCCTTCATCGGCCGGCTCCTCTTCCAAAATAGCCCTTTGGTACAGCCAGGTAGTGCTTTGGGTTCAAGGGTGGGGGGGGTTGAACTAAAAATATCTGAGAGATGGTACCAATATCCTTCATTCGTCTGCTCATACTCTGGCAGTGTTTACGCCACATGTTTAACCTGGTTACCAGACAAACCCATGTTCAGGGCTTGTACCTCCCCTGCAGCCATCCACAAATCTAGCAAGCTGGGTTTCTACCATCACAGATTAAGCTCTACTAAGCTCTTCCAAAGGAGCTTGGAGGCCTTCTAGTCTAACCCCCTGCTCAGTCAGGACACCCTATGTACCATAACTGTCAAATGGTTCTCCCATCTCTTTTTCAAAACCACCAGTGATGGAGGATCCACAATTTCTGGAGGCAAGTTGTGCAACTGATTAATTGTTCTCGCTGTCAGGAAATTCCTCTTAGTTCTAAGTTGCTTCTCTCCTGGATTAGTTTCCATCCGTTGCTTCTTGTCCTGCCTTCTGGTGCTTTGGGGAATAGCTTGACTCCCTCTTCTTTGGGACAGCCCCTGAGATATTGGAAGATTGCTATCATGTCTCCCCTGGTCCTTCTTCTCATCAGACTAAACATACTCAGTTCCTGCAACTGTTCTTCGTATGTTTTAGCCTCCAGTCCCCTAATCCTCTTTGTGGCTCTTCTCTGCACTCTTTCTAGAGCCTCAACATCTTTTTTTATATCGTTGAAAATGACTGGGTTCGATGCCCAGGTACGTTTTCCGAGCAATTTTACCAGTTGGGTGGAACATAGGTCTGGCACCCTTTCATTTCGATGCGGGGGGCTGGGGAGCTTCTGATCCATGAAGGAACTGGAACAAGAACCTCACCATCTCTGCCTCCCCCAGGTGGTTAGGGGATGATGGGACCCAGCTGAGAGAGGAGATCTGGTCCAATTCTAACTTTCCCCCCATTTGACAGATTACAATCTCCGAATACGATGACCTGCGGAGAGATATCAACTCCATGTACAATAAAGTCACTCTGGGAGAACTGCAGCGCATCACACCCAACGTAAGTTTGGATGCTGGGATGTGGGCAATGGGTGGGATTCAAATTTTTTTACTACTGATTCTGTGGGCATGGCTTGGTGGGCATGGCAAAGGAAGGATACTGCAAAATCCCCATTCCCTCCCCACCCCACTAACCTGCTTTCCAGCTCCACTCTCTTGCGCAGGGCAACGAAAGGAGACCCAGCTGATCAGCTGGGATTCAATGGGAGGCAGAGAAGAGATGGGGACAGGACCAGTCAGAGGTGGTATTTGCCGGTTCTCTGAGCTACTCAAAGTTTCTGCTACTGGTTCTCCAGAACTGATCAGAACCAGCTGAATCTCACCTCTGGATGTGGGACCAAGGGAGCACTGAGGGGCAGGGGTGGGATTCAAATTTTTAAACAACCGGATCTGTGGGCGTGGCTTAGTTGGTGGGTGTGGTGTGGTGGTCATGTTATTGGCTGGGTGTGGCCAACTCAACATCACTCACATCGAGGCACGCATCTCCACACCTGGCCTCTCATGACTGTGGGGATGCTACAACAGTCATAAGTGTGAAAAATGGTCATAAGTCATTTTTTTCAGTGCCATTGTAACTTTCATTCCACACAAGCAAAGTACCAGCAAAGGAGGGGGGGGAAATCCAGAGAAGTTCCTGAGACAGGAAGTCTAGTCCTGCCAAGAACGTAATTAGGGTTAACGGAGTGGCAATTTCTGTAAGCAACACCAGAATGTTTCCTTCCTGCCTTCATGACAGGATTAGTCCAGTAATTTCTTCTAATAACCGGTTCTCCAAACTGCTTAGAATGTTAACAACCGGTTCTAGCGAATAGGTGCGAACTGGTAGAATCCCACCCCTGCTGAGGGGACAGAAGGAACATTGGGCAGGGGTGTGTGATGAGTTCCCCCACCAAATTGTCAGCTTCTTCCCTTTTCATATTAAATTCATATTATACCTCAACATCCCTTTTCCCCCTAAGTTGAAGAATCCTCAACTTATGGTGACAATGGAGCCTCAGATTTCCGTTGCTAAGCGGGTCAGTTGCAGCATCCTTGTGTTCTCATGATCAAAATTCAGATGCTTGTCCACTGACTAACATTTATGATGGTTGCAGTATCCCAGAGTCAGGTGACTCTTGAGTCTTGAGGTGACTCTTGAGGTGACTCAACCCAACACTTCTATTGCTTAGCAAGGTAGTTGTTGAGCTTGTTAAGAGTTTTGCCCTATTTTACAACCTTTCTTGCCACATTTGTTAAGCGAAGCATGGCAGTTGTTAAGTTAGTCACGCGGTTGTTAAGTGAATCTGGCTTCCCCCTGGATTTTGCTCATCAGAAAGTGTCAGAGTATATTCATGAACCGGAATAAAGCTTGGTAACAAGGTCAGCCAATGAATAGGCATAGCAACTAAGTCAGCCAATGAGGACTGTTTGGAAACTGAAACTGGAAGGAGCCTAGGCATGGCTCTATATTAAGCTCTGCAGCTGTGAAGCTATGTTGAGCTCTGAGTCTGTCTATTGAAGATGAAACTGCTTCTCTCCTCTGCTGGGTGTCTTGCTTGCCTGCTGAACTAAAGTGAAACTGATGTCTGTTTCTGTTTGAGTTTGCTCTGTGTTGGAGAAATCTACAACTGGTATTGTAAAATTTACTTTATGTGTTTATAAAGAAGTTAAATGAAGCCTCAGCCACCTGTGTTTATTTTTCTGGCGCTGAATTTATGCTGCAATACTCCGAACAGAAACTCTCAAAATGGGATCATGTAAGCTCCCGAGACACTGCAACCGACATACATATGAGTCAGTTGCCAAGGATCTGAATCAGTGGTAGGCTGCTACTGGTTCATCTTAGTTCAGTCGAACTGGCATCTCATTTTATCATTTTTAATGGCCGGTTGAGAAAACTGATAAATCCTACCGCTGGCTGGCCCCACCCACTCCACCACGCCCCTCCCAGGAGTCCCCATTTGGGATGCCAGATAAGTGCAGGGCCTGCATGGAGGCTCAGAGAGGGTAAAAATGGGCCTCTTGGAAGCTCCGGAAGGTCGGAAATAGGCCCATTTCCAGCGTCCAGAAGGCCTCCAGAGCCCAGGGAGGCTGTTTTTCACCCTCCCGGAGGCTCGAGGAAAGCCTGTGGAGCACGGGGAGGGCGAAAACACCCACCCCACACCGTGGTGCAGGAGGCCGACTAGGCCACACCCATCATGGCCACGCCCACCCAACAACCAGGCAGAGAACCGGTAGCTGAAAATTTTGAAGCCCTGGTCTGGATTTTGATCACCTCACTTGAGGCATGATAGCCGTCTGAGTGACTTAAAGTTTGGGTTTTTTTTTTTTTTTTTAAAAAAAGGCAAGATGGAAGCCATTGGCATGTGACCGAAATTCCTGTCCCATTTTCCCCAACAGGATTTCCATTGCGCCGCTATCTTGATTTTTTTCACCCTTCCCTCTATTACACGGCCAGTGGCAACTTCACGAATAGCTAGTCTTTTATTATTAATGGATAATTAATTAATGTAAACAGTGTTTCAGAAATGACCGTGCTCTGCTTGCTTCCTTTCCTGCAGTTAAAATGGAAGCGTCTTCTGGACAGAATATTCCACGAGCATTTTTCGGAAGATGAAGAGGTGGTGCTCTTAGCCACCGATTACATGCAGCAGGTCTCGGAGATCATCCAAACGACGCCGATCAGGTATGGCTGGGGATGAGGGGTTGGGAAGGGGTTGCCAGAATAAGGAGAGGGCTTGAAATATCTCCCCCCTGAAGTAGAATATGATGACCCGGGGCGTGGCACAAAAATAACAAAGTCACCAAAGTACATAAATTCCCTTTAATGCCTCCAACTTGGGCCCCCATGTCCAGTTATCCTTGGCTGGAGATCAAACTCTTCCAAAAAACAGTCTACAAAGGAAAGAAATGCAGTCCAAACCCAAAGTAAAGATAATTAGAAATAAAAACAACAACAACACAAACCATGCTGAAGTAATTAACACGATAGGCCAGGATGATAAATTGCAGACTTCCAAAAGGTAACGCAGCACCCACAGTTGGGAGGACGCCAAAACCCAGATAAGCCTCGACAACGATAATTCATGCTTTGCTTCCAGCAACTTTGCCATGCGCAGTTTGCCCTTTTAAACAGTCTTTCCAGCGACAGCCCATGAAGGGGATCAGGGCCCTTTCCTCTCCGGTAAGCCATGTTGCTCCCTTCTCCATTCCTCCCTGCATGCCCTAGAATGAATAGGAGATGGCCCTGGGTTTTCCTCTGAATGCCCAGCTGGATTGTGCCCTTCCCCCGTTTCTTCCACAGCCACTGGAGCCACACTCCCACTTCCTGTCATCTGTTCAATCTCCCTCTCAGAATTGGACTCCAACAAGGGCATGACACAGAATGACTGATTCATCTCCAATAAAAGCAGCCATGAGCTGCAGAACCATGCTGGCTGGAGAATTCTGGGAGTTGAAGTCCACAGGTCTGAATGCTGCCAAGCTTAAGAAAGTCTTCCCTACATCAGGGGCGCTGAACCTTGGCAACTTGAAGACTTGTGGACTTCATCTCCCAGAATTCCCCAGCTAGTTATGTTGGCTGGGAAATTCTGGGAGATGAAGTCCATTGGTCTTCAACTCCCAGTAAAGCTGGCTGGGGTATTTTGGGATATGAAGTCCATCAGGCAGAGCTGCCTGGAGGATTCTGGGAGATGAAG
>BLBF01000040.1:697846-707863 GCA_015471245.1 Laticauda colubrina | reverse complement strand
GCCTGGAGGATTCTGGGAGATGAAGTCCATCAGGCAGAGCTGCCTGGGGGATTCTGGGAGATGAAATACCCCAGTCTTCAACTCCCAGCTGAGCTGCTTAGGGGAATCTGGGAACTGAAGTCATTAGGCATAGCTGCCTGGAAGATTCTGGGAGACGAAGTCCATCAGGCAGAGCCAACTGAGGGATTATGGGAGATCAAGTCTATGAGGGCTTCAATTCGCCAAGGTTGGGCACAGCTGAGTTCAAGGATATCTTCATTAAATTGAAGACTTATCCCTTAAATCAAGGTTTTATTGCAAATGGTGCCATTGGCATCTATTACGTAATTGCACCCTTAAATTGATGCAAATTGCAGGAATGGAGATTTCACAGCCACTTGCCTTTAATGGACATTCTTTCCCACAAATCCAGCAAATTGTGATTCTCTGCTATTTATCACATTATTCCTGAGATAAAGCCAGTTTCACAGGGGGGATTTTGCACTTTAGCGGATGTGAACAAAGCAGCACAGGTGTGAATTTTACCCACTATTTAATTCCCTAGTGTTACATTTAAGGCCCTGTCCCACTGCACTTACGGATGCAAAGAGGATGTAAAACGTTAAAAAAAGCTTGCCATCCATTGGAAAACGCTATGCATCCATTGTGTATTCATTGCATACGTGTTTCATACACTCTATCCCTTGAGCATCTGTTCACTGAGATTTCATCCGCGCAAGAAGTTTTGAGCTGCACAAAACTTTGTGAACGGATGAACTTTCCGCCGTGTACGATGTAAATCCACGACATACGAGCAACAAACGTTCTATGTCCGTTTATCATCCGTTAAACGTCTGCTGTATCCTCTCTGCATCCTCTGGGCATCCTCGCAACTCACATCCGCTGTAGCTGAAAATGGAAAGAGGGAGGAAAGAAAAGGTACATGGAACGTCTACACAGCGTTAGTAGCACGGAAATAGAAAGGATGCGTTTGCATCCGATATACATCCGCACGGCATCCCCTTTCTTTCTTTTAGGCGTAAGTGATGCACCCGCTTCATCCGCTATGCGTCCGCTTCGAAATTCTCCCCCGGAACCCCTTCGGAGGTGTCATCCACTGTCATCCGCTAGGCTTCCTATGAACATCTGTTTAACATCCCCGCTACATACTACCCACGTCCGTTCTTTTCCGTTCTGTTTATGCAAATTTTCACCACTTTTTGGAGCAGATGACAACGGATGGAGCCACCCCCGAAATTTTGCTCATCCGCTGTGTCCTTTATGCATACGTTTTGCGTCTGTCAGCCAGTGGGACCGGGCCTTTATTTCTCGCTTGTAAAATATGGCCAGCCAAGGAATTGAGGCTGGAATTACAATCATTATGGTTGTAAGTCGAGGAATTGCATCAACAAATTCAAAATTACAACCACTTTTTTATGACATCATGCTTGTTAAGCAAATCCACTAGGATTTTTTTGTTTTTTGTTTTGCCAGAAACTGGAAATAAGTACTGGAAATGGGGGTGGGGAAGATGGGGGGAGAGTTGCAAATTGTGTTTACTTGACTATGGGACACTACAAATGGTCATAAAAGTGAGATGGTTGCCTCGTATCCCAAATGTGTGTGCTCACCGAACCAGTTGTTACACCAATTGAATCCCATCACTCTCTGTGTGTTCTGACTCAGGCTTCATCAAACGGAATTAATATCAAACTTATTTTAAAAGCAAAACCTATTTTATTGCAACACTGGGAATCACTTTCATTCCCGGCCAGAACTAACATTAAACAGTTGCCCAAGATAGCACACACCTGTGGAATGTTGCCAAAAACAGAAGTATCCAATTAATTCTAATAGAAATCATCCGAAGTACCAGAAAAAAAAAACCCAGAGTACACAGAGCTTCAAGACTGAATCTGAATCGAACGAATGACTTTGCTTCCTGCAAAGATGTTGTCATTGAGGTCTGACTTTTATCCCTTATGGGAGAGGCAATCACCTCCCAGCCTTACTTCCAAGTCACCTGTTTCAGCTGCTCTCACCTTCTAGTAGCTCTGTGCATGCACTCACTGGGAACAGGCTCCCCTTGTTCCTCTGCCTCACTGCTACCAGACTCCAGAGGCTCCGGAGACAGCACCCCACTTCCAGATGGTCCTGGCCCCATCACAAGGACCCTCATCCGAGTCCTCTCCAGATTCGCAGACTGGTCCCCTTTCTTCCCCACTGTCCAATTCCATTGCTGTCTGCGCTGGCTGCCAGCAAACTGCAACAATGTGTGGCTGTCAGGATTCCAGCAATTGCCATAACTAAATCACGATTTTCGAGCCAAACTTTAAGAAATTTCAAAGGATTCATTAGAGGTGACATACTGGCACTGCCCTGGATGAAGCCAACTCTGGCATACGTCATTTACAGCCACCTGTGTCCCTGTTTCCCCCCTCCCTCCTGGGTGTGTCATAAATCAGATTCTCCAATTGAGCACCTTCACAGGCTGGGTGTCATCATTCACGTTCTCCAATGAAATATATTAGTGGGCAAAAGCTCTGGTATTTTAGTTACAATCTTTGAAAGATAAAGAGTTGGAATGTACTTTTGATTTCAACTGCTGCACTGCTCTTCCAGTGTGTGTGTCTGTGTGTATGTGATCACTTTGCTCTGGGACTTTGCCAGAAACGTGGCAATGTTTGGGGCAATTTGGGGCAATTTGAATTGCTAGCTGCCTGTGTTATCTCTGTGCCATGCCCCGGGTCATCATCACACACACACCTGCACTAAACCCATTCTGATGGTGTGCCTTCCACTCCAGGATCCTTCACAACTATATGCTCTGGCGCATTGCGGTGGTGCTGAGTGAACATCTTTCCACCCCATTCCGGGACGCCATCCACGAGTTTGCCAAGGAGATGGAGGGGGCTGAGAGGCCGATGGAGCTGGCCAAGATTTGCTTGAGTCAAGCCAACAAGCACTTTGGAATGGCCTTGGGGGCCCTGTTTGTGGAAGAATACTTCTCCTCCACCAGCAAGGCCAAGGTAAGAGCCTATGGTAGGGGGAAGGTTGCAAGAAGCTGGGCTTGATCACCTTTGGGTGCACCATCCCTGAAACCCCCAATCCAGGATCTTATTTTTTATCTTTAGTAATAAAACTCTCGTTTGATGACAACGCTGGGAATTATTTTCATTCCCAACTGGTAATGAATCTCAAACAGTCCATCGAGATAAGCACCCATCTTTCGTTCCTGGGAAGTGCTGTCAATAACAGAAATGTCAAATGAACTAGAACAAAAACCAACCGAAGTACAAAGAGCTTCAAGACTGAATCTGAATCGAACAAATGACTTTGCTTCCTGCAAAGGTTTCATCATCTTGGCCTGTCCTTTATCCCTTATGGGAGGAGCAATCACCTCCCAGCCTTACTCCCAAATTACCCCTCCTGTTTCAGCTGCTCTCACCTTCTAGCAACTCTGTGCAGAAGCGCACTGGGAACAGGCTCCCCTTGTTCCTCTGCCTCGCTGCTGCCAGATTCTGGAGGCTCCGAAGTCAGCATCCCACTCCCAGAGGGTCCTAGCCCCATCTCTGCATTGGGCCCAGGACCCTCGTCTGAGTCCTCTCCAGACTCCCAGACTGGTCCCCGTTCTTCCCCACTGACCGATTCTGCTGCCGTCTGCACAGACTGCAGGCGAAAAAACAACACATGGGGAGGTGGGAGGGTTTCTCCTAACTTTTAGTTTCTTCATCCTCTCAGCTGATTGGCTTGTTGGGAACGTGCGCATTAGGGGTGCACGCACACATGCGATCACCCACCGAACTGGTAGCGACTAAGGTAGAATCTCACTACTGCACCAAAGGAAGGGAAAGAAATTTAGACCTGGGGATTTTGGCGCGTGCCCTGCTCAGTTCTGGCTTTGCATTACTGTAATTCACTTAGATAAATTACCTTCACTAAGGTAAATGATACCTTTTTCAACTGATGGAGTTTAAGGACGGTTCTTTCGTAGAGGTTCAGGCTGAGGCAGGTCTGACAGAGGCTACCCCCTTACTGCAGCATCCAGAACCCGGAGAAATGGGCTGTGATGCCTAGTGGGTATGGTTTTCTTTTTTCCTTTTCCTTATTGGACGGGCTTCTCCAATCACCTCTTGGGAACAGGTGCAACAGCTAGTGGAAGATATCAAGCACATCCTCGACCGGCGACTCGAAGAACTGGAATGGATGGATGAGGAAACCCAACGAGCGGCCCGAGCAAAGGTAGGGAGCCCTGGAGGGGATCATGGGAATGGAACTATTCAACCCGAGAAGCTGCACATTCCTGATTGGGACAGGAGAGCATACAATGGCAAATGGTTGTGTTTTGTGTGGGTCAATCTTCACTTGGGTTGCATCCAGCCCACTCCTGGGCAATGCAAGTTTGCTGGCTGGGGAATTCTGGGAGTTGAAGTCTGTATTTCTTAAGATAGCCAGGGATGAGAAAGCCTGCCTTAAGATGTTCTTCATCACTCCAGCAAATGGGCCCCTTTTTGAATAAATGGAAACCTCTATTTCCTTTCTACTGGAAATCTCCTATTCTATTCTATTCTATTCTATTCTATTCTATTCTATTCTATTCTATTCTATTCTATTCTATTCTATTCTGTTGCGTTCTGTTCTTATATTGTTCTGTTCTGCTCTACAGTATTCTATTCTGTTTTATTCTTATTCTATTCTGTTGTGCTGTTTTAATCTTATTATGTTCTATTGTTCTGTTGTACTCTTATTTTGTTTTATTCTTATTCTATTCTGTTCTGTTGGTTTAATCTTATTCTATTCTATTCTTATTCTACCCTGTTCTGTTTTTTATTCTGTTCCTATTCTGTTCTGTTCTATTCTCATACTATTCTATTCTTATTCTGTTCTATTCTGATTCTGTTCTGGTTTTATTCTGTTCTGGTTTTATTCCTATTCAATTCTATTCCTATTCTATTCCCATCCCATCCCATCCCACTCTTTCCCCCCAAAAAACTTACTCAGGTTCGTTGTTAAAAAATTTCCAGTTGACTCAGGAGAGTATGGTGAGTACCATCATCAACACCCAACTTAGACCTCAGTTGGGCCAGTGGGCACCATGTTGCCAACCCTCTCATGCCGATTCTCCAGATGTCAGCAGGGTGTTTGAAACCAGCTTCTCTTGCAGTTGAAGCACATGATGGTGATGATCGGATATCCAGACTTCCTTCTCAACCCCGGAGCAGTGGACAAGGAATATGAGGCAAGTATCGGAGAATTGGAGATCAGATTTCCCATCAGGGGAAATTTTCTATCAAAGGAGACACCTCAATACATGAAATAAATCTGTAATTTCTAGTTTGTGTCTCATCTAAATTGGATGAATTCAGGGGTTGGCATTATGGCATCCCACATAGACAGTACAAGAAAGCAGCTGTTAAATTCAAGCCAAATTTTTAAAAAGTTGAGGGTAGACTAAATTGGGACAATTTCAAGAAATATTCAGGAACCTTGTGTGATGTTTGTGTGAACAAAATAACAGAATAACAGAGTTGGAGGGGGCCTTGGAGGTCTTCTAGTCCAACCCCTTGCTCAAGCAGAAGACCCTAAACCAGTGGTGGCTAACCTTTTTGGGCTCCTGTGCCAAAATTGTCACCCGTTTTGTCACTTCCTGTATTTCCGAAAAATGGGTCTGTTTTTTGGCCTCCAAAGGCTGCAGAGGCTTCCCTCGAGCCTCTGGGAGGCCAAAAAAGGCCTGAAAATCAGTGGGGAGGCATGCGCATGTCTTACCTCAGTGAGGTAAGTTTGCCTGGGGCTCTTGTGCCTGCACAAATGGCCCTGCTTGCCACCTGTGGCATGCATGTAATCAGTTCGCCATTACGGCCCTAAACCATTTCAGACAAATGGTTGTCCAGTCTCTTCTTGAAAACCTCCAGTGTTGGAGCAGCCACAACTTCTGGTGGCAAGCAGTTCCACTGGTTAATTTTTCTCGCTGTCAGGAATTTCCTCCTTACTTCTAGGTTGCTTCTCTCATTGATGAGTTTCCATTCGTTGCTTCTTCTCCTGTCTTCCTTCAGGTGCTTTGGAGAATAGGTTGACTGCCTCTTCATTTGTGGATATTCTAGTCTGCAAGAGTTTTGGAAAAACTTTCCTTTGTTTACAACAGGTGGTTCTCAACTTAGGACCGCAACTAACCTCAAAATTTTCCATTGCAAGTGAGTTTTGCCCATTTTACGACCTTCTGTTCTGACCAAATCTTCCCAAGACCATAATTAAGCACACACTTAGTTAAAACAACTCTTGTTTTATTTCAGCGCTGGGAATTATGCTAATTCCCAGCCTGTAATGAATCTCAAACAGTCCCTCGAGATAAACACTCACCTTTATCTCTTTTGAATTGCTGCCAACAACTAAAGTATCAAATGAACTATAAAATAACAACTGAAGTACAAAGTCCACACAGAGCTTCAAGGATTAATCCGAATAGAATGAACGACTTTACTTCCTGCAAAGATTTTGTCACCTTTGCCTGTCCTTTATATCTTACGGGGGGGGGGGGGGGCAATCATTCCCCAGTCTCTTATTCCCCAGTCTCCCATTTTGTCTCAGCTGCTGTCAGGCCCCTGGTGGAGACTGACTCTGAGGGAGAGGAGGAACAGCCAACAGGGAGTGGAAGTGTGGCTCTGGAGGTTGTAGAGGAGGCTGGGGGAGGGCCAAGGCTGACTGGGCAGTCAGAGGAGGACCCAGGCCCATCCCCTCTCCATCCTTGGGCACACAGGGAGGAGAGGATAAGGGAGAAATGTGGTCCGTTGTGGAGGAGAGGGCCTTGATCCTCTTCATGGGCTGCAGCTGTGACAACTGGATAAGAGGACGGACATGCGTACAGGTGAGTGCTGGAAAAAAAGCTTGAAAATATCTCTAGTTTATGGTTCCTCTCTGAGTTTGGCATTCTTCCCAGTGTGTATTCTGATATCTGTGAATGTCTTCAAGCCCTTATCTTGCCTGGTTGTGTTGCTTTTTACTCTTTATAATTTAAACGGCATTTCGTCCTTCTTGTAACTGCTTGTGTGGGAGTTTTATGTCTCCAGTCAAGGATATTTGGAGATTGGAAGCAAAGTGAAGGAATAAAAGGGGCTTTACCTGTTTTTTGTGACTGTGTTTATTTTATATCTCACCCTGGGTCATCACAGCTGTTCTCGCCTTCTAGCAGCTATTGTGCACTGGGAACAGGCTCCCCTTGTTCCTCTTCCTCACTGCTGCCAGAGTCCAAAGGCTCTGGAGGCAGCACCCCACTCCCAGATGGTCCTGACCCCATCCCTGCATCGGATACGAGTCCTCTCCAGAGTTCCAGACTGGTCCCCGTTCTTCCCCACTGTCCAATTCTGCTGCCATCTGCACAGGTTGCCAGCGAACCACAACACCTTTCTTGCCATACTTGCTAAGTGAATCACTGCAATTGCTTAAGTGAGTAACACGGTTGTTAAGCAGATCTGGCTGTCCCCTTGACTTTGCTTGTCAGAAGGTCACAAAAGGGGATCATGTGACCCCCAGGGACGCTCCAATCATCGTAAATATGAGCCAGTTGCCAAGCTTCCAAATTTTGATCACGTGACTATGGGAATGCTGCATCGGCTGTAAATGTGCAAAACGGTCATAAGTAGCTTTTTTCAGCGCCTTGGTCACTTTGAACAGTCACTAAATGAATGTAAGGGAAGGACTACCTGTATAATAGGAGAAATGCCCTACAGGTTTTCAATCTTTAGAAACTTAGGTCTTTAAAGATGAACAATACCATTTTAAGTTGTGTGTACTGTTTCCCCCCGAAAATAAGACCCTGTCTTATAATTATTTTGCCATCAAAAAAAAGGCACCAGGTCTTATTTTCAGGGGATGTCATCCACTGAATAACCTTACTTGCGCGCGTCACCCTCGGCCTCCTTTCCACTGTCAGAGGCCTTCAGGAACTCCTTCTTCTGCGGCCAGCAAGGCTTTCCTGAAGGCCTCTGCAGCCAATAATGGAGCTTTGGATCGATCCAGAGCTTTGTTATCAGCTCCAGATGCCTTCAGGGAAGCCTTGCCAGCCTTCACGGCTGCAGAAGAAATGGGCCAGCAAGGCAGGTGTCAGGGTGTGCGAGACCTGGCTACACCTGTCCAAAAGTAAGTCGTAGTGCAGCTCCACCCTCCATCCCCTCCCTAGCTTAATTTTTACCTGTCCACTCAAGTGGGTGGGATCTTAATTAGGGCTAATTTGGGGGGTAGGGCTTATATTGGGCACACGTGTAAAAATCAAGTTACGGCGTACTTTCAGGGTATTTTCAGGGAAACAGGAAAGTAAGCAGTTGGTAATGTGTAGCTATTTGAAGACAATCTTAAATTATTCCTGAATCTTTCACAGGGCAGCAACATAGTCACTATGCTTTACACCACTTGTACAGGCAGACCTTGACTTATGACAGGTTCATTTAGTGACCGTTTGAAGTTACAACGGCAATGAGAAAAGTGACTTAGGACCGTTTTCCACAGTTACAACCTTTCCAGCATGCCCATGATCATACTTACGACCATTGCTGTGTCCCAAGGTCACAAGATCCCCTTTTGCGCCCTTCCAAGGGGTAAGTGTTCTGTATAAATAATAGTAGACTCCAAATACTTCATTCCGATTGGTTAACAAAACCTAGAAGGGGATTGGTTCAATAGGAACCAATCCACGAAGCCGCCCAAGGGCGGCAAAACCAAATGCTTGTCCTTGGCTACAAGCCGGCAGACAGAAAAGTATAAAAGGGCTGTCGCGGCTTGAGCCAATGTTCCGTTTTTGCAACTGTTCTGAAATAAAGACTTTGTTGTTGGAACCCGGTCTACCTCGCGTTTTTCCGGACGGAACAGTAAGGTTCAATGGAAGAAGCCAGATTCGGTTAACAACCTGGTTACTCACTTACTAACAGCAGTGATTCACTGAACAAAGTCGTAAAATGTGGCAAAATTCACTTAACAAATGTCTCACTTCACAGCAGAAAATGTCGACTCTATTGTCATCGTAAGTTGAGGCCTACCTGTAATCGCATTTTAAAGTTTGCATCTAGTAAACCCGCTGGCAATGTGTAGATATTTGAAGGCAATCTTAAATGATTCCTGAAGCTTGCACAGGTGAGCAGCTTCGTTGCTATGTTTCACACGACTTTCATCTTCTGAATACTGTCGTTTTTCAGAGTGAGCCCTAAGAAGATTACCTCGTAGTAGTCAAGTCCTGGTAGGTTTGTGTTCCACCTGTGAAACAAAGCATGTCTGTCTAAACCATACGAAGAACGGTTGCAGGAACTGGGTATGATATGATAGCTGTGTTCCGATATCTCAGGGGTTGCCACAGAGAAGAGGGGATCAGTCTTTTCTCCAAAGCACCAGAACAAGAAGCAATGGATGGAAACTAATCAAGGAGAGAAGCAACCTGGAAATAAGGAGACATTTCCTGACGGTTAAAACAAATCATCAGTGGAACAGCTTGCCTTCAGAAGTTGTGAATGCTCCAACACTGGAAGTCTGGAAGAAGAAGAGATTGGACAAGCATTTGTCTGAAGGGGTGTAGGGTTTCCTGCCTAGGCAGGGGGTTGGACTAGAAGACCTCTAAATTCCCTTCCAACTTTGTTACTTCTATTCTGTTCTATTCTATTCTTTTCATTTATTCCATTCTATTCTATTTCTATTCTACTCATTCATTGTCTATATTCTATTTATTCTGTTCTATTCATTTTCTATATTCTGTTTCTATATTCATTCTTTCATTTATTCTATTCTATTCTAGTCCTATTCTATTCATTTTCTATATTCTATTTTATTCTGTTCATTTTCTATATTCTGTGCTATTATTCTCATTTATTCTATTCTGTTCTGTCCTGTTCTATTCTATTCTATTCATTTTCTATATTATGTTCTATTATATTCATTTATTCTATTCTATTCCAGTCCTATTCTATTCATTTTCTATATTCTATTCTATCATTTTCTATATTATGTTCTCTTATATTCATTTATTCTACTCTAGTCCTATTCATTTTCTATATTCTATTT
>BLBF01000040.1:687205-697836 GCA_015471245.1 Laticauda colubrina | reverse complement strand
ATTTTCTATATTCTATTTTATTCTATTCATTTTCTATATTCTGTGCTCTTATTTTCATTTATTCTGTTCTGCTCTCCTCTGCTCTGCTCTGCCCTGCCCTATCTTATCCTGAACCTCAGGTTCTTCCTTAAGCCTTTGCATGTGTCTTGAGATGTGTGTCTTCTGCAGTTCGAAGTCCACCAGAAAACCTATTTCAAGAACATCCTCAACAGCATCCGGTTCAACATCAAGCTGTCGGTGAAGAAGATCCGACAGGAAGTGGACAAGTCAGCGTAGGTGGTTCTCCTTGTTGTCGAACCTCGTGGGTAGAATCTGCGGGGCACTGAGAGGTCTCGTTTTCTCCTCCAGGGTGGCTTTGAGGCTCCCCCTAGAAATGGGATCTCTCTCCATGCTCCAGTCAGAGTTGGGATCTTTGAGGGATTCTCGGTGTTTTCTGTGCTGGGGGGAGGGGGTGTCCACTGGACTTTCTTGGTTTTCTTTTTTCTTCTTCTTTGAAAAAGTTTCGCTTCTCATCCTTCTTCCATTCTGGGCTAAACTTTGGAGCAACCGTGACCCAAAGCATGGAGAATTTCCATAGACATCCTGATCTTGGTGGTGTTTTTATTACCCAACAAAGTAAATTTTATTTTGGTAATAAATATTACCAAATATTTGGTATTTGGTAATTGGGGTTCCTTGGATCACTCTCACCTACACTGACAGAGCCAGACGCTAGAAGATAAAGTGAGAGCAAACCCTACTCCCCTAGTAGCACTGATGATGCTCCTAGTTGGGCGATGAAATGTCCTTAAGGAAAACAAACAATGAGAGAGTACCAAGGCCCTCAAAGTCTTTCTCCTCCTCCTCCCCTTCTTCCTCCTTCCCTCCTCCTCCTCCCTCCTGCAAACCCCACTCCCTTCTAGCACTGATGATGTTACCTAGTCGGGTAATGAAACATCTGCAAGAAAACAACCGAGCTCAAAGAGCATGAAGTCGTCGTCCTCCTCCTCCTCCTCCTCCTCCTCCTCCTCCTCCTCCTCCTCCTCCTCCTCCTCCTCCTCCTCCTCCTCCTCCTCCTCTCTCCACAAACCAGCACTGATTTTACCTAGCTGGGCAATGTACAGTAACATCTGGAAGAAAACATCCAAGCTCAGATAGCACCACGACTCCGTAGACATTGTTCTCCTCCTCCTCTTCCTCTCCACAAACCCCTCTCCCTTCTAGCACTGCTGATGTTCCCTAGTTGGGCGACAAAATGTCCTTAAGGAAAACAAAACATGAGAGAGCACCAAGGCTCTCAAAGTCTTTCTCCTCCTCCTCTTTCCTCGTGCAAACCCCACTCCCTTCCAGCACTGACAATGTTACCTAGTGATGAATCGTCTGCAAGAAAACAACCAAGCTCAGAAAGCATCAAGGACCCTTCATTTCAATCCCGAGTTAACGAATATTCTCCTCTGATCTTTCTCCATTTCTTCATCCAACCTGGTGGGCCCTGAAACACACGGTGGCACAATGCGTATAGAATACTCAACTTACAGCTGTAAGTGCCTGGCCATTATGGTTGTAAGCCGTGACGAGATCTGATTTTATAATCTTTTTTTTGGGGGGGGGCTGGTCACTAAGCGAATGCCATCATTGTATCCTCTACTTATGACTGCAACACAGTCTTACAATCGAAAATAGGGCTGCTGAGTGCTCAAAATGCAGTCATTTGACCTCAGGAAACTGAGGCTGTCAGAATGTCAGAAATGAGTCATAGTTTTTGGGAGGGACCGTCATAATTTTGAATGGTGGCTAAATAACCGGTCATATATCAAGATACTCCCTCTATCTCACTGAAAAACCTTCATGAAAGAGAGATTCATTGACTAGGGTGGAACCCCTTCGGCTTTAACAGTCTGGGTTGTCCTGGGATCACAAAGAGAATAGCACTTAGACTTATATGCTTCACAGTGCTTTCCAGCCCTCTCTAAGCAGTTTACAGAGTCAGCCTCTTGCCCTCCCAACAATCTGGGTCCTCATTTTACCCACCTCAGAAGGACAGAAGGCTGAGTCAACCTGGAGCCTGGTGAGATTCAAACTGTCAAATTGCAGTCAGCCGGCAGTCAGCAGAAATTGCCTGCAGCACCACACTCGAACTGCTGCACCACTAGCAATGGAAAGTTGCCAATAACGGGGAAAATTTGGAGCTCAGGGTTGACATGAAGGGATCCTTGGTGCTCTCTGAGCTTGGTTGTTTTCTTGCAGATGTTTCATGACCCAACTAGGTCACATCATCAATGCTAGAAAGGAATGAGGTTTGTGGAGGAGAGGAGGAGAAGGAGGAAAAGGAGAAGGAGGATTGTGGAGTCCTTGGTGTTCTCTGAGCTTGGTTGTTTTCTTGCAGATGTTTCATGACCCAACTAGGTCACATCATAAGGGCTAAAAAGGAGTGCTGTTTGCTATCCATTGATATTCTGGAGGTCTTGCCTGTCTTGTGGATTTGGGGTGGTCTTAGAAATCCTTTGGTTGGGCTGTTTATTGATGGCTCTCTTTGGCAGTTTCTTTATTGCTTCCTTGACTCTTGGTCTGAAGATAACTTTGGACTTAATCTATGATTGCTGGCTGAAAGCTGCTGCTGGAGTCTTTTTACTGCCTTTTGGGCTGGTTGATTGTCTCTTGTGCATAATCTGTAGATGTTGTTCATGTCTATGTGTCTGTTGATGACTGATTTGTCGAAGTGCCAGGCTTGTAGAAATCCCCTGGCATTCCCCAGACACTAACAACATCTATAGACTATGCAAAAGAGACAATCAACCAGCCCAAAAGATAAAAAGGACTCCAGCATCTTTCCACCAGCAATCAATACTCAGATCAGCACAGATTAAACACCAAGGTTAACTTCAGACTAACAATCAAGTCAATGATACCCAAATCAAGGAACTGCCAAAGAGCTATCAGCAAACAGCCCACCAAAAGAATCTCTAAGAAAACATACAGAGACAGAGACAGAGACAGAGACAGAGACAGAGACAGAGACAGAGAGAGAGACAGAGAGAGAGAGAGAGACTAGTTAGGTAATGAAATGTCTGCAAGAAAATAAGCAAGCTCAGAGAGCACCAAGGACCCTCCTCAATAGAAAGAATTGAAGAACCTTCTTGGATGAGAAGGGAAATGTCTTTAAAAAAACAAACAAACTGGAAAGTCCAGTTGGCTCCTGAAAAAAAAAAAGCACCTTTGGGACAACCATGATCTGCATGATTGAGAATCTCTACAGACTTTTAGCAAAACAATTTGGGATGAACTCCCTGGTGTGGGAGTAGGAATGGATTTCCAGAGAAAAAAAACTGCAAGACTGCAGGAACCATTATCACTACTCAGGTGACCCTGAGGACACAGATCGACTTCCAAGTGGCCTCAATGATCCTCTAAAATGATGCAAATGATCAGCTATCTGCAAGGAGTATCAATCCTTCCATTCCCCTCCATCCAGTCAGAGCTGAAGAAGCTTCTCAGAGGAGAAGCGAAATGTCTTCAAAGAAAAAAACAAAAAATCTAGTTGCCTCTTGAAAAAAAAGGACCTTTGGGATTTTCTGGGTGATGTAATCATCCTGACTCTTCTGCAGGACCCCAAAGCTGGGTTGACCCCTGCAATGACCACAGCAAGGGTCAGTACCACCCACTGTGACCATCACTTCCAATACACCAGTTTTAAGGGTCCAAGCCTTCAATCCTGTAACTAATAACCATATTTTTTATCTACAGATGGCTGTTACCACCTCAAGCCCTCAACGCTTATTACCTTCCTAACAAGAATCAGATGGGTACGGTGAAGTTTGGCATGTTTATTAACTGTGTATGGTGTAGAACAAGGGCATCAAACTCGATTTCATCAAACTGAGGGACACATCAGGGTTGTGTTTGACCTCGGTGGGCATGGTAGGCATGATGGGCATTGAGGGCATGACCAGCTCGATGTCCCTCATGTGGGGGCACCTGTGGTGGCCAAGCACTAAGGCAGGACTTCCCCTCAGACCTTTCCTCACTCTATTCTGACCCAAACTCTTTTCCAATAAAACAAACACGAACCAACGGGAACAGAAACCTTTTAATGATTCGTACAAATCCCCAGTTAAAAGGCTGCTGCAAACTAATTAACTTTGATAAGCACAAGCCTCGCCAAAACTGTCCAAGGCTGCCAAGAATAACAAATAAGAAATATTTTACAACACAAGAGTCTTCAAATACCAACTTAAGATACTGCAATGTCCAAAAGGCTGAGTTTCAAAACGTTTTTGCTTCCTACAAAGAATGTGCGATTCACAGCTGGCTTTTATCTTCTTGAAGGAGGGGCCACTACCTTGCAGCCTTACTCCTGAGTCGCCTGTGCTGTTGTAGCTGCTCTTTCCTACGAGCAATCCTGCGGGCACATGCACTTGGCACAGGCTCCTCAGGAACCTCTTCTTCACTGCTGCCACCCCCCACAATCTCCGAAGGCAGCAGTCCACTCCCTGATGGTCCTGGCCCCTCATCTGAGTCCTCACTGTCCTCAGCTATCTGCACCTGCGGCCGACTAACTACAACACACTCTCATTATAATTGTTATTTAAAAATATCCCAATAAAAGAAACACAGAAAACCACAAACCATCATTCTTCTTTGAAGATCCAGAGTTTTATTCCATGAGCAATTTGAAACATGAATAGCCATCATAACATTGCTTATATCAATAACCCATTGCAATGAGGTCCAGAGACAGTAGCTCACTCCAGAAAAGATAGCTACTCTCAGTGGCCTTGAACTCATTCCAACATATTATTTTTATACTTTTCTGCACGCATCTCACAACTTACCTTCCCTGTTCTTTCTGACAGACAGCTCAGCATAATAATCTTCCTTCCTTCCTTCTTCCTTCCCCTCTTTATTTTTCCTTCCTTGCTCTCTTCCCATTTTCCCTTCTTTTTCTTTCCTCTTCCCCTTTCTCCTTTCCTGTTCCTGGCAAGAAAGGTTGCAAAATGGGGCAAAACTCACTTAACAGCTGTCTTGCTTAGCCATGGAAATTTTGGACACAATTTTGGACGTAAGTTGAGGGCCACCTCTGGAGAGTTTTGCTGCCTGTCTCATGTTGGAAAACTCGAGAGAAAGTGCTTTAAGTCTCTGTCCGCTAACCTGTGTTTTATTTCTTCAGTGTTCCCAGCTGGAATTCTTCAGCCTACACTCTATGATCCTGAATTCCCACAGTAAGTAATATTTTTCTCCTCCAGGAAACATTTTATATATAAAATGTACACACACACACACACACACACACACACATATATATATATGTTTTTTTTTAAGCTTTCGCGGGTACTTACATGTGTGCTGTTCAGCTTCCTTCAGGTATTATCCCACGTCATTGTAGTGCTTTTAAAGTTGGAGCAACGTTTCAGCAGAATCTCATCTGCCATCATCAGGCTTCTGTATTGAGTTTGTAGGTGGGTCAGAGTCTCACAGTCTTTGGTTTTAAATTTGAGGCTAGCCTATTGTTGTGCCAGGATGGTTTTTTTTCTTCATCCTGATTGGTTGGGAGTCTTGGTCTGTGTTTATTGGACTTGGAGTTTGTTTGATTGGTGTTTCTGGTTTCTTCTGTCTGTTTTGTGGCTTTGATTAGCTGGCAACACTCTGCTCCTGCACTGGAGGCTTTCAGTGCAGCTTGGCTCCGTGTGAAGGGACGGCTGCTCTTCATTAGCAAGCTGGGTTTCACCTGGGTGCCTGGTGGGGGGGTTAGGTTGGAGCTATCAGAGGGAGTCTGTTTTTGCCCAGGTGTTTGCCTGGCTTGTGGCATGGAGATCTTTCTATTTGAGAGATCTATATATATATATATATGTGCTGTTCAGCTTCCTTCGGGTATTATCCCACGTCATTGTAGTGCATTTAAAGTTGTAGCAACGTTTCAGCAGAATCTCATCTGCCAACATCAGGCTTCTGTACTGTGTTCGTCTATGAGTCAGACTTTTACAGTTGTTTCAGTTTTAAATTTGGGGCTAGCCTACTGCTGTGCCAGAATGTTTTTTTCTTCATACTGATTGGTTAGGAGTCTTGGTCTGTGTTTATTGGTCTTGGAGTTTGCTGTGTTCTGCTTTATTGGTGTTTCTAATATCTTCTGTCTGTTTTCTGGCTTTTTTCTTTTGTCTTGATTGGCTGGTAACATTGTGTTTCCTGTGTTGGAGGCTTTTAGTGCAGCTTGGCTCCGTGTGAAGGGACGGCTGCTCTTCATTAGCAAGCTGGGTTTCACCTGGGTGCCTGGTGGGGGGGTGAGGTTGGAGCTATCAGAGGGAGTCTGTTTTTGCCCAGGTGTTTGCCTGGCTTGTGGCATGGAGATCTTTCTATTTGAGAGTGCAGGCTTCCAAATGATTGACAGTCTGCTGGAATCATCTCTTCTATTCATGCTGTCAGGTCTTTTTTCAATCTCTATGGCTTCTCTGATGATTCTGTGGCTGGGGTTTTCTATAGTGGCCAGGGTTTTAGTGCCATTGAAGTTGATGTTGTGACCTGTGGTTTTAATGCGTTGGACTAATGAGGAGGTGTGTTCCATGCACGAGCTGACCCACGTGTGTGTGTGTGTGTGTGTGTGTGTGTGTGTGCTGTTCTAATATATATATACTATGTACTAATATATATATATTAGTAGATTTTTACGGGTACAGGTATGCAGGTCTTGGCGTGTTCGGGTCTTTTCCTATGTAAGATTGAGAGTATCTTGGCAACATTTCGATGAGGTCCCATTTGCCATCTTCAGGCTGGTGCTTTTGGCTTCGTTTTTGCACCAGCCTGAAGATTGCGAGTGGGACCTCGTCGAAACGTTGCTCAGATATTCTCAATCTTACACAGGAAAAGACCCGAACATGCCAAGATCTGCATATATACGCCAAGACCTCCAGCCCTACACAGAATCCATTACCTCACATGTACAAAACTCCTTCCACTTCATATAAATAATAAATAAACAAAACCTACAACCCAGTGAACTACTCGTGAGCTTTGATGTCATATCCCTCTTCACCCAAATACCTATTAAAGAAGCCTTGACAGCCATCCAAAACAAATACAACCCCCCGCAAACACATCCTAGATATGACCAACCACTGCCTAACCAACACATACTTCATCCACAATGGACAAAGATACAAACAGATAGAAGGAGCACCTATGGGACCACCCCTCTCACCCATCATCACTAACCTATACATGGAACACTTTGAAACCAACGCTCTAAACAAATCCAAACCCAAACCCAAGCTCTGGCTCAGATATGTAGATGACACTTTCGTAATTTGGCCACACGGGAAAGAAAAACTGGACAACTTCCTCACACACTTCAACAGCCTACACCCCAAAATACAATTCACCATGTAAACAGAAGCCAACAACCAACTTCCCTTCCTGGATGTCCTAATTTACAAAAAAACCCAATGGCTCCCTAGGACACACCATCCATTGGAAGAAAACACACACCAACCTCTACTTAAATGCACAGTCCCATCACCACCATGCACAGATCATCTCTGTAGCCAAGACCCTCATCTCCAGAACCAAACACATAGCTGACAAAGACCACCTGAAAACAGAATTATACACCCTCACAATCATATTAATTTCCAATGGATTCCAAAGAAGCACAATTACCAACCTAATCCTAAGGGAGACACACCCCAGAAACCAAGACACAGAACAGGACAATGGTATCGCCCTCCTCCCCTACATCAAAGGCACCACAGATAAAATCAACAAAATTCAACAATATCAGGATAGCCTTCGACACTGACCAAAAAATAGACAACATCCTAAGAAACCCCAAAGACAAGATCCAGCTAGAAAACCAAGGAGTTTATGAAATACCATGCAACAATTGCCCAGCCACATACATTGGACAAACCAACAGGAGAATAAATGCACACATTGCAGAACACAAGAACGCAGTCAGAAAAGAAGAAAATACTTCCTCCCTTTTCCAGCACCTGAAAGCCACAGGACATGAAATTAATTTTGAGGGAACCAAATTAATCTCCAATACTGAACACTTCAACAAGAGGATAATCAGGGAAGCCATCAAAATAGAGAAACACCCCCATAACATGAATAAACGGGATGATGCCTCCCGCCTACCAGACATCTGGAAACTAGCCCTCGCCAACAAACGAGTCCCAGCCATGAAAGCCAACACCAGACCCAAAACAACACATGACACCACCACCATTCTCCCTCACCAGAATCAAACCCAAACCCATCCCATAGACGAAAGACAACCACCATCCAGAAACTAGACCACGGCTGCATCACCAGCTGCCACACACCCTGACCCCCAAACCAAGCAAATGGACACACACCATGAACACATATCCAGGCCTCAAACCTAAAACCCAGAACATCACATCACAGCCACCCACTCAGGATATCACATCCAGAACTCAGGAGGTTACACTACAAAACCTCAGGATGTTGCAACACAGCCCACGACCCAGGAGATTACAGCACAAGACCTAGGATGCCACAACAATACTGTGTTTCTCACAAAATAAGGCCGGGCCTTATTTTTTTTTGACCCCCCCAAAAATGGCTAGGCCGTCTTTTCGGGGGTGACTTAATTCCCCCCCCCCTTTCATCCTCGGGTGGGCAAGCAACAACAGCTTGGATGTTGACTTCAGCTTTGGTGGGGCACTTCGTATCAGGAGACCTTCCGCCACCATTGCTTTCCCTTCTCCCCATGCTGCTGTGGCGTTTAGAGCAATGCCACGGTGTTTGGCGCAGCCACGCACGGCCAGCCAGGGCTCATCCCTGCAACCGGAGCCTAGCGGAGGCGCTCCTGTCACCGCCTTCCTTTCACCTTCAAAGGCAAAGCCAATTCTTTTAAAAATGATGCCTTGCTACTGGTACGACAAAGAGGGCAGCCCAACCCCATGTGGGGAGGCGAATCTCCTGGGGCCGCACTGCGGGATCGGCCCACCCCGAGAGAAGCGCCCAGCCACCATCCCTGCCTGGCGCTGGGCAGAGTGTGAAGAGCTTCACCTGGGGCGCCCAGCACAGCTGACAGGCAGGTCCTCCTGCCCGGCGGTGAAGCTCTCACCAAGGTAGCAAGTGCCTCCCCACCGGGCCCTCCACTCATCCCTCCAGGGCTACACCAGAGCCGTGCAGGCTGGGCAGAGCCGGGAAAGCGAGCGACGGGTGCGTGCTCGCCTGCCAAGTGAAAGAGCCGGGACGACCCAAGCTTGGCTTCCTTCCCAAGTCCCTCCATCCCGAACCCGAAGGAGCCATCAGGAGAGGCCACCCGAGGCAGTGATAGTGCCCACCCATCCGTGGACAGGGAGGCAAGGCAACGGCCTGCTCCATGTCCTCCGAGCTGAGCCCCACTAAGTGAGTGCCTCTGCCCGATACTTGTGCCGCTGCAGTGTTTGGAGCTGCCGGCACATTTAGAGAAGCTTGGGGACGGGGACAGGCTGGGCAAGGGGTGTTGGGGACGGGCGGCTTCAGGCTCTCTCTGCCAGACCCGCCGGCCAGGGAAACAGCGCTGCCATCGCCTCGCCTCCCTCAGCCACACATGTTCTTACGAAAAAGCCAGCCAATCTGCAAACATCAACTCCATCAACCAATCAAGGAATGACAACATAGCCAACCTCCCCACCAGTATGTATAGGGAGACGGCAGCTCTGATCACGCTTTGTTCACGCAAGCATGAAGCCAAAAGCACCAGCCTGAAGATGGCGAGTGGGACCTCATCGAAACGTTGCCAAGATGCTCTCAATCTTACACGGGAAAAGACCCAAACACGCCAAGACCTGCATACCTGTACCCGTAAAATCTACGAAAACACATACATTTATATATATTTGTCGTCTTAAATTTTCACAAGTATTTACATGTACGGTATTCAGCTTTGTATTTCCCCACGTCATTACAAGCCTGACAAGCTTGATGATGGCAGATGAGATTCTGCCGAAACGTTGCTACAACTTTAAAAGCACAACTATAATGACGTGGGAAAATACCCGAACGAAGCTGAATACCATACACACACACACACACACACACACACACACACATTTCTTATGTATAATATATACTGAAGATGGCATTTAATTTCATTGCACGAAATGCAGTGACAATAAAGTACTTCTCCTAATTAGTGCTTCTGTCCTGCTGCAATTGGAGGCCATCCCTTCCTCTTTCCAGATTCTACAAAATCCCATTATTTGCAAGGGTTTTTTTGGTCAGATGCAGATTAATAGAGTTGGAAGGGTCCTTGTAGGTCATCTAGTCCAACCCCCCCCCCCCAAAGCAGTTGATTGTCCTCTTCACCCATCCCCAACTCACCGTGCTCGTCTCACCCCTACAGGTCTTTGAATTATGGGGGAATTGGTACAATTATTGGGCACGAGCTGACCCACGGCTACGATGACTGGGGTGAGCCTTCCTCTTTATTTCTCAGCTCCATGAAAGGGAAGTTGTCTTGGGGCAAATTGTCATAGACCCTCCATGGAGGCCCTGACCCAGAGCCAAGTGTCCTGCTGCTCCCACTGCTCCGCCTGCCCCCTCACGGAAGAAAGAAGATGCGAGAAGGAAGGGAGGGAGGGAGGGAGGGAGGGAAAGGGAGGGAGGGAGAAGAAAGAGAAGAAAGAAAGAAGGAAGGAAGGGAA
>BLBF01000040.1:667574-682491 GCA_015471245.1 Laticauda colubrina | reverse complement strand
ACTGGAATTCCCAATCTCCTGGTGATCCACCCAAAGTCACCCAGCTGATCTTTCATGCCTAAGGAGGGACTGAGAGCTCCCAATCTTACCCAAAGTCATCCAGCTGGCTTTCATGCTGAAGGCCAGAACTAGAAACCACTGTCTCCTGGTGATTGGCCTAAGGAGCCAGCCATCTTTCATGCCTGAGGCCGGACTCGAACTCCCAGTCTCCCAGTTTGTAGCCTGATGTCTTTCCCAATAGACCAAACAGACCCTCAGTGCACAAAAACACTTCAGTCTCTGAATCTGATTGTGAATCGAAAAGGATGCTGTTGCCCCCTCCTCCTGATTTTGGGGGGAGGGGGCTCCTGTAGACTAATGTTCTTGGACTAGATGACCTCCCAGGTCCCTTCCAACGCTGTTTATTCTGTGTTCTATATCGCTTGATCTCTGCAGTTTTTTTCTTCTCTTCTCTTCTCTTCTCTTCCCTCTTGCAGGGTGTTGGGCAGCGTCTCCCAGTTTGAGGAATTTGGACGGGTCTTCCACTGTCCCAAGGGCTCCCCCATGAACCCCACACACAAGTGCTCTGTCTGGTGAAGCCCCCACCTGCCCTCTTCCCTGCCTGCCCCCGAACCCGGATCAAGAGCCGGCTGGCATCTCCCTGCTCCATGCCACCAGAAGGGCAGAGGGAGAGAGGAGAGAAGACCTCCTAAAATTCCTAGAGTGGTCCAGGCTCCAGGGATATGCCCACATCTGCCAACAGCCCCCACACTGCACCCCAAAAATCTTTGGTGCGCCAGAGTATAAATAGGTAACACAAGGTCTAACACACCTCCTGTGATCTCTCTATCTTGTGATGATCCAGGGCATGGCACAAAGGCAATGTAGTCAAGTAAGGAGGAAGAGTCCCTTTATTATGTCCAACTTTTCCCCCAGTATCCAGGTTACCTTCTGGCTGGAGAAAAACTCTCCCAGGAACAGCCTTTGGCTGCAGAGAATTCAGTCCAAAACATGGGCAACACAAACTGTAACTTAAAGTCCAAACAAGCCAAACTGAAGTAATTAGTTTGGCAAGAATTTCAGACTTGAAAACACAGCAAAACTCACACGGTTGGAAAGATGCCAGGAACACAGATAAGCCTTGACAATGCCAGATAAATTCATGATTTGGTCCCAACAACTTGCTGTTCAGAGCTTCCCTTTTTAAGCACTGTGTTCCCAGCTGCAGCTAATGAAGGTAATCAGGGCCCTTTCTTCCCCATAAGTCACGCAACCCATGTTGCTCCCTTCTCCGTTCCTCCCTGCATGCCCTAGGATGAAGAGGGGGTGGGCCTGGGTCTTCCTCCAAACTCCCTCTCCCTTGTTCTACCTCTTCCCTGCTCTGCCCAGCTGGACTTTGCCCTTCCCAGTTTCTTCCACAGCCAACGGAGCCACACTCCCTGTCAGTTGCTCGGCCTCCCCCTCCGAATCAGATTCCGACAGGGGCATGACACATCTGTGCAATCGCTCAGGACGCAAAAGGAACTGTTTCCGAATGAATATTTTTCCACTGTTCATTTTGGATTGCGCCAAAGCTTTTCCCCATTTGCTTTCAGACCCCAATTTCTTTTTTTGGGGGTGGGTGGGAAGGCAGGCGGGTTTTTTTTTTGCTATTCTAGCTTATTGTGCTAATGCAGCTTAAGTTCCAAAGCTTGTCATAGTCCTCAACGTATGACCGTTCATTCAGTGACCATTTCAACGGCACGGGGAAAAAAGCAAGTTACAACTAGTAGTACAACCACTGTCCCCGTATCGCCAGGATCACATGCTCAGAATCCGGGCACTTGGCAAATGGCATATATTTATGGATGGTTGCAGCGTCCTGGGGTCGAGCAATTTCCCCTTTTTGGGACCTTCCCACAAACAAAAGTGAATGGTTTCACTTAATGGCGGCATGATTCACTTTAACGATGACAGCAATTTGCTTAAAGGTAAAAAAAAAAAAAAACAGGTGGGAATTTCCTGACATTGGACACAGCTCACTTAACAACTGCCTCGCCAAGCAGCAGAATGTCCTGTCCCAATTGTGGTCGTAAGTCGAGAACTACCTACAGTTGATGCAGCGTTGTCATCTCTTTGCTGGCCTCAATATTATTACACCTTGTATTTTAATTTTTTTCATTTTTTTTTTTAATCCAACAGACCAGCACAACGGCATATTATAATTAGTCCTTTTTGCTGTCAATCTTTATATATATAATTATATATATAATTTTTTAGCTTTTCTCCCTGCATGCTCTTGAATGACTTCCCTGGAGGATTCAGGATGATGGACTGGATTTATATTCACATATATTGTAGGACTGAAATGTCCATGAGCTGCTGATGGTCGCCGCATCCCTCAAATCTGCACCCCAGATTAGAATTGGGGTTCAGTCCATCCTCCCCCCCTTTTCCCTCTCCCCCATTTGGCCACTTCTTCCTTCTGTGCCCAAAAAACTCTGGAGAGAGTACGCAGAACAGAGAATCACAAATTGTCCCATCTTGCACCAAGAAGATCTGCTTTAACCACACAAGCACACTTTCTCTGTTGTTTGGAAGAAAGGCCTGGGGGAATCACAGAATAACAGGAGTCGGAAGGGACCTTGGGAGGTCATCTAGTTCAACCCCCTCTGCTCGAGCAGGAGAGTCTGTTCCAAATATTAGCCTCTAGCTAGGATCGAACTCACAGCAGTCTTCCTGGTTTTGTGTTGTGAAGGCGACTAGATTGCTTTCTTGCGATCGTGGCCTGAGGCCAGCTTATCTGATCAGTTCTGAGCACCGAAAGAAGCCTCCAGAATGAATCCCAAGAATATGCCCCCTCAATTCAGAATCACAGAATAGCAATTGGAAGGGACCCTGGAGGTCTTCTAGTCCAACCCCCTGCTCAGTCAGGAAACCCTACACCAATACCTTTTGGGGCTCCTGCGCCAAAAATTGTTTACGTGCTTGCACGCTCATGCTCTCGTGCCAGCATCCAGAAGGCAATGCACGCCCCCCCCATGCCCCCCTCTGCATGCGCGTGCAATCCCCACCCATCCCCGCCACCCCTTTACCTGCACTGCACCTCACAGTTGATTTTTGGCCGGTTTGAGGCCTTTTTCAGCCTTCCAGAGTCTTGAAGAAGGCTTCTGCAGGTTTTGCAGGCTGAAAACTAGGCCCGTTTCCTCATTTCTGATATTTTCGGAAAAACAGGAAGTGACGAAACGGGCCTAGTTTTCAGCCTGAAAAGCCTGCAGAAGCACAAGCCTCTGGGAGGCCGAAAAAGGCCTCAAACCCGCCAGAAATCAGCTATGAGGCGCGCGCATGCACAGTGAGGTACGTTTGCCTGCAGCTCATGTGTCGTCACAAATGGCTGTGTGTGCCATCTGAAGTACACGTGTCATAGGTTCGCCATCATGGCCCTACAGCATTCCAGACAAACGGTGGTTCAATCCCTTCTTAAAAACTTCCAGGGTTGGAGCAGCCACAACTTCTGGTGGCAAGTTGTTCCGCTGGTTAATTGCTCTGTCAGGAAATTCCTCCTTCGTTCCAGGTTGTTTCTCTCCTTGATGAGTTTCCATCCTGCCTTCAGGGGCTTTGGAGAATTAGGCTGACACCCCCACTTTTTTGCGGGGGGAGGGAGGCAGCCCCTTAGACAGTGGAGGTGAAAACTGCCTGAAGACCAACTGGATAGAGATGGGAATTGGGGCCACACCGCAGACCAAGAGACCGGGTGCAAAATTCCCTCTTAAGGGGAATTTTGTAAGCTTATTGGGTTTTTTTGGGTTTTTTTTTTAAAGCTTCAAGGGGCTTAAGAGGGATCCAGACTTGAGCTGAAATGGTGGGAATCTACCCGGTGGGCTCAAATGTGGTTTGGTGGGAGATCCACTTGGGTGTCACTCCACCTCCACCCCAATCTGATGATTGGGACCAGAAGTTCTAGATATTATAACCGGTTGCTCAGGAACTCTGGGCATTGTAGTCCAACTCATCCCTGAGGTTAAACTCACCGTGTCACGTTGCCGTCACCTGACATTTTGTGAGGTTTTCCCCCCCTTGGTGGAGCTAGGTTGGGCGTGGTCTGCATGTGATGCATCCGCGCGCACACACACACACACACACACACACCCCGGCTGCCAGATTGACACCCCTGGTGTTCGAGAAGGCAGGCCCAAATTCATGCTGAGCCAGGCAGTTGCATGCCTGTGTGCATACAACATACATACAATTCACACATTCTCTCTCCCTCCCTTTTCTCTCTCGCTCCCTCCTTCCTTTTTTCCAACCATTCTCCCTCCCTCCCCCTCTCTTCTCTATCTCTTCCTCTCTCCCTCCCTCCCCCTTCTCTCTCCCTTTCTCCCTCCCTCTATCTCTCTTCCTCTCCCTCTCTCTCCCCCTCCATCACTTCTTCTCTCTTCCTCTATCCCTTTCTCCCTCCCTCTGTCTCTCCCTCTCTCCCTTCCTCCCTCTCCCTTTCTTTCTCCCTCCCTTTTCCTCTCCCCTCTCTTCCTCCCTCCCTCCCCCTCCTTCCCTCTTTCTCCCTTCCTCCCTCCCCTCCCTCTCCCTCCCCTCTCTCCCTCCCACCCTCCTTCTCCCCCCTCTTACTTTCACTCTTGTGAGTAGAACTGCCTGGCCAGTCAGCCACAGCAGCCTTTTGTTTAGAAATGTTGCTTTGTATTTTTATCTGCTGCTGATGACATCAAAATAAAAAAAAAATTAAAAATAAAAAGGCCAAAGCTGTTTTTTGTGTGCATGCACAACGGAGCTTCTGGCATTCATTGATCATGTGAGGTGGAAGCAGATAAAAAAACCACCAAAAGATTCGTTGATCCAAGGAAAACAAGGTTTTATTCACGTGTCTGCAGAGACGGGTCCCCTCAGGCATTGAGGGAACCCAGAGCAAAATTCAGGCAGCATTTTTATACCCGAACTGTCCGCCCCCTCTTACAAGGGCTTGGCCCACATTCTTTCTGTTTTCAAATTGACACATATATTTCGAAGGTCCCTACTAGCTCCTTATCTAGCAAAAGTAGTTCCATGGTTTCTGACATCGCAGCACTTTACTACAGTTCCCCATTGTTCTCGCCTTATCTTGTTCTTTTTCTCTTGTGCACAAACTGGAACACTTTCTTATTTAGCAGAACTACTGAGTTTTGAGACACACTTCCTGATCCAATTCAATGGGCCATCCAACATGGCTTTGGTTCTGCTCACATCATCCAGGTAGTTTTAGGTATCAAAAAGATAGGTAGGGCCATGGCCCCATTGGAGGAGGAGGAGGAGGAGGAGGAGGAATCTCGTGTGTGTGTCCTCTTAACCTTCACTTTGCAAGCTCAACATGCCACGAATCTGGAAACCCCAAATTTTTAATTTACTTAGAAAGGAACTCGCAAACAGTGCAGAACAGAGGTCTCCAAACTTGGCCACTTTAAGACTGGTGGACTTCAACTCCCAGAATTCAGTCTTAAAGTGGCCAGGTTTGGGGACCCCTGGTGTAGAAGCTTGGAAAGCCTGCCAGGGTCCAGGAATGGGGAATTCTGGGAGTTGAAGTCCACCAAGGTGGTAAAAAAAAACCCATGAGTTAGAAACTCACCCACCCCTAGGAAAAGATACTGAGAGGGCAGCTCCATTCCAGATGTGAGGAGGAGGAAGAAGAGCCAGATTTACCCGGAATGCCCCAGGGGAAAGATTAACAGATCCAGAGGAGCAAGAGAGTGAGGAGGAGTCCCGCAAAGCCGGCCTTGGGGGCGGCTGCAGACTTTTTGGGCAAATCGCACGACTGGTAGGGCTCCAAGCAGCTGGCGTAGGCCATGACATGAGCAACATAGGATTGTTCCTGCACCCCGTGGAAAAGGTGGGCCATAGGTCCTTTGGCCATGATGGCCACGTCCTCCCCTCCATGGGTCTCTGACAAGAGTGGCACGGCAGCCTGCTGGTGATAATCGTTGTCCTCTGGGGAGAGAAGACCGGAGGTTAGATGGGCAGGAGGGACCTTTGGGGAAAGGTAAAAGGTAAAGGTGCCCCTCCCACATCCATGCTAGTCATTTCCAGCTCTGGGGGCGGTGCTCATCTCCGTCACAAAGCCAAAGAGCCAGCGCTGTCCAAAGAGTCATGTCTCCGTGGGTCATGTGGCTGGCAGGACTAAACGCCTTTGAAGGCGCATGGAACGCTGTTCCCTTCCCACCAAAGGGGTCCCTATTTTTCTACTTGCATTTCTTTGGACATGCATTCAAACTGCTACGTTGGGCCAAGGAACGGAAGCGCGTTACACAGCGCTAGGGATTCGAACCGCCAAACTGCCGACCTTTCTGATCGACAAGCTCGGTGTCTTAGCCGCCGAGCCACTGAGCGTCCCTATTTTGGAAAAGGAAGGCACTTAAGAAAAAAAGACCGTGACCCGAACGTGGCACCCTTGATTCACTGGGGCACCTTGGTCAAACCACTGCATGACGCCCTCTTTGTCGCTCACTCAAAGGAGGGCTAGGGATCATAGGAGTGCCATAGCCAGACCTGTACTGAGAGTCCTCGGCTTACAACAGTTCGTTTAATAACTGTTCGAAGTCACAATGGCACTGAAAACAGTGACTTAGGCCCGTTTTTCAGATTTATGACCGTTGCAGCAGCCTTGTGCGATCAACGTTTGGATGATTGGCAACTGGCTCACACTTGTGACCATTTTCCCACAACCATTGCAGCGTTCCCTATGGTCCCCTGGGATCATACTTTTGTCTTGGAATTATGGGGTCACCTTTGGAGACCTTCTGACAAGCACAATCAATGGGGAAGTCAGGCTCACTTAACAACTGTGGTCCTCACTTAATAACGCCATTGATCTGCTTAAATGTGCCAAAAGTCACTTAACAACTGTCTCGCTCAGCTCCAGAAATTAACAGAAGGACTAACTGTAAACAGCAAGCAGAGCTTTGATGATTACACCATCATGGTTGCCATATTGACTTTTCTGACCTCACCCTGCAAACACCCTTACTAAACCATTGACTGAAGTGTTTTTCCCTTCCAAGTTTAATTCCACCTCTGGCAGCATCCAGACAACTCTTGTTTTCCAAGCAAAGCAGGGTCTGCCCTGATTATTGATCAGAAAGGAGACCACAAGGAGACCCCAGGATATAAACTAGATGTGAAAATCTAGGGCCATGATGGCAAACCTATCACATGCATGCCACAGGTGGCACGCAAAGCCATTTGTGCCACCACATGAGTTGCAGGCAAACTTACCTCACTGTGCATGTGTGCACCGTACAGCTGATTTTTGGTGGGATTGAAGCCTTTTTCAGCCTCCCAGAGGTTTGAGGAAGGCTTCTGCAGGCTTTTACAAGCTTTGTTGGCTGAAATCTAGCCCTGTTTAGTCACTTCCTGTTTTTCCAAAAATACCGTAAGTGATGAAATGGGCCTAGTTTTCAGCCTGCAAAGCCTGCAGAAGCCTGCAGAAGCCTTCCTCAAGCCTCTGGGAGGCCGAAAAAGGCCTCAAACCCACCGAAAATTAGCTATGAGGCACAGTGCAGGTAAGAGGGTGGCGGTGGTGGGTGGGGATTGCGTGCACATACGTAGGGGACATGGAGGGGGGCGTGCATTGTCTTCTGGGTGCTGGCACGAGAACGTGAGCGTGTAAGTGTGCGGACAATTTTTGGCACAGGAGCCCAAAAAGCTTAGCCACCTCTGGTCTAAGGAAAATATTCCTGGGAAAAGGGAATAGTAGCTACACTGTTGTCCCAAAGGTGCTTTTTTTCAAGAGGCAACTGGACTTTCTTTTGTTTTTTCTTTGTTTTGCTTCTCATCCAAGAAGCTTCTTCAGCTCTGACTGAAGACCCCTGCAATGGTCATAAACGTGAAAACGGTCATAAATATGAGCCAGCTGCCAAGGTTCCAAATGATCACATGAGAATGCTGTAACAGAGTGGGGAATGGAAAGATTTATGCTCCTTGCAGACAGCTGGTTGTTTGCATCCTTTTAGAGGGTTGTTGAGGCCTCTTGGAGGTTTATCTGTGTCCTCAGGGTCAGCTGAGTGGTGCAAATGGTTCCTGTGGCCTGCAATTTTTTTCCTCTGGAAATCCATTCCTACTCCCACCCCATTCCAAGGTTGTCCACCCCAAACTGCACAGCTAAAAGTCTGTAGAGATTCTCCATCATCCGGGTCCTGGTTCTCCCAAAGGTGCTTTAGTTCAGGAGGCAACTGGACTTTCTTGTGAGTGGTGCAACGGCCTAGAAGTGGAGCTCTCACCTCACAATCAGGAGGCTGTGAGTTTGATCCTAGGTAGAGGCAGATATTTCTCTCTCTGGGCACACTGAGAATATATCAGCTGAACAAAACTCTGCATTGGCTACTGGAAGGGCATCTGGCCAGTAAACACTCAGCTAGCTTCATTCAGTTGCCCAGACTCCACCCTGCAAAGGATTATGGGGTTGTTTAAATGAAGATGAACTGGGCTTTCTTGTTTTTTCTTTGAAGACGTTTCAATTCTCATTCAAGAAGCTTCTTCAGCTCTGACAGGATGCTGGGAAATGGAAGGATTTATACTCCTTGCAGACAGCTGATCATTTACGTCCTCAGATGACTCTGAGGATGCAGATAAGCCTCCAAGTGGCCTCAGTGCCCCTCTAAAAGGATGAAAATGACCAGCTGTCTGCAAGGAGTATAAATCCTTCCCTTCCCTACCATCCAGTCAAGAGCTGAAGAAGCTTCTTGGGGACGAGAAGCGAAACATCTTCAAAGAAAAACAAGAAAGTCCAGTTGCATCTTGGAAAAAAAAAAAAGAACTTTTGAGACAACCATGACTTGGATGACTGAGAATCTCTACAGACACCTGCAGATCATGTAGTCCAATATTTTTCAACCTTGGCAACTTGAAGCTGCTTGGACTCCAACTCCCAGAATTCCATGCTGGTTAGAGAATCCTGGGAGTGGAAGCCCACACATTTTAAAATTGCTAAGGTTAAAAAACACTTGGTATCCAGGGAGTTTTTAATATTGTCCGGCGCTGCTACTTCCTTCCATCGTTCATACTCAAAAGCTGCCTTCCCGCACAGAGTGTCTTCTGAGCAAACTGAACTCCCATCGTTCCCAGCCATTAGTGCCATCTGGCTGAAAGAGGGATGAGAAACGCAGTTTGCTCCAGTTCAGAACTGCAGCTGGGGATTCTGGATATGGGGGTGGGGGTGGGGTGTCTGACTGCATCTGTCCATTGTGGGCTTTTAACCAGCCAGCCAATTTGGCTTCTGTATCCCTCTTACCAATTTCTTCTGTGGTCACATTCGGTCGGCCTTGGTTAGTGATCTGGTAGCCTGGCCCATTGCCGTAAACGATGGAGGTGTATGGCTTGCCGTCTATCCCATTTTCAGGCGCTAAACCTGGAAGGAAGAAGGAGACCTTCTGAGCCATGTTTTCCAGCCTGTCTGCCTCTAGGACTACAAAGCCCATTGTGAAGAATTAACCTTCTGGCTACTTTGAATACAGTAGGAGGCCCCTACCTTCTATCTCAGGGAAGATAACCCTCAAAATACGTGTATTTTCTTGAATCACAGTCTAAATTCATCAAGCTCTGGGTTATCTCCAAGGGTGACCTAGGAAAAGGTGGCTACAGGCAACTGAAACTGGGAAGAAGACGTACTATGAGATGTATGAGGTGGTGTCTTATGGTCTCTTCTCCTTCCAGATGTCTTAGATCAGCCCAGGGACCTTGGAACAACTCCGTAGATGAGTATTAGCAACCTTAATATACGTGGACTTCAACTCTCAGAATTCCCCAGCCAGCATGGCTGGCTGGGGAATTCTGGGAGTTGAAGTCCTCACCATCTGAACGTTGCCAAGATGGAGAAACATTGCCTCAGATTATTAAGAGTTCTCACTCTTTTACAAGATCTTTCATGGTTTCCCCTCCCATATTCTCATCTTTCCTGACCCATAGATTCCTCATAGGGCGCCTCCTCTGTAGGTCTCATGACCTCCTTGAGGGCCAAACAACCTCTTCAGATTCTCCTCACCGAAAGCTACCCGCCTTGAGGCTGAACCAGGGGTGGGATTCAGCTAGTTCGGGCTGGTTCGGGGAATCCAGTTGTTAAATTTAGATCTGGTTCGCCAAACCGGTAGTTGAGCCAACCAGCTGGCCCTGCCCACCCATCTCCACCCCTTTCAGGAGTCTCCACGCCACCCGTTTTGGATGCAGGTAAGTGCAGGGTCTCTGCGGAAGCTCTGGGAGGGGGAAAATGGCCCTCCTGGAAGTTCCGGAAGTCTGGAAATGGGCCTATTTCCGGCTTCCGGAGGAACTCCGGAGCCCGGGGGAGGCCATTTTCACCCTCCCAGAAGCCCGAGGGAAGCCTCTGGACTCTGGGGAAGGCAAAAAACAGTCATCCTGGAAGTTCCGATAGGCCACGCCCACCACGGCCACACCCACCCAGCAACCGGGCAGCGAACCAGTTACTTGGATTTTTGAATCCCACCCCTTGGCTGAATCCCTTGCTCTACCGAAAATGGAGGATCCCCGGAGGGTGTAGCCTCCAAAGCTGAAGACATGAGAATGGTCGGCCGTCACGATGGTCAATGTGTCATTTTCACTTGTGAACTTCCCAGCTCGTTCGATGGCCTTGTCAAACTCGATCGCCTCTGTCAGGGCTCGCTTCGCAATACCATCGTGGTGTCCGTGGTCAATTCTGCCTCGTGAAATGGGAAGAGCAGGTGCAACTTTTCAGATAGGGGGACTTCAACTCCCAGAGTTCATATAGCCCAGCTGGCTGGGGAATTCTGGGAGTTGATCCACCCATCTTAGAGTTAGGTTAACAAACACTGTATCAGGATTCCAGCAATCATTCTAATTAAATCATGATTCTCGAGCCAAACTTCAAAAAACCTCAAAGGATTCATTAGAGGCAACATACTGGCACTGCCTTGTAAGAAGCCAACTCTGGCATACATAATTCACAGTCCCCTGTGGCCCTGTTTCCCCCCCTCCCCCCTGGGTGTGTCATAAATCAGATTCTCCAACTGAGCACCTTCACGGGCTGGGTGTCATCCATCACATTCTCCAATTAAATATATTTGCAGGCAAAAGCTCTGGTAGTTTATTTACAATCTTTCAAAGATAACAGTTGGAATGTACTTTCGCTTTCAAACTGCTACACTGCTCTTCCAGATTTCCTTCCTCCCCCCCCCTTTTTTTTTTTTATGGCAACTGCTAAAACAGACATAGAAATGTTTTATGAATTGACATTCGGCTCCTCTCACTTCTTGAAGGTGACCTATATAAAGCGAAAACAAATTGAGTGCAGATATGGAATTTAGGGTTGCGAACTCCCCCTAGGCTTGGTTGGATTTTCTGCATGGAATTTTGCTATAAGGTGATCGACCTAGACGTTCCTCCTCTTTACCCAGTGTGTATGACACAGTGATTTAGATCTTTCCCTGACTTGGTTAGCCCATCTGATGTAAAAATAAGCTATTCGTTCTCCTCCCAAAATCCTTCTCTGCTATCGGTTCCTCCTTTGATCGCTTGGGGAACTGAGAAGGCCCATCATGGTAGGGATCCAAGACTTATCTTCAACAAAGAGATAGAAGCCCTTTGGGTTGGAACTGAGGAGTTGGATGGCCACTTCGGTCATCTCAGCCAGAGACGGGTCAGCACTGTTGTCTCGGTTTAGTTCGTATTTCATGTCTGAAGGTTCAAAGAGGCCTGAGAAAAACAAGAAACGTGGGGTGGATCTTCACACCACCAGTGAAGGCCAAGGTTGAGAGTCCAGGGTTCAAACCACTCAATCACCTCACACATGTAACACGACCAGATAAAGACATGCTGGCTGCATTCAAACAACTATATAAAGCTGTGTTGGCAATTTCTCGGTTAGCTTTTGGGCTGGCTCCAAATCCATCCAGTTTGTTGATTTTAAAGTTCAAATCTTAGTTTGGGGAAACTATCCATGTTTCCCTGAAAATAAGGCCCTGTCTTATATTTTTTTGCCACCAAAAAAACACCAGGTCTTATTTTGGGGGAATGTTATCCACTGACTAACCTCATTTGTGCATGTTGCTCTGGCCTCCTTTTCATTGTCAGAGGCCTTCAGGAACTTCTTCTGTGGCTGGCAAGGCTTTCCTGAAGGCCTCTGCAGGTAAAAATGGAGCTCTGGATCGATCCAGAGCTTCTTTATCAGTTCCAGAGGCCTTCAGGAAAGCCTTGCCAGCCTTGGCGGCTGCAGAAGAAATGCACTAGCAAGGCAAGTGTCAGGGTGTGTGAGGCCTGGCTACAACTGTCCAAAGGTAAGTAGTAGGGTAGCTTCATCCCCTCTCCATCCCCATCCAAGCTTAATTTTTACCCATGCACTCTGGAGTGGGTGAGATCTTAATTAGGGCTTATTTTGTGGGTAGGGCTTATATTGGGTGCACGCATAAAAATCAAACTAGGACTTACTTTCGGGGTAGGTAGTATTTTGGGGAAAACAGGGTAGTTAGAAAGAGGGGGGGCATTTTTAATTCCCTTCTCTTATTCTTCCATCAGCAAACACAAATGCAACACTGTTTTCAGCATGCAATTTTGAGATAGGGGTTAAACTGCATGTCAGAATGCTGCTGTCTAAAACTTTCCCTCTTGAGCTGGACAGGGAAGTCCTTTCTTCTGTGTAACATTTCACAAACACATACACACAAACACACACAAACTGTAATAGTGAGCAGCTCGAAAACAACCCAATCTTTGTCACCAGCTTCCCCAGAATCTGTAAATTGAGTTTGATAGTTATAAATTCAACTATATTTAGACAGGGAAAAAAAATCAATGACACATACAGACACACGAAGACCCACAGAGAAAAACACAAAAGCACACACAGGGGAGGGAAAGGGCATTTTGAATCCTTTACCCATCAGACGGCGAACGTTTGGGTCCCTGGCGGCTTTCAACATGTCATTTCGGTTCCAAACATATTTGCTACCCTGGAACAGAAAACCAGAGACTGGTGAGAAAGACCCCTGCCAGGGAGGAGGTGCAGGTTGGGTCAAAAATGTCACAATGGTGGACACCACAGTGCAGTTGAAGCTCTACCCACAACCACTGTGATTTCTTTCCTCAGTTACAACAGGGTTTTCCAATCTTGGCTCCTTTAAGACGTGTGTCAGGATTCCAGCAATTAAATCATGAGTCTGGAGCCAAACTTCCAAAACTTAAAAAGGATTTATTGGGAGGTAACATGCCGGCACTGCCTGGGTGTAGCTGACTCTGAAACACATAATTCATGGACACCCTTGACCCTGGTTTTTCCCCACTCCCTGGGTGCATCATAATTCATACTCTCCAATGGGACACCTTCTAGCCAAGAGTCATCAATCATGTTCTCCAGTTAGAATTTTGCAGAAACTTCCATCACCTAGTTACAATCTCTGAAAACATTTATGGAATGCAGTTTTGGTTTTGCAAGCTGCTGCAATTCTTCCCTCTCCCTTTCTGTTGGCAACTCTAAAAAGAACAGAGAAATATTTTATGAATTGACAACATGTGGACTTCAACTCCTAGAATTCTGCAAAGAACTCCAGTTTCTCGGCTGGATTTTATCTCTTGAGGGAGGGGCTATGACCTTGCAGCCTTACTCCTGAGTTGCACGTGCTGCTGCAGCTGCTCTTTCTTTTGAGCAGCCCTGCGTGCATGGGCACTGAACATAGGCTCCTCGGGTTGCTCTTCATCACTGCTGCCAGCCTCCACAAGTTCCGAAGGCAGCACTCCACTCCCTGCTGGTCCTGGCCCCATCAATGCATCACACGCAGGGCCCTCATCCGAGTCCTCGCTCTCCGAGTCCTCAGCCATCTGCACCTGCTGGCAAACCACAACAGACCTGCAGCGCCAATCAGCTGAGAGGATAAAGAAGAGAAAAGCGCAAGGGCAGGTTGGAGGGCCAATCCTGCACTTTTCTTTCTCCTCTCAAGTTTGCAGATGACACAACAGTGATTGGTCTCATTTGAGACAATGATGAATCCGCATACAGATGGAAGGTTGTACAACTCGCCTCATGGTGTACCCGGAACAATCTAGAACTGAACACACTCAAAGCCGTAGAAATGGTGGTAGACTTTAGGGAGAAAAATCCTCCCATAGCTACCATCTCTTACAATACTAGACAACACAATATCAACAGTAGAGACCTTCATATTCCTAGGTTCTACTATATCACATGACCTAAAATGGACACCTAACATCAAAAACATCATCAAGAAAGCACAACAAATAATGTTCTTTCTGCGCCAACTTAGGAAACTCAAACTGCCCAAGGAGCCGCTGATCCAGTTGTACAGAGGAATGATGGGGTCTTATCATCTGAACCTCTATAACTGCCTGGTTTGGTTCTGCAACCCAACAGGACAGACACAGACTCCAGAGGATAATTAGGACTGCAGAAAAAACAATTACGACCCACCTGCCTTCATTCAAGGACACAAGTCAAAAAGAGGGCTGTGAAAATATTTACAGACCCCTCACATCCCAGACATAAACTGTTTCAACTCCTTCCCTCAAAACGGCACTATAGAGCACAGCACACCAGAACAACTAGACACAAGTTTTTTCCCCAAACGCCATCCCTCTGCTAAACAAATAATCCCCTCAACCATGTCCGACTATTTACAAAGTCTGCATTACTATTACTATTATTCTTCTTGTTTTCTCCTTATCTCCCCTCCCCTTCCACTTGTTACAAGAAGACTGTAACTTTGTTGCTTGGATCCTTACAATTTATATGGACTGTTTCCTAGTATGATTTGATTGCTTACTGTACCCTTTGACTATTATTAAGAGTTATACCTATGATTCTAGACAAATTTATTTTTTTTCGTATGTGCTCTGAGAGCATTTGCACCAAGACAAATTCCTTGTGTGTCCAATCACAATTGGCCAATAAAGAATTCTCTTCTCTTCTCTTCTCTTCTCTTCTCTTCTCTTCTCTTCTCTT
>BLBF01000040.1:630920-659805 GCA_015471245.1 Laticauda colubrina | reverse complement strand
AGGAGGAGGAAGAAGAAGAGGAGGAGGAGGAGGAGGAGGAGGAGGAGGAGGGGGGGGACTGAAATCTTGAGTAAAAACAAGATTTCTATAGCCACTTGAAGGAGAAAATTGAATGCTGCAATAATTCCATATAAAGAAAGAGGGAGAAAGGCCAAGAAAGAGTATAATAATTCTGATTCAGCCATCTGATTAGGCTTCACCCTGGAGTAACTACTCACCATCTCCCAGAAAGAGGATGAGGTTCTTGGCCTTGTACTTGCGGTATTGTAACCGGTTTGCTTTCTGAATGGCTTTATCTGCCAGTTGATTCCAGAACGACGGTTTTTGTTCTTCCACTGGGAAGAGAGGAGAAAAAAAGGGATTAGAATCAACACTGAATTGTTCAATTGTTCAAATGTTGCAGCTTGTTGATCCTTGATGGTGTAAATTTGTGTGTCCTCAGGAACTTTAAGGTGGGAAGATTTCAGCTCCCAGAATTCCTCAGTCAACATTTGTGGCCTTCAACTCCCAGAATTCCTGGGAGGGATCATTGTGGGTTTCTGGAAGTCCACCCATTTTAGTTTTCCAAGTTAAGAAACATTGCTACATACAGGTAGTCCTCAACTTATATCAGTTCATTTAAAGTTACAACGGCACTGAAAAAAAGGGCTTAGAATCATTTTTCACACTTGAAAAATTTTTCACACTTCAAAAATTCAGATGCTTGGCAACTGACTCCTATTTATGATGGTTGCAGTGTCCCGGGGTTATGTGGTCACCTTTTGCAACCCAAAATTTTCATTGCTGATCAAGATACTTGTTAAGTTGTTCAGGTTTTGCCCCATTTCACAATCTTTCTTGCCAGAGTTGTTAAGCGAATCATTGCAGTTGTTACCTTAGTAACGCAGTCATTAAGCGAAGCTAGCTTCTCCCTTGACTTTGCTTGTCAGAAGGTCGCAAAAGGGGAACACGGCACCCTGGGACACTGCAACCATCATAAATGTGAATCAGCTGCCCCAACGTCTGAATTTTGAGCACGTGCCCAACGGGGATGCGACAACAGTCATAAGTACGAAAAACTTTAAGTTATAAGTCACTTTTTTCAGTGCCGTTTGTGATGACCCAGAGTGAAATACAAACATAACAAAATCCAAAATGTAAATAAATGTCCTTTAATGCCTCCAACTTGGCCCCACTGTTCAATAATACTCAGTTGGAGATAAATGTACTCAAAAATAGTCTTCAAAAGAAAGCAATACAGTCCAAATTTAATAAGCAGATAGAGGTGAAATAAAAAACCAAACAAACAACAAATTTCCACAATGGAACAGAAGTATTTACCAAATTCAAGGATATAACAAGGCACAGTCTGTTGGAAGGATGTCAACCAAGATAACTTTAGACCAAAATAAAACACATTTTGTTTCCAGCATTTGCCAGTCAAGCCCCTGTCACACTGCACCAACGGATGGAAAGAGGATGTAAAACGGAGGAAAACACTTGTCATCCGTTGGTTAACGCGATGTATCCGTTCTGTACTCACTGAGTCCGTTTTTCATCCTCTCTATCCGTCCAGCATCCGTTTATTGACATTTCATCTGCTCAGAAGGTATTGAGCTGCTCAAAACTTTTGAGCGGCAAATGTATCCAATGTGTCCATTCTGCATCCGCTAGGTATCCGTTATGCATCCGTTATGCATCCGCTATATCCGCTAGGCATCTGCTTCGCATCCGCGCAACTCCATCCACTCCAGCAGTAAACAGATGCAGGGAGGAAGCGGAACGGATGCCTAGTGGATGCAGCACGGAAACAAAGCATTTAAAACGGAAAAAACGTTCGCAGAGGGGACCTATCTCAGATATTAAGGATGTCTAGAGGATGCCTAGAGGATGCAAAGGGACACCTACGGGAAAACCTATACTGCCTATAAAAAGGGGGAGCAACTCATCTGGATCTCACTTTCAGACCAGCAGCCCAGCTGTGCAAACCTCTGCAGCCTTCATCTGACTCTTCCTCTTCTACAGCATCCAGTCATGTCCACCGTGGATCGTAACAAAGTCCTTTTGGCAGCCACCATCCTTCTGCAACAGTGTGAAGCCATCTACAGGCTCTGTGAACTCTACTACGGGAAGAAAAGGAGGCGCCCAAGAAGCGTCTGGGTACGAAGATGGATCGGGAGAAGAGCAGAGGACGGACTGTCCAACAAGCTGATGGTGGAGCTCAGGAACGAAGACACTCGTGCATTCCAGAACTTCATGAGGATGCCTCCAGCCATGTTTGACGAAGTTGTGCAGCGGCTGACACCCAGGCTGACCAAGGCAAACACCAACTTCTGGCCCAGCCTGGAACCTGGGCTCAAGGTGGCACTCACTCTGCACCACCTGGCCTCAGGGACCACCTACAGGAGCATGCAGTACGGCTGGAGGGTGCCACCCAACACCATCAGCATTGTGGTCAGAGAAGTGGTGCAGACCATCATCGAAGAATACAAGGAGGAGCTCCTCCAGTGCCCCACCACTGAAGAAGGATGGAAGAAAGTTGCAGAGCAGTGGTATCAGAAGTGGAACTTACCACACACCGTTGAAGCCATAGATGGGAAGCACGTGGCCTGCAAAGCTCCAGCCAAGTCGGGGTCCACTTATTTCAACTACAAGGGCTTCTTCAGCATCGTCCTCTTCGCCATGGTCGATGCTGACTACAAGTTCATGTACATCGATGCTTCAGGCAACGGGTCAGCTTCAGATGCCCAGGTATACAACGCCAGTCACCTCTAGGAGGGTCTGGAAGGCAACCTCATCGTGGGCTTCCCAGATCCAGACCCCCTGCCCAACGACACGCAAGATGTGCCCTACTTCATCGTGGGGGATGACGCCTTCTTCCTCACAACCTACCTCATGAAGCCCTACACCTCCAGACTCCTCACCCGTGAAAAGAGGATCTTCAACTACAGGCTGTCCAGGGCAAGGCGGGTGGTGGAGAACGCCTTTGGCATCCTGGCCAACAGGTTCCAGGTACTTCTCACCACCATGCAGCATCGCCCAGAGACCGTGAGGAACATCGTGGAAGCTTGCTGCATCCTGCACAATCTCATGCACACCCGCTACCCAGTCTTGCAGAACAGGCTCGTGGACCTCCAGCAAGGCAATGGGGACATGGAGCCTGGTGAATGGAGGCAAGGGTGAAACCTGATAGACACTGAGGATGTGCCAGGCCCCAACAGAGCCTCACGTGAAGGGAAGAAGCAGCACAATCTCCTGAAACACTGGTGCAACTCCCCAGCTGGAGCGGTGGAGTGGCAAGACAGGATGATAGATGCTTCATGGATGCTTCCTTCAGCCTGTCTCATCACACTGATGAGATTGTGCCATGTATGTTGAGTGGTCCTACAATGATCAGGGTGTTTAACAAAGAGTTGTGTTTGTGTTGACATGTGTGGATGATTATTACATTATTATTGATAATAAAGGGCCCTAGGTGTGGCACCTGGGAGGGTGGACCATACAGTCCCACTATGCTTGCACTGGAGGTTTATCTATCCCACAGCTATTACCCATCCCAAAGGTATCCCTGCCCATCCCAAAGGTATCTCTGCCCATCCCAAAGGTATCCCTGCCCATCCCACAGCTATTACCCATCCCACAGGTATCCCTGCCCACCCCACTGCTATCTTAACCCATCCCACAAGCATGCAAAGGCTTAAACCAATTCTAAAAGTTTCCACCAAGACTTTATTAAAAAAAAGAAATGAAGCAAGTGTGTGAATCAAAGATAGACTTTATTAACAAGCTGTAAAAGAAAAATGACCCAAGTCAAGTGTCCAAATAGAGTCCACAGGTAGCCAGCCAGCCAGTCTCTGGCACTCCTTTTGGTCACTCGGAGGTGTGCCCAGTCTCAGGGGTGAAGGGTCCAGGTGCTGTGGAGGTGGCTGGTGCTGGAGTGCTTGTCTGAAGCGCCATTGGGGTGCCTGGCCCCGAGAGGACAACAAGTGATGGTGTGTTGAGAAAGCTCTCGGACAGCTGGCTCAGACCCGTGATGTTGAGAGCTCCTTCCTCCATGCCATGGGGTGTCAGCCCCAGTACCGAGGACAGATGTACTGTGGCCGGGCTTGGCTGTGGGGTGGAGGAAGGAGCAGTGTAGTGGGGCTGTCTGGTCTGCAGTTGGGTGAGGACTGGCGTTGGTGGCATGGGTGGCATGGGTGGCATTGCTGTCATCGGTGGCATCATTGGTGTGGGTGGCATCGGTGGCATCGGTGGCATCGGTGGAACCGGTGGCAACGGTGTCGCCCGATGACTCTGTGCCTGGACCGGGAAGGGCTGCTGCCTGTGCTGCTGGACCTCCTGGTAGCCATAGCCCTGGTAGGTGAGGGGCTGTGGGAAGCCTTGGAATGGGAGGGACATCACCTGTGGTGGAGGTGGAGGAGCAGACCTGGACTGGGTGGGAGCAGGTGCCTCTGGGTCTGGAGGGTTGTGAAGCAGCTCGGTGATCCGGTCCTTCACCACCTGGTACTGGGGTTCCGCCATGTCCCTGAGGGTCTGGTTGACATAGGTGAGGAAGGGCTTGCGGTTGGAGGATGAGGAGTCAGTGTTGACCGGCTGAGAGAGGAGATCTATGCTGGTCTGGATGGTGTCCCTGATCTCCAGCAGGACAGTGTGGCTCTGCCCCTCCTGCTGTCTGGCTCTCTGCCTTTCTGTGGAGGTGGACCTGGGGGTGGATGCAGGTAGGGCTGTGGTGGATGCACCGTCTCCTTTCTCCCACTGCACCAGGGAGTCCTCCACGTGCTCCACCACGGTTACAACAGCTGTCTGCGGGTTCTCCGCCGTGGCACACTCCACAGAAACCTGCCTGGAGACAGGAACTGACTCTCGGCCGGAAGAGGACTGGCTCTCAGCAGGCTGCCAGAGAGAGAGGGTAGTGAGAGGGGCTGCTGGTGCTCCTCGGTGGCGAATCTCACCCTCCAGGAAGCTGCACCTGGCCATGACGTAGGTCTCTCTGTCCGTCAGCTTAACCGTGGCCTGGCCAGATTTCTTGAGGTGCAGCTTCCCGTACCAGGTGTGCATGTGCTTCCACCAGCCGAGGAGCACCTCCGAAGTGTAGCCCATACTCTCCGCCCTCTCTCTCCAAGCAGCCTGCTTCCTTTTGGTGTCCCTGTACAGCTGGTGTCCCTTCCGCCACAGATAGTCATTCTCTCTCAGCCACTCCAGCACCTCATCCTTGTGTTCCTCCTCAATGGAGTATTGCCTCCTCTCCCATTGTCGCATACGCCTCTTCCTCCCTTTGGCAGGACCAGATGGGCCCTCATCAGAGGGGCTCCCAGGTAGTAGGGGCTGCTCCTCCACACCACCAGCAGCAGCAGCACAGGCAGGATCATCATCATCATCATCATCATCATCATCATCATCATCATCATCACCAGCAGGATCATAATCATCATCATCAGCAGCAGCAGCACAGCAGGATCAGCAGCAGCACCAGCAGCATCAGCAGCACCAGCAGGACCAGGATCAGCAGCAGCAGAGTAAGCACCAGTAGCGCCAGCAGCACCAGCAACGCCAGCAGGACCAGGAGCACGAGCAGGATGAGCAGGACGAGCAGGACGAGCAAGACCAGGAGCACGAGCAGGATGAGCAAGTCCAGGAACACAAGCAGGACGAGCAGGACGAGCAGGACGAGGAGCAGCTTCAGCAGAGTACGCAGAAGCACCACCGCCAGGAGCAGCTTCAACAGAGTAAGCACGAGCAGAAGCACCACCGGCAGGAGCAGCTTCAGCAGAGTAAGCATGAGCAGAAGCACCATCACCAGGAGCAGCTTCAGCAGAGTAAGCATGAGCAGAAGCACCATCGCCAGGAGCAGCTTCAGCAGAGTAAGCACCAGCAGAAGCACCAGCACCAGGAGCAGCGCCAGCAGAAGCTCCAGCACCAGAAGAGCGAGCCCGAGCAGCAGAAGCCCCAGCAAAAGCAGAGTCAGGGACAGGGGATAGGAGGGTGGCCCTGTCCCTCTTGCCAGGGATGGCAGCAGGCTGCTGAGGCTTTCGCTTCTTCCCCATGGTTGTGGGGTTGCTGGCTGGCAGGGAGGCTGGCAGGGAGGCTGGCAGGCATCAAGGCTGGCAGGAAGGCTGGCAGGCTGGCAGGCACCAAGGCTGGCAGGCAGACTGTCTGGCAGGGAGGCTGGAAGGCAGGCTGGCAGCAAGGCTGGCAGGCAGGCAGAGAGCAAGGCTGGCAGGGAGGCTGGCCAGGAGGCTGGGAGGCAGGCTGGAAGGCAGGCTTGGAGGCAGGCTGGCAGGAAGGCTGGCAGCAAGGCTTGCAGGCAGGGCAGGCAAGGACTCGATGTATCCGGCAGCAGGATACCTCAGAATGGTGATTTCCTCAGAATTTCCTCAGAATGGTGATCTGCTTGGGAGCTGCTTCCCTTTATATCCGTGGGGCTTACGCAATGCATCCCCCCTGCATGCGCAATTAACGCTCGGCATCCGTTCGGCTTCCGCTGTGCATCCACTTCATCCGCTGTGCATCCGCTTCATCCATTCCGTGTCCACTCTGCATCCGCTGTATCCGTTCCGCGTCTGCTTTGCTGAGCCCCCCCAGAAGCCCTGCGGATGTGCCATCCGCTCCCATCCACTTCCATCCGCTGGGCTTCTGTTCCACATCCGCTTTCCATCCGCCCTGCGTCCTCCCCGCGTCTGTTCCTTTCCGTGTTATCCGCTCTGGTTATGCAAATTTTTGCCCCTTTTGAGAGCGGATAACAACAGATGGAACATTTTTCTCGTCCGTTGTGTCCTTTTTACTAACGTTTTGCATCTGTTGGGCAGTGTGACAGGGCCTTAAGCAGGTCCAAATTCTTATTTAGTTCTCACACCCTGCAGCCCATGAAGAGGATCAAGGCCTCATCCTCCTGAGTAGACCACGTCTCTCCTTTATCCTTTCCTCCCTGCATGCCCTGGAGAGGGGATGGGCCTGGGTCCTCCTCTGACTGCCCAGCAAGCCTCTGCCCTTCCCCAGCCTCCTCTACAACCTCCAGAGCCACACTTCCACTCCGTCGGATGTTCCTCCTCTCCCTCAGAGCCTCCACTGGGGCATGACACCGTTGTAGCTTTGAATGGTCACTAAACAGGCAGTTGTAATCAATATTGTATTTGTACACAATATTTTGTATTTCTTGATCAAATTTATAGACTGCTCTTCTTGCCCAGTGACTTCCATTCTATAAAATGAGAATATCCTTGATTTGTCTGGGTTTTTTGTTTTTCACAATTCTATTGAGCCTTGCCTTTGGAGAGTTTTTCTACTGAAATCCTCAGTCTGAAGCAGCTCAGAATTAAGTATAATTCTTTATTTGCAATTATTCTCCTCTGCCCTCAACAGTCACACAAGCTCAGACATTGCCAAGCCGTGATCGAAATGCACAACCTGATAGCTCTGCTCTTATTGTGTTTACACACTTCCTTAATGAGTACCAGGTGATTACATGCAATTACAAGCAAATGCAATTAAAACTAAACAACCCAAGCAAAACAGTAAAATCAACGGAGAAAGGACCCTTGTTCGGGACAGCTACTTGTCTGAAAAAGTATCAGATCTCCTGATTGAGTAAGGGGGTTGGGCTAGATGACCTACAAGGCCCCTCCCAGCTCTGTTATTCTGGATTCTGTACTAGCTGGATACCCGTGCTTGCTATGAAACTATGTTATTGGGCTTAGTTTTTTGGAAGGAAAATAAGGGGGGCGGAATTGTACCTCTGCCTACCAGTATCTATCAGTATTCATCTGGCTAGCGTCTTGTCAGTGTGTGAGAGAATTGAAGGCTGTTTGGAAACTGAAACTGTATTTGCTGTGTGAGCAAGAAGGAGACAGCAAGGAGCCTGGGCATGGCTTAGCTCAACTGTTCTGTACTCAAGCTAGTTGCTTCTGTGAAACTGAAACTGAAACTCCTCTCCTCTGCTTGTGTTTTGCATTTGGAGCAGATTTCTTTTCAGGTGGATAGCATCAGAGCATAATGATGATGATGATGATGATGATGATGATAATAATAATAATAATAATAATAATAATAATAATAATAATAATAATAATAATGGTGGTGGTAGTAGTAGTAGTAGTAGTAGTAGTAGTAGTAGTAGTAGTAGTAGTACTGGAAATACTAATGCTCTGATGATCATTTCAAAAAATCCTTTCTTAGTGAGCACCTAGAAGCCAAGCCACATTTGGGCCACATTTCAAGTTTTATAGCTTTATGGTTCTGGAGATTTTGTGATGATGCATGAGGGGTATTTCGCTTTTAAATATATAGATTCTTGCTGTTGTTTTTAATTATTGAGAGAGTTTTAATTATTATTGTACCAATCTAAACGAACAAATGAAATAAAAACATAAATTACTGGAAATTGCTTGAGGTCAAAATAAACCCCAAAGCTCAAATTAGCCTCAGGGTAATTCTGTTCTTGCAGTAGTTGTTTTTCCCAGCTAGCAGCAATAAATGTGCACAGATTCATTGGTGCAAGAACATATTTTTTGTATGTTTTTATTTATCACAGTACTGCCGTTTGGCCAGAAACAAAGAATGGCCATTGGTCGGACTCTTGAGGTGTCCAGAAGGAGGTCGAGAAAGTCAAAATGGCCACCTCACTAGCAGGAAAAAAAACCCTTGCTTTCCTCATGGCTCTCATCTTGACCACAACCTCCAGGCAGAAGTTCACTTGCATTATTTCAGTCAACCCTAACATTCTTTCATCATAGCCTATGGATACCTCCAACTAATATGTCCATTTTACAGATGGGAACACTAAGGCAGTGAATTGGAATCTACTGGATCCATCCTTCCTTTCGCTACTGGAGCCTAGAAATTGTGCAAATAGGAATCATAAGGGGGTCTCCCCACCTAATAGGTCAGCTGCTCCCCAAAATCTAACCCTGAATCTTCCCTCGACCATCTCTGGTGAATCACCCAGTCTAGCCGTGCCTCTAGTTTTTCAAACTTGGCCATTTTAAGATATGGGGATATCCTCAGCCAGGCTGGGGAATTCTGGGAATTGAAATACACATGTCTTAATGAGGTTTCTCGGGAGTTGAAGTCTACACGTCTTGAACGGAATTCTGGGAATTGAAGTCTACATATCTTGAAGAGAATTCTGGGAGTGGAAATAAACACGCCTGGAAGGGAATTCTGGGCATTGAAATAAACACATCTTAAAGGAAATTCTGGGAGTTGAAGTCTACATATCTCAAAGGGAATTCTGGGAGTTGAAATAAAAACATCTTAAAGAGAATTCTGGGAGCTGAAAACTCATCTCAAAGGGAATTCTGGGAGTTGAAGTCTACATGTCTGAAAAGGAATTCTGGGTGCTGAAATAAACCCGTCTGAAAGGGAATTCTGGGAGTTGAAGTCCATAGGTTTTAAAATTGCCAAGTTTGAAAAAGACAGTGCTAGTGGATGCCTCCCAAATGTACTGGACCACATGTCCCATCTTCCCCCATCAGCAGCTGAGCATTATAACTCCACATCATGGAAAGCAGAGGGCATCATGTCTGAATTTGGGTATGTAAGAAGAATTGGAGAGAAAAACAATTTGTAATTTATGATTGGTTTGTTTTGTATGTTCCTTGGAGACTGTACCTTCATTCGCCATCAAGACACTTGTTCCTATTTTTAATCAGGATTGTGATAAACCAAAGCCTGGAATTTCTTCCTTGGCTCTCGCTTGCAAAGTGAGCAAATGTCAAGATTACAATAGCTTGAATGTTTATTTAACAATTTAGCCCCATCATGCAGAATCAATTGCTCATTAACTGCTTGGTTTATGATGCACAAGGGCATTTTTGATAAAATGTCAGCTCCCTGCCCTGATAAGACAATCATCAAATATTCAAACTGTGGGAAAACAGGAAGACAGTGAAATGCAGAAGTGAAAATGTTTTCAGGCATTTCTCTCTGGGACCAAAAGTCTCCAAACGTGGCTATTCGGTTCGCGGCAATGAGACTCAGAGATCAGCATAACTTCAGCTCTTTTATTTAGTTCCGAAAGTCTTCTCTAACCAGGAGCCGCGGCAGCTCTTTTTATAGAGAGCTGCTCGCGGCTAGTGTCCAATGACGGCTACTTGTTTTTCCCGCCACTTGAATTGCCAGTCATAGCCCTGCTATCATTGGCCAATCAGCGTCGAGAAAAGTAGCCAATCAGCATCGGGTATTTGTTGTCCAATAGGAATAGCCTATTTGAAGTATGTTAATGTGGAACACCCCTCCCCTCTTGGTATGGTCCTACCGTATGTAGTCACATAAATAGGCAAGCCTTCTCGATTGCCTAGTTGACCTGCGCAGTTTAGTTGTGTCATTGTCTTCAACGGGTTCGGACAGGATCGCTGTTTCTCCTGTCCTTCTCTGTCGAACCTCCTGGAAGGTAGAGTCAGCCATGCCGCTTCCGCCCGGCCTACTCGGGCTGGTAGAGCCAGCTGCTCCTTTCCGACCAAGCATTCAGGTCTACTTGTGCTTCTTGTTCCTCGCCGAAGACTTCTACGGGTAGGTCACTGTTTTTGCTTGCATTTATTTGGGAATGTTTTTTATTGTGATTATTTTGATTTTCTGTGGTTTCTTTTTCTACTGGAGGGGTTTCTTTTTCTTCTGGAGGGTTCCCCCCCGTTATTTGTTACTGAGGGGTCTCCCCCACCCTCTGGTTGGTCTGTTGCTGTTTTCGTGTAACAGTTGTGATGTTATTGGTGTGTGTGTGTGTGTTGTTCTTCGTGTCTGAGTGTGTCAGTGGTGCGTTGTAGAGTTCGTGATCGTAACTGGTCAATGTGTCTTCGCCATGTTCGGCCGTCGTCTGTCTCCAGTCTGTAGGACCGTGGTCCAGTTATTTGTGTAATTGTTGCCGGCACCCACAATGGGTAGCCGGTGAGGTTTTTTGCGTATACTAATTGTCCTGGTTCAAATTTGCGATACTTGCTTGAAGAGTCGGTAGGTTTTTTGGTGGCGTATGTTGGGTATAATCTATTTAATTGTGATCTTAGTTTTCTGCCCATCAGTAATTCTGCTGGGCTTTTGTTTGTAGTGGAGTTTAGTGTTATGTATTGTATTGTGAGCATTTTTTCGATTCTTTCTTGCATGTCCCCTGTGTCTAATTTGTCTAATGTTTCCTTAGTATACCAGACCATGCATTCCGCCCTACCGTTTGTCGCTGGTCGGCCTGGGGCTGTCAGTGCATGTCGTATGCCATGTTCTGCTAGGAATTTCTCGAATGGTAATGCTGTAAATTGTGGGCTGCTATCGGAGACGAGAACGTCCGGTAACTCATGTGTAGTGAATAGTTTCCGGAGCTGTTTAATAACTGTCTCGGTGGTAGTAGAGTGCATGATGCTTACTTCCAGTTAATTGGAGTAAGCATCTACTACGATTAGATATGTATACCCTTTTGTTGGCCCCGCGAAGTCTATATGTATTCGTGACCAGGGGCCCCTTGGCATTTCCCAGTCCAGGACAGGTGCTGAAGGGGGTGCAGGGCGGGAGTTTTGACATTTCCCGCAGGTTTCGACCCATGTCCCAATGTCTTTGTCCATCCCTGGCCACCATACATAGCTCCTGGCCAGGGATTTTATTCGCACGATGCCCGGGTGGCTTTTGTGCAACATACACAGTACCTGGTCTTGTAATTTTTGTGGAATTATGACCCGATCACCCCAGAGTATACAACCCTTCAGTAATGACAGTTTGGTTTGTCTATTTTTAAATGGTTTGAAAATAATGTCTGTCTCATTTTCTGGCCACCCTTTTCCTACCCAGTTTAACACTTGTAACAATGTCTTGTCTTTTGCTGTCATTCTGGCAATGTCAAAGTCTCGATTTGTAGGGTGGAAGTGGATTGGTGCTGGGTCAGTCTCTATGTCTGGTAAGGGGTTGTGGCTCAAGGCATCAGCATGAGAAATGTCTTTACCAGGTTGATGGATTAGTCTATAGTTGTATGCCGCCAGAAATTCGGACCACCTTGTCGTTCTCGGGGACAGTATGTTAGGGGTAGCTCTGTTTCCAGCGAGTATGCCTAAAAGGGGTTTATGATTGGTCACGAGGGTAAAAGTCCTACCGTAAAGATACTTGTGGAAACATTTTACGCCGGATATAGCCGCCAATGCCTCTCTGTCCAACTGGCTATAGTTCCGTTCAGTTTTTGAGAGGGTCTTTGAGTAGAAGGCAATGGGGGCTTCTCTTCCATCTGGCAGGACGTGGCTCAGCATGGCTCCGATGCCAAATGGTGATGCGTCGCAGGTAACTGTGAGTGGTAATGTCTCGCTGTATTGCATCAATACCGCGTCGGAGGTGATGAGGTCCTTTATCTGCTGGAACGCTGTCTCTTCACGTCGTCCCCAGGTCCAGATGGCCGATTTGTCTAAAAGTCTATGTAGAGGTTCTGTCATCGTTGCCTTCTGTGGCAGAAAGACGTGGTAAAAGTTTATAAGTCCCAGAAATGCTTGTAATTCAACTTTACTTTTAGGTCTAGGTGCTTCTTTGATTGCTTTGACCTTTTTGTCTGTGGGGTGGATGCCCTCCTTATCGATTTGATACCCCAGGAATTCGACTTTTGATGTGGCTAATGTACACTTTTCTTTTTTCACCTTGAGTCCCGCTGTTTGGAACCTTTGCAAAATCTCTCTGAGGTGGGCTTCTAATTGTCTCTCGTCATTTGCTGAGATGACCACGTCATCAAAATATGGGACTACTCCTTTTATCCCTTGCAATAATCACTTCATTATGCTTTGGAATACCCCAGGGGCTATGCTGACTCCGAATTGTAGTCTTGTACATTTGAATGCTCCGCTATGAGTCACGATGGTTTGTGCCTCTGCTGTTTCAGGGTCTACGGGCAATTGTTGGTAAGCTTGGGCAAGGTCGAGCTTTGCGAAGACCTTGCCCCTTCCCAGAGAGTGTCGTAGATGTTGTACTACCAGAATAGGACATGCACTTTGTTGTAGTGCATTGTTTAGGGTAGCCTTATAGTCTGCACAAATTCTCACGGACCCATCCAGCTTAACTGGGGTCACTATTGGGGTTTCCCATTTGGCATGGTCAATTGGTTCCAGAATGCCTTGTTCTATTAGTTTGTTTAATTCTTCATCAATTTTGGGTTTTAGTGTGAAGGGGACTCGCCTCGCCTTTAGCCTAATTGGAGCTATGGTTGGGTCTAGATTGAATGAAATAGGGGACTCTCGGTACTTGCCTAACTTCCCATCGAAGACGTCCTGGAACTCTCTCATCAGATTCTCCTCCAAGTCTGCGTCAGTGATGCAGTTTATGCCGGTCACTCTGATTCCTAGAGGTTCGAACCATTCGAGTCCCAGCAGGCTTGGTCGGTTCCAGTCTACGATGATAAGAGGCAATGTCTTTTGGTGTTCCTTGAAGCTTATCTGGAAATGTCCAAGTCCGACTACCGGTATTCTGTTCCCTTGGCAGTCTTTTAAAATTAGCGATTGATGTTCTAGTTCAGCTTTGCCAATGTGTGGTACCAGTCTTTTGATGGTATCCCATGATACCATCGATAAGTACGATCTGGAATTGACCTCCATCTTACATTCTTGGCCCTCGATCCAGACTGCCACATATACTTTTCGGCCATTTGTTGTGTTAGAATGGCCGATGGTGATGGTTTGATGAGTTTCCTCTCTCCTATAATTTTCGCTTGGCCGCTTGCCTTTGCCTTCGCGATTCTTGTGGCTCCACGTTGTCCTTTATTGCTTAGTAGTGTGTTGTCCTTTCATCTGGGGCTGTAGCTTTTTCGGTTCCGGCATACTCGTGCGATGTGGCCCCACCGTTCGCAGTACCGGCACACAGCATCTAAGAACTGGACTCCGAATGGGGGCGGTCTCCTCCACATCAAGCACACTGGAACCCCAACTTATGACCATTTTTTAATTGCCGCTCTCGCTCAGCCTGGAGTCTGTGGATTTCTTCTTCATCATCTTTGTCGATTCCGGATGATCCACTGTCTGTATAACGTGCGGTGGTCTTATGTGTGCTTTCTACCTTCTTCTCGGTGCTCTGACTCATCTCGGTCAGTGTCTTTGGCGAGTTGGCATTCATCTGCTGCATCTTTGCTGCTGACTTTTTTCTTGCTTCTGCTGCCATGGCTTCAGTAATAGCCTCGGTAATGGTAATCTTTGGCCAGGTTAGCAGCCGGCTTTGTAGGGTAAGGTCTCTTAGTCCGAGGACCACGTGATCCCTCATGGCTTCTTCCATGTTTAGGAATTCGCATGCTCCTCCGATGTCCCTGAGAGCAGCTACAAAGTCTGCGATGCTCTCACCTTCCTTCTGGTCCCGCTTGTAAAACTCATGTCTCCTGATGAGGCTGGAGACGGTCAGTGCATAGTGAGCCTTCAGCAGCTTCTCTAGATCTGGCCAGGCCATCTGCTTCACATCGTCTGGTTTTGCTAGTGCCTTGGCCATCTTGAACACTGTGGGCCCACAGTGTGTCAGGAATACAGCTCTTTTGCGATTGTCCGAGATTCCTTGCAGGTTGTTACTCTCCAAGAACATGAGGAATGTATCGATATAGGATTCCCAGTCCTCTGCTGCTGGGTTGAAGGGTGTGGGTGGCGAGTTGGTTCCGGCCATTTCATCGGCTCGGTTCTCGATGCCACTTGCCCGACTGATCTCTTTCTCAGTATCCCACCTTCGTCTCCAGTGTTCAGTTCGCCGGAACCAACTCGCCAGACTCAGAGATCAGCGTAAGTTCAGCTCTTTTATTTAGTTCCAAAAGTCTGCTCTGACCAGGAGCCGCGGCAGCTCTTTTTATAGAGAGCTGCTCACAGCTAGTGTCCAATGATGGCTACTTGTTTCTCCCGCCGCTTGAATTGGCCAATCACAGCCCTGCTATAATTGGCCAATCAGCGTCGAGAAAAGTAGCCAATCAGTGTCGGGTATTTGTTGTCCAATAGGAATAGCCTATCTGAAGTATGTTAATTTAGGAACAGTGGCAACTTTAGCCAGCATGCAAATTACCAATGAGCAAATTGCAAATTGCAAACTCTTTTTCCCCTTTCCAATTCTTCCTACATACCTAAATTCAGACATGATGCCTTCCAGGCTTTCCTTGTGGAATTGCAATGCTCATCTACAGACAGGGAAGATGGGACATGTTGTCCAGTATATTTGGGGGCATTCGCTAGAGCTGTGTTTTTCAAACTTGACAACTTTAAAACCTGTGGACTTTGTCTCTCACAATTCCCTTTTAAGATATGAGGACTTCAATTCCCACAAATCTTTATCAGATGTGTAGACTTCAACTCCCAGAATTCCCTTTGAAATATATAGATGTGCAGACTACAATTCCCAGAATTCTTCATTGGACATGTAACTTCAACTCCCAGAATTCCCTTTGAAATATATAGATGTGCAGACTACAATTCCCAGAATTCTTCATTGGACATGTAACTTCAACTCGCAGAATTCCCTTAATGAGGTTTGGACTTCAATTCCAGAAATTCCCTTTAAGATATAAAGAGTTCAAGTCCCACAATTCTTCATTGGATGTGCAGACTTCAACTCCCAGAATCCCCTTTATGAGGTGTGGACTTTAATTCCAAGAATTCCCTTTAGGATATGAAGACTTCAACTCCCAGAATTCTTCATTGGATGTGTAACTTCAACTTGCAGGATTCCCTTAATGAGGTGTGGACTTCAACTCCCAGAATTCCCTTTAAGATATGAAGAGTTCAATTCCCAGAATTCTTCATCAGATGTGTGGACTTCAACTCCCAGAATTCCCTTTATGAGGTGTGGACTTCAACTCCCAGAATTCCCTTTAAAAGATGTGGATGTCAACTTGCAGCATGGTGGCTGAGGAATTCTGGGAGTTGAAGTCCACAAGAAACCATGACATCTGAACATTGTTAGCTGAGGTTAACAATAGACAGCTAGTCTTCAAGTTACCATCACAGTTAAGACTAAAATTTCCATTGCTAAGCAAGACCGTTGTTAAGTAAGTTACCATCTTTTTTTGCCATAGTTTTCCTCATGGTCATGGCAGTTTTGCTTAATGACTGTCATTAAATGAATCTGGCTCCGCCTCCATTGACTTTACTTCTCAGAGGCTGGCCGGGAAAGTTGCAAATAGCGATCTCACGATACCAGAACGTTGCAAGTATTGTAAATATATGCACATTTTCAAGGGCCCCGAATTTTGATCCTGTGATCATGGGGATAATGCAGCAGTTGTAAGTACGAGGACTGGATGGCAAAGTCACTTTTTCCAGTGCTGTTGGAGCTTTGAATGGCCACTAAACAAATAATAGGAAGCTGAGGATTACCTGTATGCTTTGCTACCTGTAAACCTTGTCAGGAGTAAATCCACTATAATTATTTGCAAAAAGCACATACTTTTTTGGGATATTGGCATCCAGCCAGATTTTTTTTCCCCCTCTTTCTTTGCAGAGGGAGGTAACTGTGACAGCCCTACCTCTCTTTTATCTGTCCCTGCCATTTTTGGACACCCCTCCTGCCCACCCCACTGGTATCCCTATGCAAATGCTTGATGACTCCTATTGATAGTAGAATAACTGCATTTTAGCATCCTAAACTCCATTCTGTCCTCCTCTGTCACCAAATACTTGCCATTTCCCACCGCTGAGGTCTCGCCTGATAAAAATCAAATCTCAAATTTTAAAAAAAACAAAACTGTATGCACAGAACTAGAAAAGTAAAGATATCCCAAATGAATTTGCTATATTGAGGAAAATGATGAGATGCGCAGAAATGGATAAACGAACAAAGGAACTAAAAAATAAAGAAAATTCAGATTATTATAAAACATGGGACAAATGTTATGGTTGGCTGGAGGTGAGCAAGATTCATGTAAATAAGGAATGATTATATGTATAGTTAATGCATATGGAATGAAATTATGTAATATTATTATTGGATTTAGCAAAGTAAGGACAAAGATTAATGTTAGGAAGACTGTATCAGGCTCAACATTTTTATTGTAATTTTTGTTTGTGTTTGTGAGTTTGTTTAATAAAGGAAATTTAAAAAAAAAATCAAACTTCAAATCAAAATCAAACCCTTGCTTGCTTGTTTCATTCATTAAGTTGAATCATGTAGGAAATTCTTCAAAGCGATATTATTTTTTTCCATGAAAGCAAACTCCCGGGCGTGGTGGGAGGGAAGCGGTTTATGGCATCCAAAATTAAATGCTATTTGTAACCACAAGACCGGATGATCATTGGGAACTAACTGCGAAGAACTTTAGCAGGCAAATTGGATTGATGTTAACCAGGTTCGTTGCAGGGCATGCTTAAATGCAAATCTGCAAACTCAGGCTTGGAAGTTAGTTTAAGGTCCCGGATTTTTAGGCCATGCGCCACAAAACATGAATTTCAATAAACAGGCTAAACCAGCTGGACAAATTTTGCTTTCAACGATAATGCAATGCTTCACCTGTTTGGAAGACTTAAAAAGAGACAGATCAGTTGCACGATTGACGTTCAAGGTTTGCAGAGATGTTTGTTCCCTGCAAACAAAGCAAAGACGTATCGGCAAGCCTCAAAAGTCAATCATGCAAAAAGTTTGAGGCTCAGCTTGAGTATTTGCGCAAACATAACCACAGGTTCCCTATTAAGCATAACAAACAAAAGTCTCTATTTCCCCCCTCCATCCCTTTCAAATCTGATTGAAGAAACTCCTCTGCAGGGACGGGGCTCGGAAGCTGAATTTGAACCCAGGACTGGTTTTTCCTTTGCAAAGGAACAGCTCGGCTGAGTAACCACTGGCTGGGAAATTTAACGTCTGAGTTGGTATCAGTGGTAGGATACAAAATTTTTTACTACCGGTTGGTTCTGTGGGCATGGCTTGGTGGGCATGGTGTGGCTTGGTGGGCATGGCAGGGGAAGAATACTGCAAAGTCCCCATTCCCTCCTTGCCCCACTAACCTGCTTTCCAGCTCCGTTCTCCTGTGCAGGGCAACCAAAGAAGACCCAGCCAATCTGCTGGGACTCAGGAGGTAGAGAATAGATGGGGGAGGAGCCAATTAGAGATGGTATTTGCCGGTTCTCCGAACTACTCAAAATTTCTGCTACCGGTTCTCCAGAATTGGTCAGAACCAGCTGAAGACCACCTCTGGTTGGTATCATCGCTGGCAGAATTTCAGAGAAGGCCAAACTTTTCCAATCTGCCTGCCCTAAACCAAAATTCCAATCAAGAGGTGGAAAAAATAGGAAAAGATCAATTCGCTCCAAAACATGGCAATCAGTCTGCCTCCCCCTTGGGTGCTAGGATGAAAGGCTGAGCTAAGCAGGGGTGGGATCCTACCAGTTTGTACCTATTCGCTAGAACCGGTTGTTAACATTCTAAGCAGTTTGGAGAACTGGTTGTTGGAAGAAATTAATGGGCTAATCCTGTAAGGAAGGCAGGAAGGAAACATTCTGGTGTTGCTTACAGAAACTGCCTTTCCGTTAACCCTCATTACATTCTTGGCAGGACTAGACTTCCTGTCTCAGGAACCTCTCTGGAATTTTTTCCCCCTCCTTTGCTGGTACTTTGCTTGTGTGGAGGGACCAATCAAAGTTACAATGGACTCCCGCACCCTTCAATCCCAATGAAGAAGATTGGGAATCCTACGTAGACCGTTTCCAGATGTATCTGGAGAGCAATGAAATGGAGGAAATCTCAGACCTGCGTAAGAGAGCTGTTTTCTTGACACACTGTGGGCCCTCCGTCTTCAAAATGGCCAAGGCTTTGGTGAAGCCCCGAGATGTGAAACAATTGACTTGGACAGAGCTCCAAAGAACACTAAAGGCCCACTATGCACTGGTGGTGTCAAATCTAATCAAGCGGCACGAGTTTTATCTGAGAGACCAGAAAGAAGGCGAAACCATCGCTGATTTTGTGGCAGCCCTCCGACAAATAAGGGGAGCGTGCGAGTTTCTGAACTTAGATGAAGCGATGCGGGATCGAGTAATATTGGGTTTAAGAGACTCTAACATACAGAGCAAACTGCTGAATAAACCCAATATAACAGTAGCCGAAGCTATCGCAGAAGCCACGGCTGCTGAAGCCGCGAAAAAATCGGCAGTCAAAATGAAGCAAATGAACGCGAACAATGACGAAACAAGCCCGGCTAGAGGGAAGAAACAATCTCCCATCACCACGCACTACGAAGAATTCAACGAGACGTCAGAATCTGGGGAGGAAGACGATGAAGTCCACTGCCTATACGCCAACAAGAAAGGGCGCGAAAACAGAAATTGGCGGGAATGCGCTGGCTGCAGGGGAAACTATCCTCGAGCCGATTGCAGATTCCTCGATGCCATTTGCAGAGCGTGCAAGAAAAGGGGGCATATCGAGAAAGTCTGCAGGAACAAAAAAAATTACAGCCCAAAAAGACGCAGCAACTCCCCAGCAAAAGCTGAGCCAAGACAACCCGAGAGAAAGTGGCAGCGAAACAAGCAAGCCACTAACCGAGAGAAAGCATACCAGACTTTCACTATCGGAAGCGCTCAGACAGAAAGCGGGAAGAAGGTAAAAATAATTGCAAAAAAATTGAAGACAACCCCTGCGAGATGGAGGTTGACTCTGGATCTTTCCTATCAATGGTGTCATGGGACACCATCAAAAAACTGGTTCCAGATATCAAAATCAAGGAACTCCAGAGACAAAAATTAACCCTCAAGGACTACCAAGGAAACCGAATTCCTGTAGTAGGCCTGGGACATTTCCGAGTTGCCTACAAGCAACATGTCGCTGTACTACCATTGATGATAGTCGACCGAGACCTACCAAGCCTCCTGGGCATCGAATGGTTCGCACCATTGGGCATCGGGATGACCGGAGTAGACCGGGTGGCCACAACCGACTGGGAAGAAGACCTCATGCAAGAATTCCAGGACGTTTTCAATGGCTCCCTAGGCAGGTATCGGGGGACCCCAATTTCTTTTAGTCTCGACCCCCAGGTAGCCCCTAGAAGACTAAAGGCCAGACGAGTTCCTTTTGCTCTAAAAGCAAAAATAGAGGAACAACTAAATAAATTAATAGACCAAGGGGTTTTAGAGCCTGTAGACCATGCCAAATGGGAAACACCAATTGTAACGCCAATTAAACCAGACGGGTCGGTTCGAATCTGTGGCGACTACAAGGCTACCCTGAACCACATGTTGCAACAAAGCGCATACCCGGTGCTAGTCGTACAACACTTATTACACTCCTTTGGGGGAGGAAAAGTTTTCGCTAAACTAGACCTAGCACAAGCGTACCAACAGCTCCCAGTAGACCCTTTAACGGCTGAAGCAGAAACAATAGTGACTCACAAAGGGGCATTCAAATGCAACAGACTCCAATTTGGAGTGAGTGTAGCCCCAGGCGTTTTCCAGAGCCTCATGGAACGCCTGTTAAATGGTATAAAAGGAGTCGTACCATACTTCGACGACGTCCTAATTTCGGCCAAAGATGCGACCCAACTTAAAAAAAGACTTAAAGACATACTAAATAAATTCAGAGAGTCTGGCCTTAAAGTAAAAAAAGAAAAATGCTGTTTAATGACTGATCGCATCGAATTCTTGGGCTATTTGATAGATGGAGAGGGTTTACACCCGACCGAAAAAAAGGTCAGAGCTATTAAAGACGCACCAGAACCAACGAATAATACTGAACTGCAGGCATTCTTGGGACTAATAAATTTTTATAATGTGTTCCGACCCCACAAAGCAACAATAGCGGAACCATTACACCGATTACTGGATAAGCAAACAATTTGGACTTGGGGTTATCGAGAAAAGAAAGCCTTCCAAAAAATAAAAAACTTATTAACATCAAACACCGTTCTTATCCAGTTTAGTAACACACTGCCATTGACGGTGACCTGTGACGCCTCACCATTTGGAGTCGGTGCCATCCTGAGTCACAAATTGCCAGATGGAAGAGAGGCACCCGTCGCATACTATTCAAAGACTCTGTCTAAAACCGAGCGAAATTACAGTCAATTAGACAGGGAAGCCCTGGCAATCGTCGCCGGAGTAAAACGCTTCCACGAATACCTATATGGAAGGACATTTGTAATAGTAACGGACCACAAACCGCTACTGGGAATTTTGGCAGGAAACAAGCCAACACCGAACATTTTGTCCCCGCGAATGACTAGATGGTCAGAATTCCTAGCAGCCTACTCTTACACCCTAATACATCGCCCTGGGAAACAAATCTCCCATGCAGACGCGTTAAGCAGAGCACTGCTACCAACTCTAGAGGAAGACCCGGCACCGACGACGACCACCCTGCAGATAGAGACATGCCCAAATCTGCCCATATCTGCGTATGATGTCGCCAGAGCCACCGCAAAGGACCCATTGACTGCCCGTATACTGAACTGGGTAGGTAAAGGCTGGCCGGAAAACCAAAAAACTGAGAACTTTAAACCTTTCCGGACCAGACAAACTGAACTCTCAATTCAAAAAGGTTGTTTGTTGTGGGGTGATCGGGTAGTTATCCCCTCCAAATTACAAACGAGGGTTCTCAATATGCTTCACGAAGGCCACCCTGGAATTGTTAAAATGAAAAGCCTTGCTAGAAGCTATGTCTGGTGGCCGGGTATAGATAGGGACATTGAATACTGGGTAAACTCTTGTAACAAATGCCAAAGAAATAGGCCTTCCCCGCCACAAGCACCCATAAGGGACTGGGAAACCCCATGAGGCCCCTGGTCATGAATCCACATAGACTTTGCGGGTCCAACTAAGGGACATACCTTCCTAATTGTCGTAGATGCATACTCAAACTGGCTAGAGGTTAAAATCATGCCATCTATGACAACTGAAACCGTTATTAAACAACTTGACAAACTCTTTGCAACCCTTGGCCTGCCGGACGTCCTAGTGTCCGACAACGGGCCACAATTAACGAGCATCCAATTCGAACAATACCTAGCCTCCCTAGGTATCAGACATGCCCTAACCATGACAGCCCACCCAGCTGCAAACGGTAGGGCAGAGAGAATGGTTAGATTTACCAAAGAAGGTTTAGAAAGGATGGACATTGGGGATGTTCAAGATAAAATAAATCGCCTACTCACCCTCCAGCATATCACACCCAGTACCATAACAAACAAAAGTCCGGCGGAATTACTAATGGGGAGAAAACTTAGATCGCAACTAGACAGATTGCACCCAAACTATACACCAGAAAACCCCCCCCCCCGACTCCTCCACCCATTTCAGGACATTTGAAATAGGCGACCTCGTCTATGCAAAAAACTTTACCGGGGACCCATTATGGCTTCCAGGAAAAATTACACAAATTACAGGCCCCCGGTCCTACTGACTAACCATAGACGACGGCAGGGAATGGAAGCGGCACATAGACCAGCTTTGCTCCTGAAACATTGAAAGAAATACAAACACACAACCACGAATATTAAAAAATGACGAAAATCAAACCAAAGAGGGGGGGGGAAAATATGAGAAAATAATAAAGAACCGTTTAAATTAAACAGAATACAATAACTACCAAAAAGAGCAAAAAAGAGACTTACAGTTAGAAGAAACTTGCGAGAGGAGTCCAATCGAAGGGGCCAGCCAGGCTAGCTCGACCTGCCCGGAGAAACCAGGAGGGAGCGGCAAAACCACCGGCCTAAGAAAATCAGGTGGCAGTAAAATGGCTGACTCACCCTTCCAGGCGGTTCCATGGAGAAAGACCGGAGAGACAACAACCCCATCCGAACCGGTCGAAGTCTCCAACAGAAATGAACCGCGCAAGTCCAGTCGAGTCAAAAGAAGCCCCACCTACCTACGCGACTACATCACCACGTAGGACTAAACCAAGAGGGGAGGGGTGTTCTGTATAAAAATAGTAGACTCCTAAAGACTGAATTCTGATTGGCTAAAGAACTCGAATGGGGATTGGTTCAATAGGAACCAATCCACATAGCTGCTAAAAAGGCGACAAATATCAAATACCTGTCATTGGCTAAAGCCGGCAGAGAAAAACATATCAAAGGCTGCCGCAGCCTGAGCCAATGTTCCGTTTTCCCAACTGTGTTACTTAATAAAGGCTTTGTTGTTGGAACCCGGTCTACCTCGCGTTTTTCCGGACGGAACAGAGCGGGTTTTCCCCTTTGACTTTTACTGGTCAGGTCACAAAAGAGGATCCCACAACCCCAGGACACTGTTGCAACCGTCATAAATACTAGTCAATTGCCAAGCACCTTGAATTTTGATCACGTGGCCATGAAGGGGTGTGTGTGTTTGCAACGGTCGTAAGGGTGAAAAAAATGGTCCTAAGTCACGTTTTTCAGGGGGTGTTGTAACTTTCAACGTCACTAAATGAACTGTTGTTGAGGACGACCTGTACAAATATTTGTTCTGTGAAAGCACAAAACTACCTTCTGTATCTGTGCATGGCCATATCCTGTTTTTCTTAAATTTACTTTTACTTATTCAATTCTGATAGCCGCCCAACTCCATCAGGTGACTCTGGGAACAGACTCAGAATTTTAAAGTGATCAAAAAGAGTTAAAAACAATTTAAAAAACAAACAAAAATGAAAGCAATAAAAACACCTGCTAACTAAATATGTACGAACAGCAGCTGTGATGATTACTCAGCTGACTAACAGTAAAAGTCCAGCAGCAGGACGCTTTTTATATTATCCTTGCAGAATTTCAGAAAGTATCAGAATTGGAAGGGATCCTGGAGGTCTTCTAGTCCAGCCCCCTGCTCAAGCAGGAGACACTATACCAGTGGTGGCTCACCTTTTTGGGCTCCTGTGCCAAAAATTGTGTGCGTGCTTGTGTGCGTGCGCTCGCATGCCAGCACCCAGAAGGCAATATGCGCGCCCCCCCATTCCTGCTCATGCACGTGCAATTTCCCCCCCTCATGCCCCCTTATCTGCACTGCACCTCCCAGCTGATTTTTGGCCTGTTTGAGGCCTTTTTCAGCCTCCCAGAGGTTTGAGGAATCTTCGACAGCATTTGCAGGCCGAAAAATGGGCCCATTTCGTCACTTCTGGAAATACCAGAAGTGACGAAACGGGTCTATTTTTTGGCCTGCAAAGGCTTTCCTCAAGCCTCTGGGAGGCCGAAAAAGGCCTCAAACAGGCCAAAAATCAGCTGTGAGGCACGCACATGCACAGTGAGGTAAGTTTGCCTGCGGCTCACGTGCTGGCACAAATGGTTCTGCATGCCACCTGTGGTAGGAGTGCCATGGGTTTGCCATCACGGCACTATACCATTTCAGACAATGGTGGCTGTTCAATCTCTTCTTAAAAACCTCCAGGGATGAAGCTTCTAGAAGTTTTCCACAACTTCTGGAGGCAAACTGTTCCGTAGGTTAACTGTTCTAACTGTCAGGAAAATTCTTCTTAATTCTAGTTGGATCTCTCCTGGATTATTTTCCATCCATTTCTTCTTGTCCTGCCTTCAAGTGCTTTGGAAAATAAATTGATCCCTTCCTCTTCTTTGGGGCATCCCCTCAAATACTGGAATACTGCTCTCATGTCTCCCCTGGTCCTTCTTTTCTGTCGACTAGCCATACCTAATTCCTTCAACCCTTCATCGTATGTTTTTGTCCCCTAATTTTGGAGTTACCTGCTTCTTTGCCCATCTCCAACTCACAATATGTCAGCTGTGCAACTGGATCAGCCTTCCTCAACAAATCTTTTTTTTTTTTTTAATTTTGACAACATAGACAAACACAAAACATAAAACCATCTTTCCATTGTACAGTGTGTCGGTTGGTACCTATCTCTTGTGCACACAATATTAACAGTCTTTCCCTCCTAAACTGAAATTAAAAATTCATATTATGTAAATCAGGTATCCATATCGTATTATATTGTTATCAAATCATTATTGGACTTAGATTGTAAGTTCATGTCATCCTTTTTGAGCAAATCTCAACTTTTACAATGTCTAGTTCATAATATCATTCATTTTGCAATAATCAAATATGATGCATCATTACAGTGCATAATCTTTATTATATCTATATTATAGTATGTTTTATTCCTCTACTTTCTTGCCTAGCCATTGATAAAATAAATCCCGTATTTTATAATATTCTTTCTCTTCTTGCTCTCTAGTAGCAAATATCAATCTACTCATTTCTGCACATAGCATTATTCTTCCCTAACAAATCTGAACAGGGCTCCCTTCACCTAGTTCCCTTAACCAGAATTCTCCTCCTTGACATCTTTACATCCCCTAAGGTGCCCTCTCTACTTATGCTGGCCACCCCACGCCAGCCCACCTGCCCAATTTACCTGGGATAAGCGCAGCGGTAAATGCCACCAACCCCAGGACTAGTCCTGCCCGCCACATGTCTGCAGGTAGAGCTGAGCAAGCCGTCAGATGGTAAGGAAGGACCTTGCCAAGATCTGAGGCTTATAAGAACAAACTACAAGGAACTTTGGACAGCGAGAGGACGACGGGAATCCTTGGGCAGCCACGTTTGCTCTCTCTGGGTCCTACCTGGGTACGAGTTATTCAACTTTTAGCACCAGGAAGTATTGATATATAGCTGCAAGAAATTGGACTCGTGCCCAGGGCTCAGTCCTGTTTTGTTTTTCTTCTGCTTTACTCCTGACCAGTAAGGCTTCTGTTTCAAGCTTCTCGTCCTCATCCTTCGCTCGCATCAGCCTGGCCTTAGTTTCTTCCCCCAAATCTTGAATGAATGAATTTTTGAAAAAATATTCTCCACAAGAGCGCAGGCTCACTTTCTGTTGGGCTTGATCATCTTGGTTCTTCCTGTCACTTGATTGTAGTTCTTGGAGTATTTATGCTCCAGTGGTTACTGGCAGGGCAACTGTAATCAATCAATCAATCAGGATAGAGCTGGAAGGGACTTTGGAGGTCTTCTAGTCCAGCCCCCTGCTCAAGCAGGAGTCCCTATACAATTTCAGACAGGTGACTGTCCAATTTCTTCTTAAAAGCCTCCAGTGATGGTGCACCCACAGCTTCTGGTGGCAAGTAGTTTCACTGGTTAATTGTCCTCACTGTTAGGAAATTTCTCTCTAGTTCTAGGTTGCTCCTCTCCTTGATTAGTCCTTGACTTACGACCACAATGGAGCCCCAAATTTCCATTGCTAAATGAGACAGTTGTTAAGTGAGCTTTGCTCCACTTTGCAACCTTTCTGGACACAGTTGTTCAGTGAATCACCATGGTTGTTAAGTTAGTAACCTGGTTGTTAAGTGAATCTGGCTTCCCCGTGGACTTTGCTGGTCAGAAGGTTGCAAAAGGGGACCATGTGACCCCCGGGGACATTGCAATGGCCAGAAGTATGAATCCATTGCCAAGTGGCTGAATTTTTCTTTTTTAATTTTTTATTGAAAATAAGCATTAAAAATATTGAACGTGGTGTTCTTCTTTGACATATATTTCAGTCTAAACATTTTACACTGGAAAAGATCAAAAGATATAAACATTCATACACATATAAGTGCATATACACATTTAAGCTTTGTTTGAATCTTATTCTTATGCCTCATTTCTATTTCATCTTTAATTCTTATTTCAATTTTGTGAGCTCCCTTTCATGTCCCTCCAATAGTAAAAATTTGTTCCATAATTTAGAGCATTCTGATTTATCTTGTTCTTTCAATTCTAATGTCAAACTATCTAATTCGGAGCACTGAAAAATCTTATCGATCATAGCATCATCACTTGGGATTTCTTTTGTTTTCCAAATTTGGGCAAATAATATTCTTGCTGCTGTGATTACGTATATAACTATATAGGCATCTGCTTTACTAAAACAAATTCTTTTATTATTCCTAATAAGAACATCTCCGGTGTATAGCTAATTTTTAGTCCCAACATTTCCTCTAATTTTTAGTCCCAACATTTCCTCTAATTTTTAGTCCCAACACTTCCTCTAACCATGACCAATTTTTTTACCAGAACATCTGTATTCTTTTACAGCTCCACCATATATGGCAGTAAGTGCCCCCAAGCCAGTGGTGAGATTCAAACAATTTTTACTTCCAATTCTGTGAGTGGCTTGGTGGGTATGGCCATCTCTTTTTTTTGCTTTTTTGCACTTCCCCCCCACCTGTTTTTTGGGCCTTCTGGGCCTCAGAAGAGCCTCGGGGAGGGGCGTTTTTGCTCCCAGAAGGCTCCTCTGGGGCTCAAGAGGGCACAAAATGGAAGGGGGGGGGCTGAGCCCCCTCCCTCCATTTTTTGCTTTCCAAGGCCTCAGCAAGGGGAATACCGGCTGTTCATATGATCAGCTGATTGTCGTGAGGGAAAAAAAGTAATACCTTAACGGGTGAGCGTCAAGCGGGCAGGGTGAGCGAGCATCGGGTGGGCAGAGCAAGTGAGCCAGTGACTGGGTCAGGGGCATGGCCAGCCAGAACTTACTACAATTTCAGCGACCCACGCCGATCCGGTGCGAACCAGCTGAATACCACCCACTGCTCCAAGTGGCTAAATTTTGATCATGTGGCCATGGAGATGCAAAGGTTGTAAGTGTGAAAAATGGTCCTAAGTCACATTTTTCAATGCCTTGGTAACTTCAAACAGTCACTAAATGAAAGGTCGTAAGCCGAGGACTACCTATATGTCTGTTGAAAGAAACTGAGAGGAGAGAAAGCTCTGGACTGGGTAAAAAAGCCACAAAAAACAGACTTTTAGTCGCTGCCCCTTTTGGAAATTTTAGCCATTAACAAAATGCATTGGCCAGAATTGCAACCTACAGGAAATCCTACAACCATTCTTTTATCTATGGAGATTCTCATTTGTCCAGATGATTGTTTTCCCAAAGGGTTTTTTTGTTTTTTTTCAAGAGGCAACTGGACTTTTTGTTTGTTTTTTTTCCTTTTGAAGACATTTCACTTCTCATCTAAGAAGCTTCTTCAGCTCTGACTGGATGGTGGAGAATGGAAGGATTTATATTCCTTGAAGAAAAGCTGATCATTTGCATCCTTTTTAGAGGGTCGTTGAGGCCACTTGGAGGTTTATCTGTGTCCTCAAGGTCTCCAGAGTGGTGCAAATGGATGTGGAGCCTCACTGACCTCATCTATCTCAAGTCTACAACATAGTCCTTTCAGCAGTTCCCAGAAGGCTCTTCACCCATTTGGCCCACTCAGGTGACCCCAGGCACACAGATAAACCTCCAAGAGGCCTGGGGAAATATCATTAGTGTACACCATACCCCCTTCTAGCACTGAGGATGTTACCTTGTTGAGTCATTGAAACGTCTGCAAGAAAACCACCAAGTTCAGAGACCACCAAGGGCCCCTGAGCTATAAATATTCTCCTTTATTATAATTCCTCAACATCGCTAAGTGTCGAGGTTCGAGCAGAGCAGAGTCTTCCCTTGTGCAAAGATCACACGAAGTATGGGTGCCTTGTTTTGTTTCCTCCAGATATTTCCAACCCCAGATGGGGTGGGGTGGGAGCATTCATGCTACGCATCCCCCCCCCTTCCTCACAACAACCCTGTGGCCTGGGCTGAGCTGGCACATATCACCCTGCAAGCTTCCACACAACATGAATACTTGTTTCCCTCCACACCTGTTGCAAAATTCCCCACCTGAGGGATGGGCCCAGTTGTCTTTGGGCCATACACCCTTTCCCAACCAGGAGATTTTGAAATGGACTTTTGGTGATTCGGTTGCAACTGGCTCCCTCATGTGCTGCTTGGAGCCATCAAACCACCCCAGCTGGATTTGCAAAGCATCCAGCCAGGCCAGAACTGATCTAGTACAGAGTAAAAAGCAGTAAAAAGAAAGCAGAGTAGAACAACCAGGATGATGAGGGGACTGGAGGCTGAAACATATGAAGAACAGTTGCAGGAACTGGGTCTGGCTAATCTAGGGAAGAGAAGGACCAGGAGAGACAGAAGAACAGTCTTTCAATATTTGAGGGGCTGCCACTGAGAGAAAGGGGTCAAGCTATTTTCCAAGGCACAAGAAAGAAAGAAAGAAAGAAAGAAAGAAAGAAAGAAAGAAAGAAAG
>BLBF01000040.1:601342-628786 GCA_015471245.1 Laticauda colubrina | reverse complement strand
GAATAGAATAGAATAGAATAGAATAGAATAGAATAGAATAGAATAGATATTGGAACGAAGAATAGAATAGAATAGAATAGAAATAGAACAGAACAGAACAGAATAGAATATAGAATAGAATAGAAATAGAATAGAATATGGAATGGAAAGGAAAGGAAAGGAAAGGAATGGAATGGAATAGAATAGAATAGAATAGAATAGAATAGAATAGAATAGAATAGAAATTGAAAATGAATAGAGTAGAAGAAAATGGAAGAGAATAGAAGAAAATGGAAGAGAATAGAAGAAAATGAATAGAATAGAAAAATGAATAGAACAGAATAGAAGAAAATGAATAGAATAGAAAAATGAATAGAATAGAAAAATGAATAGAATAGAATAGAATAGAATAGAATAGAATAGAATAGAATAGAATAGAATAGAATAGAATAGAATAGAAGAAAATGTCAGCATCCTGGACCAATCTTGCAATCTAGAGCAGGGTCTCCAGCCTTGGCAAATTTAAGCACAAGTCTTAAAGTTCAGCTCCCAGAAGTCTACAGATCTGATAAAGAATTCTGGGCATTAAAGTCTGCACATCTTAAAGGGAATTCTGGGATTTGAAGTCTACACATCTGATAAAGGTTTCTGGGAACTGAAGTTCACACTTCTTAAAAGGGAATTCTGAGAGGCGAAATCCACGTTTTAGAGTTATCAAGTTTGAAAAACACAGCTCTAGTGAATGCCCCCAGATGTACTGGACAACATGTCCCATCTTCCCCGTCTGTAGCTGAGCATTACAATTCCACAAGGAAAGCCTGGAAGGCATCGTGTCTGAATTTGGGCATGTCGGAAGAATTGGGGTGGGGGGTGGGTGGGGGGACCAGTTTGCAATTTTTAATCGCTCATTGGTAATTTGCATGCCGGCTGGGAAATTGACGTCCACCCATCTTAAAATGGCTAAAGTTGAGAAACGTTGCTCTGGAGCCACTATGGCCTCTTGGTGACCTGTGGACTTCAACTCCCAGAATTCCTGAGCCAGCATGATATAATCGATCAAGCGATTGTCCTCTGGAATGAGATATGGGCTAATTTCCAAGTGAGGCTCACCTGATGTACTTTTGAGCCAACTTGGCATCTGTACCTACCTACCTACCTCTCCTGCCACTCACATCAGTCCAATCTTTTTAGAAGGTTCTGTTCCTACGAATACCTCATAAAGCAGGGGTATAGCCCCTTTTACCAACTGTGGACTTCAACTCCCAGAATTCCTCAGTCAGCCAGGCTGACTCTGAGGTGTCATGCTTACTCAGGAATTCTGGGAATTGAAGTCCACAGGTTATAAATGGGGGCCATGATTGCTCACCCTTGTCATTGAAATGTCCTTTGTTACATTTAAAAATTAAACAATGGTTGCAAGAGATTATCAATGAACCAATAGAACTAGAACTGGAATTATTTTGATTGGAGATATTCAAAAAGAAACATGGGAGAAATGTAAAATGTATAGCACTACATATTCTAACTGCAGCCCGAACTGCTTATGCCTCATGTTGGAAACATACATTTATACCACAAGATGAATTAACAATTCAAAAAATAATGACTTGTGATGAGATGGATAAATTAACACTGAGGTTACAAGAGAAAGAGGAGACTGAGTATTATAAGACTTGGGGAAAATGGTATGACTCGACTGAGCAAAGATAGATAAATTAATCATAAGCAACATATAAACTAATGTTTACATTTGCATAAATTGTATATATTTGTAAATAATCCATAAAATAGAAGTATAAGATGAATGCCACACACTGTTGAAGTTAAGATATTTGTACTCTTTCTTTGTTTTTTTAAAGTTTTAAAAGATAATAAAGGTTTTTGATAAAGAAATTTCTCTTGTTACCAGTGGTGGGATTCAAATAATTTAACAACCGGTTCTCTGTCCTAATGATTTCTTCCAACAACCAGTTCATCAAACGGCTCAGAAAGTTAACAACCGGTTCCTTTGAACCAGTGCGAACTGGCTGAATCCCACCACTGCTTGTTCCTTACGAAATTTGTGGCTTTGAACCACAGAATTTTCCAACATGTGCCAGGCCAATTAAGCTGCTACTCCACTTTGTCATGGTGGTATACAGGTAGTCCTCAATTTATGACAATGGAGCCCAAAATTTCTGTTGCTAAGCAAGGCAATTGCTAAGGGAGGTTTGCCCCACCTTATGTCTGAATTTTTAGATCATGTGACCAGGGAGATGCTGCAACAGTCATAAGTGTGTATAACAGTCCTAATCTATATATTTACGGTGCCATTGAAGCTTTGAATGGTCACTAAACAAATCATTGTGGGGTTGCTTCATACGGCCATTCTGTCATGCCTCAATTTAGAACCGTAAATTGAGCCTGGAGTTACGCCTGTAAGTCATGCCAGTAATTAAGTGGTTCCCCACAAGATCGCATCCGATTTTGACATTTGTGGCGAGTGTTAAGCAAACACAGTGGTCCTGAAATGATGGCGGGCTTTGTTCAGCGAAAGCCATGGTCACTAAGTGAATCCATTATAAGTAATGGGTGTTTTTGGTGGGTTTTTTTGGCCAGAAAGCAGAAGTAAATGTCAATTTCTGGTCAAAAACATTGTGCATTGCGATCACATGACTAGGAACGCTGCAAAGGGCTGTCTGTGTAAAATCTGATCGTGTGATGGTCGAAGTGGGGTGGCCATCACAATTTTGAATCTGGATTGTAAGCAGGGTGTCAACTCATAAAACATTCCTATGCCTGTTTTAGTAGTTGCCATTAAAACAAAAGGAACCGATAGCGGAGGAAGATTTTGTGGGGAGAATGAATAGCTTATTTTTACATCAGATGGGCTAATCAAGTAAGGGAAAGCTCTAAATAAGTGCGTCAATCATACACACTGGGTAGAGTAGGAACGTCCAGTCCAATTGCCTTATAGCAAGATTCCATGCAGAAAATCCAACCAAGCCTAGGGAGGATTCATTTTTTATAAGTCACCTTCAAGAAGTGAGAGGAGCCAAATGTCAACTCATAAAACATTTCTATGCCTGTTTTAGTAGTTGGCATAAAAAAAAAAGGGGGGGGGAAGGAAATCTGGAAGAGCAGTGCAGCAGTTTGAAAGCTGAAGTACATTCCAACTCTTTATCTTTAAAGATTGTGACTAAAATACCAGAGCTTTTGCTTCGAATATATTTAATTGGAGAACGTGAATAATGAAACCCAGCCTGTGAACGTGCTCAGTTGGAGAATCTGATTTATGACACACCCAGGGGGGAAGCAAGAGTCACGGGGGACTGTGAATGATGTATGCCAGAGTTGGCTTCAAACAGGGCAGTGCCAGTATGTCGCCTCTAATAAATCCTTTGAAGTTTTTTGAAGTTTGGCTCGAGAATCATGCTTTAATTAGAGTAATTCCTGGAATCCTGACACAGGGGTGGGATTCTGCCAGTTCGGACCAGTTCAGGTGAACCTCTAGGCTTCAAAGATCAGCTGGGAGTGAACCGATTCACTCCGATGATCATGTGGGCTCGCCTGCCTGCCTGGGCACTGTACTGACCTTTATCATCCCAGCTGATTGGCGCAGAAGAGCAGATTGCTGCTCCGCGGCTGTGTTACTCCCCCGAAGTAACATAGCAGGTAAGGATTTTTGCATTGCTGTTCATACACGCGCAATCAAAGCATGCGATCACCGAACCGGTTGTTATACCGGCAGCATCCCACTCTTGGTTGTAAATGGTCCTGGGCAGATCCGTAATAACTTCAAATAGTCACTAAGTGACCTATTGTAAGTCAAAAAGTATCTGTAATCTCCCTCATAGAGCCCTGTCTCCAATGCTTCTCTTTCAAAGTTTGTTTATTTCCCCTAAAATTATGACGTGTAATCAAAAGATAGATTATTTTGCCCCCCACCCCAGCTTCTGTAAAAAAAAAAAAACACAACGGAAGCAGATTTTAAAAGGATTCCAGGAATTTATTTCGTTGTTGTTTTCCACTTTTTCTTTATTAGAATTTCAGGGGTGGGGATGGGGAGAGCCAAGAGAAGACAGTATCATTCTTAGAGAGCACTCAGACTCTCCAAACTCATGTGGGCAGACCAAGAAATTGTTTAAAAAATACACATACCACACACATACACACACACAAAACTGATTTAAGTTGTAGCTTGGCAAGAGGCGGAGAAGTGGAATTTGAAAAAAGAGCAACGTAACTCCATCACAGACATCACAAACTTCCTTTGCTACCGCAACGGAGAATCTTCCAGCCAGCGGATGTAGGAGCCACAGATGAGAGTCACAGATGGGAAACGTGAGCCTCTAAGGCTGAGCAAGAGATTATGTACACCAAAATGGAGCGCCCCGCGGGCCAGATACAACAAAGGAGAGGCTCTGCTCAGGTGGGCCACAAATTCAAACAACCACCCACACACACACAAACACACACAAATTCATCTAAGAAGATGGAAAGATTGCTGGTTCATACTTCCAAGTATTTATGGCTCCCCTCTGGAAACAGCTGAGACCCCACCAACCAGCTTGAGTAAAAACCAGGTGCCCACAACGAGGTCAAAAAAGTCAAGATGGTGGCTACGGTCTGCAAACCAAGCTCTATCATTTTTAATTATTTTCTTAATGTGGGCTGAGGCTTACAAGGCTGCAGCCGCCATCTTGGCTTTGCGCCCTCTCTCCCCTCTTGTTAAAAAAAAACACCCTCTTGGAGATCGAAGAAGCAACATCTGCCAAAATTAAAATTAAAATAAGTCTTGGTTCTTTTCCCAGGGAGTCAGTTCGGGATATCTGCTAATATTAGTCGGGGGGGGGGGGGGTTGGGGGGGGAGCAAATAGGCAGGATTTGTAACTGGAAGCCAGGCCTGGTCATTCTTCACCACCGGGCCTCTTCAGCATCGCGCTGTATTTCGTGGTCCCGTTGTCGGCTCGCAGAACCACGTCCACCAAGGCGAATATTGAGATGACCTTGAGAGGGAGAGAGAAGCCAAGCAAAAGTTAGTCGGATCTCTGGATCGCAATGCTTGTCAGATCTCAGAATTTTGCCCCGAAAGCCACATCTATTATTGCTACAGGTAATCAGATACAGGTACAGATTAACAGAGTTGGAAGGGAACTTGGAGGTCATCTAGTCCAACCCTCCCCCAAATAGAAGATCCTACACCATTTTTGACAGATGGCAGTCCAGGGTCTTCTTGGAAGCCTCCAGAAATGAAGCTCCCACAACTTCTGAAGGCAACTTCTATTCCATGGGTTGATGGTTCTCCCTGTCAGAAAATTTATCCTTATTTCTAGGTTGAATCTCTCCTTATTCAGTTTCCATCCATTATTCCTTGTCTGGCCTTCTGGTGCTTTGGAAAATAGCTTGAATCCTTCCTCTCTGGGGCAGCCTCTCAACTATTGGAAGGCTGCTCTCCTGTCTCCCCTGGTCCATCTCTTGCCTAGACTAGCCAGGCCCAGTTCCTGTAACTGTTCTTCATATATTTTAGCCTCCAGTCCCTTAATCATAGTCCTGGACTTACAACAGTTCATTTAGTAGCCAAAGTTACAACTGCACTGAAAAAAGTGACTTATGACCATTTCTCACTCTTTAAAACAGAGGCAGCATCTCCCTGGACAGGTGATCAAAATTCGGATGCTTGGCAACTGGCATATATTTATGATGACTGCAGTGTCCTGATCCCCTTTTGCGACCTTCTGACAAGCAAAATCCATCCCTCCTTCAATCAGAATAGAAGTGGAAGAGACCTTGGAGGTCTTCTAGTCCAACCCCTTGCTCAAATAGGAAACCCTATACCCGTGATGGCGAACCTATGGCACACGTACCACAGGTGGCACCCAGAGACATTTGTGCATGCATGTGAGCCCCAGTCAAACTTACTTGCACTGCGCATGCGCGCACCTCCCAGTTGATTTTTCAGGCCTTCTTCAGCCTCCCAAAGGCTTGAGGGAAACCTCTGCAGCCTTTGGAGGCCGAAAAATAGGCCCGTTTTGTCACTTTCTGGAATTCCAGAAATACCAGAAGTGATGAAACAGGCCCATTTTTTTGGTCTGCAAAGGTTTCCCTCAAGCCTCTGGGAGGCTGAAAAAGGCCTCAAATGGGCCGAAAATCAGCTGGGAGGCGCAGTGCAGGTAAGGGGGCAACAGCCAGGGGGTGGCGGGGAGGATTGTGTGAGCATATGCAGGGGGCGTTGGGGCCTCGCACGTATTGCCTTCTGGGTGCTGGCACGCAAGCATGCGAGGGAAAGCACGCACAAAATTTTTGGCACAGGAGCCCAAAAAGTTTAGCCACCACTGCTCTGTACCATTCCAGACAAATGCTTGTCCAATCTCTTCTTAAATACCTCCAGGGATGGAACACCCACAACTTCTGGTAGCAAGCAGTTCCACTGGTTAATTGTTCTGTTAGGAAGTTTTCCTTAATTCCAGGTTGCTTCTCTCTTTGATTAAGTTCCCTCCATTGCTTCTTGTTCTGCCTTCTGGTGCTTTGGCAAATAAGTTGACCCCCCTCCCTCTTATTTATGGCAGCCTTTCAAATACTGGAATATTCATATTATGTCCCCCCCTAGTCCTTCTTTTTTCTGGACTAGCCAGACCCAAATCCTGCAACTGTTCATGTTTTATTCTCCAGGCCTTTGATCATCTTAGTTGCTCCTCTCTGCACTTTCTCCAAAGCCTCAAACAGCTTTTTTGTAATGTGGTGACCAAAACGGGATTCAAGTATTCCAGGTAGTGGCTTTAGTCCAAAAGGAAACCAGATACAACCGTGTTTACTAACTTAACTGCTGCAGCGATTGGCTTAACAACGTTGCAAGAAAAGTCGTAAAATGGGGCAAAGCTCACTGAACAAATGTCTCGCTTGGCGACCGTACATTTTGGGCTGTGATTAATTGCGGTTGCCTGTATTGCAAGGCATAAAAACTTCTCATTTCCGAGCGATGGTGTGGCCATCTGTTTTCCTCGCATCGCTTCAGCCCGCTGTCCCCCACCACCCTTCTCGGAATCAGCATTACAATCAAAGTCCACATAGATTTTTTTTATATATAGAAACACATTACAAGTTCAGTTAATAATTTCTGATCCTTTTCCAGGCAAATATCAGTAATTTGTCATTTTTATAGCCACTTTACGCTCGGGGTTTCAGGTGCCAAGGAAAGCTGGCGGGGCAGTTAGTTAATTAGTTTATTTAATTAGGACTGCAGAAAAAACAATGGCTACCAACCTGCCTTCCATGGAGGACCTGTATCCTACATGGGTCAAAAAGAGGGCTGTGAAAATATTTACAGACTCCTCACATCCTGGACATAAACTGTTTCAACTCCTATCCTCAAAAGGATACGATAGAGCACTGCACACCAGAACAACGAGACACAAGGACAGTTTTTTCCTCAATGCCATCACTCTGCTAAACAAATAATTCCCTCAACATTGTCCAACTATTTATAGTCTGCACTAGTATTACTATTAATCTTCTCATCATTCCTTATCGCCCATCCCCTCCCTCTTGTGACTGTATGGCTGTAACTTTGTCGCTTGTGTCCTTATACTGACTGTTTACTAGTATGATTTAATTGCTTATTGTACCCTATGACTATTATTAAGTGTTGTACCTGATGATTCTTGACTCTTGACGAATGTATCTTTTCTTTTATGTTTCCAGAGAGCATTTGCACCAAGACAAATTTATTGTGTGTCCAATCACACTTGGCCACTAAAGAATTCTATTCTATTCTACTTTATGGCCATTGCACCTTGTGCAACGAAATTAAATGCCACCTTCAGTGTACATTATACATGAAAATAAAATAAAATACACAAACACACATCCTTCACATTCTATGCAATTGAATTGATAAACCCAATCAATTGATTGGGTTCCATTAATATTGCACTATACGGCAGAATTCAAGAGAGCTCCTGCCCTGGGATAGAAGCTGTTTTTCAGCCAATTTGTCCTTGCTTTTATTATTGTCTTGTACCATCTGACAGGTGGTAATAGTTAAAAAAAAAAAGGGGGGGGGGTGCCCAGGATGAGATGGATCTTTGAGGATGTTTTAGACTTTCTTAAGGCAGCGGGAGTTATAAAGCTCTTCCAAAGAGGGGAGAGGGCAACTCATGATCCTCTGAGGGGCAATGACATTAACCCTCTGGAGTGCTTTCCTATCTGCCACTGTGCAATTGGCAAACCTTACATAGGTGCAGTAAGTTAAGGTACTCCCTATGGTGCAGCGGTAGAAGGTCACCAGCAGTTTTCCATCCAGTTGTTGTTTCCTGAGAAGCCTCAGGTGGTATAATCTCTGCTGGGCCCTTTTGACCAGGGCTGCAATGTGGGCACCCCAGGTCAGCTCCTCTTTTAGGGTAACAGAGAACAGAACAGTACCCAGTGGAGAATCGCCACTGAGGCACTTGTAAATAGGGAATCAACAAACCCAGATGAAGCTAAGCTGGTTCTTTGTCATTCACTTGGGATCCTACCTGACTGGATGAAGTATGGAGGAAAGGGCTCTCAACATGTGGAGAGTCCTTAGCCTATAATCCTCACCTCTAGGTGAGGACAGGAGGGGAAAGGCAAGAGAGTTGAGGTCCAGGCCCTCTTGAACCCTCTCTCTAGAAAGGGTATGGATAGACAGATCTCCTGAAGTGAAAGTGGTTAAGGCACCAGGCTAGAAAGAGGGCGACCATGAGTTCTACTCCTGCCGTAGAGGCATGAAAGTCGGCTGGGTGACATTGTGCCAATCACCAAGAGACTGGGAGATAGAGACATAGACACACAGAAAGACACACACACACACACACACACACAAAGACAGAGAGAAAGAGACAGAGACACACACACACAGAGACACAGAGAGAGACACAAAGAGAAACAGAGTGAGACAGAGTGAGAGACACATACATACAGACACACACAGAGAGAGAGAGAGAGAGAGAGAAACAGAGAGAGAAAGAGACAGAGAGGGAGAATGTCTTGCAAATGAGTGCAGGAAGTGCTGTGCAGTGGGGTGTAGTGGTTAAAGTTGGATCTCGACAAGGAGCCAAAACCAGAGACAGGGAAAAACCACAGTCCAATTCTTGGTAAATTCTTGGGAACTTGTGCCGTCACATCTGGGGAAGGCCATTCTCTGAGAAACTCTGCCATTGGCCCATTGACTGCATGGCACCCGGGCCTGGCCCAGGACGAAGCTGAGTGCAAGAGAGCCGGGGGGGGGGGGGAAGGGGGGGAAGGTGAGGAGAGAGGTAGAGCCAAGGTTACCTGCCGCACGGCATCCTGCTCCGGGCTCTGCGGTTCCCACGCCAGAGACAACTGTGGCTTTTTCCCCACTTTTTGAAACTGGAATCCCACCAACGGTAGAGCCTGCAAGGCAATGGGAGATGGAGTCAACGGGCGGAGCAGGATGGGAGATGGAGTCAACAGGGAGAGGGTGAGAGGGGCAGGAGGCAGAGGTGGACCAAACTTTGAAGAATCCCCCCTCCTCAAATGAGAGACACCCCTGTCCACGTACAGAAGGCCTTTTCAAACCCCATGCTCTATTTTGCGTATTTTTGTAATCTTTTCCTTTATATTGTTTTGTCTTTTAATATGGTAATCCGCCCAGAGTTACCCCCCAGGAGGTAAGAAAGGAGGCCGATAAATGGAATAAACAAGTAAATAAATTATGTGGTTTTCATCCTGGCGCTCACTAAGCCAGCCAGGCTGGGCTATTGGATCAAAGGGCTATCAGGGTTGAGGTTCAAGATAAGGAACCTCTACTGCCTGTTTGGGAGCACTTGAGGCAGCTGGTGCCAGTCTGCGTCAGGGCACGTGCCCCCAGCACGAGTTGCAAAGGTTGATGAGGCCAAAGGTGTCCCATGATGGCCAGGAAGTGGAGAGCTCATCCAGAAGCCTCGAGGAAGGAAGCTATGAAAGCTGGGTGAGCCAATCACCAAGTATTGGTGAGTTCTAGTTCTGCCAATATGAGCCAGCCAGGTGAGTCTAGGGCTTGGCCAATCATTGGGAGATGGTGATTTCTAGTCTAGAAGGTGAGTTCTAGGCTAGGCATGAAAGCTTGGCTGGGTGACTTTGGATGAATCGCCAGGTGGCTGTGAGCTCTAGTTCTGCTTTAGGCCTGAAAGCAGGCTGAGTGTCTTTGAACCAATTGCCAGACGGGTGGAAGTTCTAATCCTGCCTTGGGAGTGAAAGCCAGCTGGGTGACTTTGGACAAATTACCAGGTGGCTGTGAGTTCTAGTTCTGCTTTAGGCCTGAAAGGAGGCTGAGTGACTTTGAACCAATTACCAGAGAGCTGGAAGTTCTAGTCCTGCCTTATGCATGAAAGCTGGCCAGGTGACTTTGGATGAATTACCAGGTGGCTGTGAGTTCTAGATCTGCCTTTGGCATGAAAGCTGGCTGGGTGACTTTGGTGCAATCATCAGGAGACGGTGAATTCTAATCCTGTCTTAGGCATGAAAATTGGCTGGGTGACTTTGGACCAGTCACCAGGAGATGGTGAGTTCTAGTCCTGCTTTAGGCAGGAAAGCTACTTGGGTGACTTTGGGCCAATCATTCTCTTTCAGACCAACCCAGCTCACAGGGTTGTTGTTGTGGGGAGAATAGTAGGAGGAAGGTGTATGAGGTTTGTTCTCTGTCTTGAGTTACTTCTAAAATACTAAAAGGAAGGATAAAACGCTAATCAATAAATTCTTCCTGCAAGCATCTTCTTGAGATTAACCTCACAGATAAACAGCCATGGCACATGGAAGCTTCACCATTGAAAGCAAGAATGTCTCCCAAATGACTACAGGTTGTCCTCGACTTACAGTCATTCATTTAGTGTCCATTCAAAATTTCCGAAGTTACAACAGCACTGAAGAAAACAACGCATGGCTGTTTTTTCACACTTACGACCAGCAGCACCCATACAATCATGTGATGAAAATTGGGACGCTTGGCAACTGGCACGTACCTATGACAGTTGCAGCATCCCTGGGGTCATGGGATCCCCTTTGGCCATCTTCTGACCAGCAAAATCAATGGGGAAGCCAGATGGGCCGAACAACCAGGCTAGTAACAATTGCGACGATTTGTGATATTTGTGCACCAAAAGCTTCAGTCGTTTAGTTACTATCTTTGAAAAACTATTTACAAAATGCACCTTCGGTTTCCAAGCTGCCGCACTGCTCTTTCAAACCCCTTCTCCCCCCACCCTCCCTTTTTGTTGGCAACTCTAAAAAGACCATCGAAATATTTTATGAGTTAACATCTTTATTCTCACAGCTGATTGGTGTGGCAGAGCCTGAGCTGGTGTTTGGAAAGTTGCGTGCGCATGAAGTGTCCGATCACTGAACCAATAGGAAAACTGGTAGAATCCCACCACTGGCTCCCACCTGCTATGTTCCCTGTGCTGCCATCCCTTCCTCCCTCCCTCCCTCACCTTCCCCAATCACTGTTTGGGGACGCTGGGCTGGTGCTGGCTGTGCCTCCATCTGCCTGTTGCAGAAACCAGGCTCATTATCCCCCCCCCCCCCCCCAGCGCGGTCATTAAAGCAGAGCGGGTCCTGCCAAGCAGGCAATTCTGCCCTTCCAATGATCCAGCAGGGAGACATTGGATTTCATTTCCGCTTGTCAGAGACGGGACTCGGCGGCATCTGGTGGAGCTTCGTCCACTGTGACAGGCAGCGGGCCGTGTGCCGGTCCTCGGGGATCCGATGGCAGCACTGGGCATGAGACCAGAAGGAGCCAAGATGGGATGTTAAGCCAAAATTCTTTATTTCCCTTTTTTCTTTTGAAGATTTCTAAATATCCGTTTCATTGTTCATGAAGTAATCTCAGCTCAGCCTGACCTCTGCTTTTTAGGACAGGCTCTCTTGAGTCCTGTAGATCAGTGGTCACCAACCGGTGGGGCGGTCTGCAGGAAAATTTTGGTGGTCCACAGAGAAATGTCCCCCCCCCCAAAGCAATTAATCCAGGCAGCGCAGGTACACAAGGCTGCGACGCCCACATGGCCCGTGGGAACACAAGGCTTGTGTCGCTTGCATTGTGAACAACACTAGGTAGTGAGGGGAGGGGGGAAAGGGCAGGGGGGGACTTGCCCCACTCGACCCACACACCTCGCCTGGCCACCGAGCTGCTTCTTTCCGCTTCTTTCTTCTTCTGCTTCTGGCTGCATGCAAGGAAAGCAGCCAAAGTCTTTGTTTTTCTTCCCCAAACTCCGCCAGAAATGAGTCTTTGGGACCCTGCAAGGCCTCCTGCTCCAAGAGGCTGTGCTGGTGAAGAATCGTTTCTGGCGGAGTTTGGGGGAGAGAAAGAAAGACTTCTGCTGCTTCTGCTGCTTTCCTTGCATGAAGCCAAAAGTCTCTCCCCCACCCCCAAGAACGGAGCTGGAGATGGTATCCTGCAATCCCAAACGAAGAATAATTGATTGGTAAGAAAATGGGGTGAGGAATTTTCCTGCAGACTTTTTGGGGGATGTTCCCAGGGTCTCTGCTCCGTGGGATTTGAAATTATGAGCTTCATGGTCCCTGAGGTCCAAAAGGTTGGTGACCCCTGCCATAGATGTTCTTGTCCTTGGGGAATTGCAGGCAGTCCTCGACTTATGGCCACCATTGAAAAACACACACCCCCATTTCAACCACTAGATGAGAAAGTTAGGTAAGTTTTGCCCTGTTTTGCGACCTTTCTTGCCACTGTTGTTAAGTGAACCGTTGCAGTTCTTAACAGCTGTGAAATGAATCCGGCCTCCCCCCTTGATTTTGTTTGTCAGAAGGTCGCAAAAGGGGACCACGTGACCTCCTTCCCTCCCCCCCAGGGGGACACAGTGACCCATCATAAATATGAGGCAGTGGCCAAACCTATGAATTTTGATCCCGTGATCACAAGGCGGCTGTAACAGTCCTAACTGTGAAAAATGGTCGTAAGTCTCTGTCAATTCATAAAATATTTCTATGGTCTTTTTAGAGTTGCCAACAGAAAGGGGTTTGAAAGAGCAGTGAGGCAGCTTGGAAACTGAAACTGCATTCCATAAATGTTTTCAAAGATAGTAACTAGGCAACCAAAGTTTCTGCTGTGCTAAAATCTAACTGGAGAGCATGATCCGTGACTCTTGGCTATGGATGCGTCCCATTGGAGAATATGAATTATGATACACCAGCGAGTGAGGGAAAACCAGGGTCAAGATTGACAATGAATGATGTGTCTCAGAGTCGGCTACACCCAAGCAGTGCCAGCATGTTAACTCTCAATAAATCCTTTTTAAGTTTTGGAGGTTTGGCTCAAGACTCAGAATTTAATTGCCGGAATCCTGACACCTCCAACATTAGATAAAGGTTGATTAAAATACAGGCAATCCTCAACTTACAATGGTTCACTTAGTGACCGTTCCTGCCCTGCTCAATTTATGCGTGCAAGGAATCTTACAGGGAAACAACATTCTGCTCTGTACAGACAGTCCTCAGCTTACAACAGTTCATTTAGCGACCAAAGTTACAACGGCACTGGAAAAAATGTGACTTAGGGCCTTTATTCACACTTATGACCACTGCAGCATCCCCGTGGTCACATGATCAAAATTCGGATGCTTGGCGATTGACTCATATTTACGATGGTTGCAGTGTCTCTGGGGGTTGCATGATCTCCTTTTTGCAACCTTCTGACTAGCAAAGTCAACGGGAAAGACAGATTCACTTAACAACCATGTTCCTCACTTAAACAACTGTGGGGATTCACTTAGTCCCTGGGGCAAGAAAGATTGCAAAATGGGGCAAAAAAACTCCCTTAACAAGACTCATGATTTACATTGGGGGAAATTGCCAAAATCCTGACAGTCTCATTTTTTTCAGTGCTGTGTCACTGTCAGCTTTTTGAATGGTCACTAAACAAACCGTTGTGAGCCATGACTGCCTGGACTGACAGCCTGACAGGGTTTTGGTTTCTAAAGCATGTACATAGTGCCCGCTGCTGGAAATGTTTTTATCAAGGAGGAACCGATAAAGGAGGACACGAGGAGGCGACAAAGGCTGTCCCTCACTCCGGTTCTTAAGCGAGTAACATCGTTGTAAAGGGAATTCCCATGGATTTGGTTCGTCCGAAGGTCGCAAAAGGATGACCTTCGCGTGACCCCGGCATAAATAGGAGCTGGTTGCCAAAGTGTTTGAATTCTGATCACATCACCTTGGGGGTGTTGCAATGGCCGTAAGTGTGAATAACGGCCGTAAGTCATTTTTTTTCAGTGCTGTTTATAAAACAGTCACCTTACAATTTGAAGTGTGCCTTCATGGCTTGGGACTGGGTGATCTGAGGGAACGTCTCTTGCCGGTCACATCTACCCTCCCATCAGAGCGGGGAGGCAGGGAATGTTCCGGGTCCCATCCCTGAGGGAGATACACCTAATGGGACCCACAAGAAGGGCCTCCTCCATGGTGGCTCATCTCTCTGGAACCTCATTCCCCTCAGAGATTAAAATGGCTGCCAATCTAACATTTTTCCAGAAGGCACTAAAGATCTGGTTCTGTCAGCGGGCCTGGGGAACCCAGAGCGGGATGGAGCCCATCAAATGGCTCGGGTGATCTGTTGTCATCGGTGCGGGGTGGGTGGGAGTTGGGGGGGTCATTTATATTTATTTATTTTCCCCAGATTTTGTTCTATTGTGCTTTATTAATTTGATTCTTTTTCTTATTTTTTATTTTTTATTTTATTTTAAATATGATTTGACATTCTTTAAGCTGCCTCAAGTCACTACAGGTGAATAGGTGGCAATATAAATTAAATAAATTAAATATAAATTAAATATAAATTAATATATGAATTAAATATAAATTAAATAAATTAAATGTAAATTAAATATAAATTAATAAATTAAATAAAAATTAAATAAAAATTAAATGAATTAAATATAAATTAATATATAAATTAAATATAAATTAATATATAAATTGAATATAAATTAATATATAAATTAAATAAAAATTAATATATAAATTAAATAAAAATTAAATAAATAAATAAACTGTTGTAAGTCAAGGACTTTCCAGCATTGAAAGACTTAAAACAATGTAAACGGGTTTGGCTGGGTAATTCTCAGATCCGTCCTGCCATCCCCGGAATTGCACAGACTCACATTGCAATAAATGCGCTTCTGGACTCCGAATCGTAGCACCAGGACGTCAAAGGCCTCGCTCAGGACGCCCATCACCATGGCCTCTGACTCCAGCGGTCCACACTCCTGCAAGACATTGGGGGGGGGGCACAGCAAGATAGAGGGATGAGCAAAGCAGAGCAGCCCCTTCCTTCCACCTGAAGATTCAAACCTGGTTCCTATCAAAGCTTCCTAAATGTGCCAAACCCTTGCGCGAAGCTTGGGAAGAAGACAAATAATCGGAGGGCTTGGCTTGGATCAAAGCCCAAGAGTCAAGGAAAGGAGCAGGAACAGATCTCCAAAGGCTTTAGATCAGTGGTCCCCAACCTTTTTTTGTACCAGGGACCAGTTTCACGCAGAAACACTTTTTCAAGGACCGGCAAAATCAATTCTTCCCCAATAGTAAAGGGCTTCTTAGCTTTAGCTAATATAAAATATATATTTTAATCACGATTATTCATTCTTTGTGGCCCGGTACAAAATGATCCACGGACCGGTCCCGGTCCGGGGCCCAGTGGTTGGGGACCCCTGCTTTAGATCACAGCTAGAGACACCTTGCTTTATGGTGAGTCCTCGAGTTATATTGCCAGGTGTTGTGACCTAGACTTTCTTAGAAAGCATAAAACACAATCTTAAGTTCTGGCAAAACCTCTTTTTATGTCCACGGCTATGAATTACGTTCATTCACAATTCACAGGTAGCCAGGCTTCATAAACAGTCTTTCAGGTGAATGTTGATAAACACCCACCTTATCGCACTTGGAATGCAATCAGAGAACTAATTGCCAGGCGCAGGGCAAGGCCAAACCTGACCCCGAGTCAGAGAGAACTTTTCAAAGCTTGAATCAATCAGACAAACTAGTTGCTTCCTGCAAAAGCTCACGTCCCATTCGCTCCTCTTTGATGTCCTATCGGAGGGGCCAATCATCCCCGAGGTGTGGCCTTACTCCTGAGTCGACCCTGCTTTCTCAATTTTTCTGGTCTTCTGGTAGTCCTGCACATGCGAAGGCTGGGAACCGGTTCCCTAAGCTCCCCTGCCTCACTGCTGTTCAAGCCCAAAGGCAGCTGCTGACTGCCAGCCTGCCTTGGCCTCATCTCTGCCTCTGATGCAGAGCCCTCATCCGGGCCTTCCTCAGCCTCCAGAACCAGCCCCGGTTCCTTCCCAACCTCCTCACTACTGTCCTACTCTGCTGCCAGCTCTGTCAGCCACCGGCAAGCCACAACACTGGGGTGAAACATCTGTTAAGCGAGTGTGCCCCATTTTACGACTTTTCTTGCCACTGTGGTTAAAGGAATCACTGCAGTTATTAAGTTAGGAACATAGTTGTTAGGTGAATCTGGCTTCCCTGTTGATTTTGCTGGCCAAAGAGGTTGCAAAATGGGAATCACGTGACCCTGGGACACAGCAATCATCATAAATATGAGTTGGTTGCCAAGCGTGTGAATTTTAATCATGTGACCATGGGGATGCTGAAATGGTCATGTGAAAAATGGGTTCTAAGTCACTTTTTTCAGTGTCATTATAACTTTGAATGGTCACCAAATGAACTGTCGTAAGTGGAAGACTGCCTTTATTGATATTTTCATTGAAAAATTCATAGAGTTTTGTTTCCCCAAGAGAAAAATCTCCCCTCTGGCCCATTTGAGAACCAGTGTTTTACTCTTTAGCAACTTTTAAGACGTGCGGACTCCAACTCCCAGCATCCCTAAATTAGCTCATGTGGACTTCAACTCCCAGAATCCCAGAATTTTCTGTCCTATATTCCCGTTTTTTAGCTCAGCTGATTTACATGGCAAATCGAAGTGTGTGCTCACCAAACCCGGTTGTTAAACGAGTTGCATCCCAGCACTGGATAGTCCTTGATTTACAATCATTCATTAATCGCTGTCCAAAGTTAGCACTGAAAAAAGTGACCATTATATGATCGTTATTCACACTTATGACCGCTGCCACATCACCATGGTCACATGATGAAAAATTCAGAAGCCTGGCACCTGGCATGAACTTATGGCTTTCAAGAAGTGACTGGACTGCCGTCTGCCAGAAATGATGTAGGGCAGTGGTAGCTAATCTTTTTGGGCTTCTGTGCCAAAAATTGTGTGCACTCGCATGCCAGAAGGCAATGTACGTGGGCACCCGGCACATGCACGGGTGATTCCCCCCCTCCCCCCCACCGCCCCTTTATATGCACTGCCCCTCCTAGCTGATTTTTGGCCTGTTTGAGGCCTTTTTCAGCCTCCCAGAGGCTTGATGGAAGCCTCTGCAGCTTTTGTATGCTGAAAAATGGGCCCATTTCATCACTTCCGGTATTTCTGGAAATACAGGAAGTGATGAAATGGGCCTGGTTTTCGGCCTCCAAAGGCTGCAGAGTCTCAAGTCTCCTCAAGTCTCTGGGAGGCCAAAAAAGGCCTCAAAACGGGCTAAAAATCAGCTGCCATGCACAGCATGTATAAGTGAGATAAGTTTGCCTGGGACTCATGTGCTCACACAAATGGCTCTGCGTGCCACCTGTAGCACGAGTGCCATAGGTTCACCATCACGGATGTAGGGTCTCCTGCTTGGGGGAGGGGGACTGCATGACCTATAAGGTTCCTTCCAACCCTGTTAATCTGTAAGGTCACATGATCTCCTTTTATTTATTTATTGAATTTATATTGCTGCCTATTCGCCCTTTTGCGACCTTCTGACAAGCAAAGTCAATGGGGTAAAGCCAGATTCCCTTCATGAATGTGCGACTCGCTTAACAACTGCAGAAATTTACTTAAGTGGCGGTGGCTGGGAAAGGTCATAAAATGGGGCACTGCTCATTTGAACACATGCCTCCTTCAAAGACAGAAATGTTGGACTCTGTTGCGGTCATAAGTCAAGGACTGGCTGCTGAATCGATGAAAGAAAAAAATGGCAGATGGGGGGGCTCTACAAACACAACACCACCTGGCTGATTTTAAGAGCCCACCCACCCCCACCCTGTGCCTGTCCCTCCCCTCCAGGATCCCGAATGGCCTCGAACCCCCCACCTTGACAAAAACAGCGAAGAAGAGATCAACGCTCAGTTCCTGCACCCGCTTGGAAGCCATCTTCCGGTCGTTGCAATGCTCTGCTTGCTTCTGTATCTCGGCCTCCTCCATCTGTGGGGCAGGACCCAGCCCTTGAAAAAGAGACACCTTCTGGTTGGAAGAGGCCTGGGGAAGACACCTGACACCCCACCCTGTTTCCGTGGGGTGGTAAGTACTGAGCAGAGCCTCCCATCCTTCTGTGCCCTACCTGATCATTTCAGCTTGCACAATGCAAGGAAGGGGTTTGGTTGTCCAGAAAAAGGAACCGGCACAAAAGACAACTGGGTGACTTTGGGCCAATCACCCTAAGATTGGGAGTTCTAGTCCCATATTAGGTAGGAAAGCTAGCTGGGTGATTTGGGGCCAGTCACCAGGAGAGAGTGCTAGTTCTACCTTAGAACTAGATATGGGAGTTCTAGTTTCATATTTGGCAGGAAAGTTAGCTGGGTGACTTTTGGACAGTCACCAGGAGAGAGTGAGTTCTAGTTCTACCTTAGGCATGAAAGCCAGCTGGGTGACTTTTGGCTTATCACCAGGAGATTGGGAGTTCTAGTCCCATATTAGACAGAAAAGCTAGCTGGGTGACTTTGGGCCAGTCTCTTTCTCTCTTTCTCTCAGCCCAACCCACCTCATAGGGTTGTTGTGTGAGAAAAGAGGAGGAAGGTGTGTTGGAAATGTTCGCCACCTGGAATTATTTGTAAAAATAATAAAGATGGGATGGATATATGGATGGATGCATAGATGGATGGAGTGAATGAGTGAACGAACGAACAAACAAACAAATGACTGTCCCCAGCCTGCTCACAGTTGCATGGTTGGCTGGAATCTAGTAATCTATCCAGTGATACTATCAGGATCTTTATGGACTCACCTGTCAGAGTAGGAGATCCAGTCCCCAAATTTCCCTCAACCAAAGCCTGGCTAAGAATGATGGGTGCTTTAGTCTGGGACCACCTGAAGGGTGCAAAGTTGAGGAAGGACACTCTACCCCAGGAATGTCTGACCTTGGCAACTTTTAAGACTTGTGGACTTCAACTCCCAGAATTCTCCAGCCAGCCATGCTGGCTGGGGAATTCTGGGAGTTGAAGTCCAAGGATCTTAAAGTTGCCAAGGTTGGATACCCCTGCCTTATCCTTTCCTAGAGGCAATCAGCCAGCCAGCCAGCCCATCATCCTAAGAAACTCACCCAGTGAAGCCGTGAGCAGCCGGTGTACCATGATGTCTGGAAACCGGCGGATAGGCGACGTGAAGTGGGTGTAGAGAGGCACATTGAGGGCGTAGTGTCGGAAGAGGTTCTCGTCCTTCAGCACACCAGTGCAGAAATAGACCGCCATCTGCAAAGAGGAGGGAGAGATCAGAAGCCACCAACAATGAGGTTGGGAAAGAAAATGGAGGCGTTTCTGGCGTGGCTGACAGTGAAAAAAGCTGCAAAATTTTAGCAAGAAGGAGTAGGTGGCAAAGAGATACTCGGAGGTCTCTCTCCATCCCAGCAAACATGGAAGAGATCTGGATGTCAGCATAGCTGTCTGGGGAATTCTGAGAGTTGAAGTCCACGGGTATTAAAGCAGAGGTGGGCTGAACATACTGTAACAACCAGTTCGGCGAAAATGTGAGCGCGAGCGCGCCCCCCTTTGCTTGCATGCAGCTGCAAAAACAAGGGGATTGACTGCGCGTGGCAGCTGCGGTGAGGAGAGAGGGCAAGGCATGGAAGGCAGCTGGGCTGCGTGGGTGGGCAGAGTGAGCCAGATATATGGAACGGGATAACACCGGGGTGGGGTGGGCAGGCCCAGCCGGTGGTCATAACTACCAGTACGGGTGAGCCGGTCTGAACCAACAGCAGCCCACCACTGTCTTAAAGTTACCAAGGTTGGACACCTTCCGCTTTATCACTTAAAATAAGATATAAACCAGAAATCTATTAGCCTAGGCCCCCTTGTGGTGAGATGGGTGGCAAACAAATTTAATAAATAAAAATAAATTTAAATTTAATAAAACAAATAAAATAAATTTAAATTCAATGAATAAAATAAAACAGATTCAAACTTAATAAATATGAAACAAAATCAAATGTATATAAATAAAATAAATTCAGATTTAACCAAAAAAATAAAAAGAATTCAAATTTAATTCATACAATAAAATTCAAATTTAATCAATAAATGAATAAAATTCAAATTTAATTAATCAAACATAAATTTAATGAAATAAATTTAAATTCAATAAATAAAATACATTTAAATTTTGATAAATAAATTTAAATTTAATAAATAAAATAAATTTGAATTCAATGAATAAGATGAAATAGATTCAAACTTAATAAATAAAATAAAATAAATTCAAATGTATATAAATAAAATAAATTCAAATTTAATCAATAAAATAAAATACATTCACATTTAATTAATGTAATAAAATTCAAATTTAATCAATGAAATTTAAATTTAATCAATAAAAGAAAGTTAAATTTATTAAATAATATAACTCTCCTTCCAGTTAACTCGGGGCTACTGGGTTTTGCGCCAACCATTCCTCTGAGTGGTCTTTAGAACAGGGGTGGGTTGCTCTTTTCGCACCGGTTCGGGTGAACCAGATGTTAATTTTACATCTGGTTCAGTGAACCGGTAGTTACAACGACTGGCTGGTCCCACCCACCCCTCCCAGAAGTCTTCACGCGACTCGTTTTGGATCCCATGTGAAGGCTTGGGGAAGGTGAAAAACGGGCCTCCCGGAAATTCGGGAAGGCCGGAAGTGGGCCTGTTTCTGGCTTCCAGAGAGTCTGCGGAGCCCGGGGAGGCCGTTTTTGCCCACTTGGAGGCTCAAAGGAAGCCTCTGGAGCCCAGGGAGGGAGAAAACACACACCCCATCGTGGTGCAGGAGGCCAACTAGGCCACACCCACCCAGCAACCAGGCAGACAACTAGTTGCTATGCTATTTTTGAAGCCCACCCCTGCTTTAGAGGCAGCCTCCACAGCCTGCATTGCAATGCCCCAACTGGTCAGGGAGGGGTTATTTGGGGTGGCCCCCTCTTCCCTACCTGCATGGGACGAGAGAACATGTTGGTCAGCACCTCCTTCCTTGCATCGCTGTATTGGTCATTCCCAAAAGTTTCATTCAGGCTTTTCTGGGAGAAAGAGAGAGAAACAGACACGGGAACTAGAAGTGGAGCAAACATTGCTTGGCAAGAAATGAATATTAAAAGTAAACAATATACATTTTACTCAAATAGATATTTGTGCAAGGAAACAACTAAGCTCAGGGAGCACCAAGGATGCACAATCGCCATCCTCCTCCCCCCGCCTTCCTCTTTCTCCTTGCAAGACCAACTCCATTCCAGCACTGACCTAGCTGAGCCATGAAACATCTTCAAGAAAACCACCAAGCTCAGAGAGCAAAAAGGACCCCACAGTCCTCCCCCCTCCCCCCTCCCTCTGCAAACTCCCTCCTTTCTAGTACTGATGATATTATACAGATAAGCTCGGACAGCACCAAGGATCCCACAGTCGTTGTCCTCCTCCTCCTCCTTCTCTTCCTCCTCCTGATCCCTCTGCAAACCCACTCCTTTCTAGCACTGATGATGTTATACAGCTAGGCAATGAAACATCTGCAAGAAACCATCCAAGCTCAGAGAGCATCAAGGACCCCACAGTTCCTCCCTTCCTTTCCTTACAGAGCTGATTCTGTGGGGGGAAAAAGTCTTCCAGACCTTGGCTCAATGCAGCAGGAGCCCATCTGAGGCGCCTCCTTGGAACCAGAAGCTTTTCTCCCCTCTGGCTCCTGCCATTTACTCACGTGCAAGGCGCCGGCACTGCTGCAGTCGATCTCCAGGCCCATCTGGTTGCAAAAGGCCATGAGGTCGTGGAGCATCTTGCTCTGCGGCGGGGGATGCCGGCGCAGGAGGGCTTGGGTGGGAAAGGAGCGGTAAATCCGATGGGCTACTGCCATGTTGGCCAGCAGCATAAATTCTTCCACCAGTCTGGAGCAAGACAAGGAAAAAGCGAAGACTGGGTGAGAGGCAGGAAGTAAGGCCAGGTGAAAAGATAAGAGAGGAAGAGGGAAGGACAATCACGTATTTAGGTACTCCTTGACTTATAATTGGTGATAGGATTCAGCCGGTTCGCATCACTTTGGGAAAACCTGTCATGCTCCTGTCGGAGTCTGAATCTGAATAGCTGACAGGGAGCGTGAGTGTGAGTCCGTTGGTTGTGGAGGAAACTGGGGAAGGGCAAAGTCTGGCTGGGCAGAGCAGGGGAGAGGGAGAACAAGGGAGAGGGAGTTCAGAGAAAGACCCAGGCCCACCCCCTCTTCATCCTAGGGCACGCAGGGAGGAATGGAGAAGAGAGCAATGTGGGTGGCATGGCTTACGGGGGAGGAAAGGGCCCTGATTCCCTTCATTAGATGCAGCTGGGAACACAGTTTAAAAAGGGAACCTATGAACCCTATAATCATGGGATCAAAATTTGCACAGCCACTGGTTTCTATTTAGGATAGTCACAGTGTCCCAAGATCACGTGATTCCCCTTTTGTGACCTTCTTGACGAGCGAAGTCAAGGGGGGGAAAGCCAGATTTGCTTAACCACGAGTTCGCTGACTTATCCACTGCAACAATTCACTTTAACGACAGAGGCAAAAAAGGTCAGAAACGTGGCAAAACTCAATCACTTAACCGCAGACATGTTGGGCTCGATGGTGGGTAAGATGACCTCTGATTGCATGGTGGGGAATGGAAGCCAGAGTAGAAGAACCTTTTAGAAGAGAAGCGAAACATCTTCAAAGAAAAACAAGAAAGTCCAGTTGCCTCCTGAAAAAGCATCTTTGGGACAACCATTGACCTGGTTGACTGAGAATCTCCAAGGGACATTCTCTGTTATATGTAAAGCTAGCCTAAAACCCGGCGTTACCCAGGTATTTATTTATCTCAATCCTGTATCTGACAGGAAAATCCTGTAGTCAGGACGCACGTTGTTGTACTTTCGCGCAGCATCGCAATTCCTGTATTCCTCCACAAGAGGGAGCCCTGTGAATCTGTTACCATGGCAGAAGCCATTTTAAGGCACCCAGGAGGGGTGTTAGGGTTATCTTACTCCCACAGTATTTGTTTCCAGAGGGTAAGCCATCTGTGTACCAAGTTTGCTTGAAATTGCTCGAGATGCATAAATAATATATATATATATATAATAATGTATAAAATATAATAATAATATTCATCAAAGAAAAGATACATTTGTCAAGATTCCTGATCTTTTATGTATACTGAGAGCATATTCACCAATACAAATTCCTTTTGTGTCCAATCACACTTGGCCAATAAAGTATTCTATCTTCTATCTATTCCATAATTATTTTTATATATATATATATATATATATATATATATATATATATATATATATATATATATATATATATATATATATATATATATACACAGAAGAAGAGGAAGAGGAGGAAGAAAAAGATGAAGATGAAGAGGAGGAGGAGGAGTTGTTCTTAAAGCTGATACTATGCAATGGAACTACCGCTGGGTGGCAGCGTTGTTCCCCATTTTGGACTTTCCTCTGTATGCGATCCCACAAAATTGGTCATATGAACCTGCTCAGGCTTCCAGCTGCATTAGGCGCTCCAAAGACAGATGGCAAAGAAGGATGTGCCTTTATAGCTCATATTATGCTATAAGGTCCCCAACATTTTAGAGACCCCTGAGCCCATCTGGAAATTAAGACAGCCTGTTGTGGGCGTTCTCACAAAACAAACAAGCAAACAAAGATGGCTGCCAAGAGGACACAGGGTGCCCAATTCACAAGTTCACTGCCGTCAGGGGTGAAATGGTCATTTAGAACAAAGTTTCTGGCAATTTTAAGATGAGTGGATTTCAATTCGCAGAATTCCTGAAGTAGGAACAGCCTATACCCCGGGAAGACAAGCCCGGAATCCCAAAAGATCTTGACAGACTTGAACAATGGGCCCTCTATCCAACAAAATGAAATTGAATGTGGAGAAAAGCAAAGTTTTACACCTGGTCAGAGAAAAAAAAACAAAGTTACAAATACAGATTAAGTGAAACCTGGCTCCAAAACAGTAACTGTAAGAGGGAGCTTGGAGTCCTAGTGGTTGATCACTTAAATATGAGCCGGCCGTGTATGGCCATGGCCAAAAAAGCGAATACAATGCTAGGTTGTATAAACAAGGGCATAGTTTCAAAATCAGGTGAAGTATTAGTACTGCTTTATAAAGACTCAGTAAGGCCTCATCTGGAATCCTTGCATCCAGTTTTGGTCACCACATTACAAAAGAATTGTTGAGACTTTGGAAGAAGTGCACGGGAGAGCAACTAAGATGATTAAAGGCCTGGAGATTAAAACATATGAAGAAGGACTTGAAGTTGGGTTTGGACAGTCGAGAGAAAAGAAAAACTAGGGGGGACATAACACTATTCCACTATTTGAGGGGCTAACAGAAAGAGGAGGAGGGGAGTCAAATTATTATCCAAAGCACCTGAAGGCAGGACAAGAAGCAACAAACGGAAATGAAGCAACCCTAAGAATTAAGCAGAAATTTCCTGACAGTGAGGTCCATTAAAAATGGAAGAGCTTAATTAAGGCCTGGTCCCACTGGCCGATGGACGCAAAACGTATGCATAAAGGACACAGCGGACAAGCAAAATTTCGGGGGTGGCTCCATCCATTGTCATCCGCTCCAAAAAGTGGTGAAAATCTGCATAAACAGAACAGAAAAGAACGGACCTGGCTGGTATGTAGTGGGGATGTTAAGCGGATGTTCATAGGAAGCCTAGCGGATGAAAGTGGATGACACCTCCGAAGGGGTTGCGGGGGAGAATTGCGAAGCGGACGCATAGCGGATGAAGCGGATGCATCACGTACGCCTAAAGGAAAGGGGATGCCGCGTGGATGTATATCGGATGCAAACCGTTCACTGCGCATCCTTTCTATTTCTGTGCTACTCATGATGTATAGACGTTCCCTGTACCTTTTCTTTCCTCCCTCTTTCCGTTTTCAGCTGCAACGGATGTGAGTTGCGAGGATGCCCAGAGGATGCAGAGAGGATACAGTGAATGTTTAACGGATGATAAATGGACATAGAATGTTTGTTGCTCGTATGTCGCGGATTTACATCGTACATGGCAGAAAGTTCATCCATTCACAAAATTTTGTGCAGTTCAAAACTTCTTGAGCGGATGAAATCTCAGAGGATGGATCCTCGACGGATAGAGCGTATGAAACACGTATGCAATAAGTACACAACGGATGCATAGCGTTTTCCAACGGATGGCAAGCTTTTTTTAACGTTTTACATCCTCTTTGCATCCGTAAGTGCAGTGGGAAAGGGCCTAACTCCAGAAGTTGTGTGTGCTTCATCACTGGAGGTTTTTAAGAAGAGACTGGATGGTCACTTGTCTGAAATTGTATAGGGTCTCCTGCTTGAGCAGGGGGTTGGACTAGATGACCTCCAAGGTCCCTTCAAGCTCTATTCTGATTGAAACACTATTCCAAGTTGTCTGTTTTACTTCCCCATGTATTTTTATGTTTGTGCACATGCTGGGCCTTTTGCTTCATTAAGATAAAGGATTACTGGTGGAAAAAAAATAGAGGACAGCATAGTTCATTAACTTTTATATGATGACTCAACTGATGATTGCATTTTGATGGCTTTAGTGCCCTTTATCACCTTATATTAAAATTCAGAATTGTAACATAAGAAAACATGATAAATATATTTGTGATAAACAAAAAAGAACAGCAGTTACTGGCTGAGCCACGTCATTCTCACTGAAACCGAGCTTAAGTAATTGAGAAAAATCATTCCTATCGAGTTCCACTACAAAGCCATGAATTCTTGGTTGATGAGGAGGTTGGAGAAGAACTGGGGCCAGTTCTGGAGCCTGGGGAAGGCTCTGATGGTTGCTCAGTGTCGAACGCAGAGAAAGAGCCAGAGCCGTTCAGCATTTCCCAACCAGTGGAGAGGCAGTCAGGGATGAGTGAGGAGGAGGAGCTGGAGCCTGTTCCAGTTGCGTGTATGTGCAGAGCTGTCAGGAGAGGTGAACAACAGAGGACAATGAGCCAGCTTGGGAAGCAAAACTGACTGATCCCTCCCTGGCTGGGGAATAAATAGGAGGAAAGAGGAATGGTTTGGTTATCGCAGACAACTGTTCGCATTGTTGGAAAGTTTATTCCTTGTGTGTTTTGTGCGACAAAGACTGCCTTGCCAGAACTGAAGTTTCTCTTATTTTTCTGACTTAATTTGCAGCCTCCAGGCTGGGCTGGAAACTCACCTTACATTTATCTTAACGAGCGGATAAGGACTATTGCTTCACTTAGCTCCTTGCAGGACTCTTGCTTGGACTTTCTGTCAGTGAAGACCATTAATTCCCAAGGTGTAAATAAAAAGGAGGGTTTCTTTGCAGGGAGTCTCCTTCTTGCTTCTGCAAAGGCCTGGTCGGAACAATTTTTAACTCCAGGGCGAGAGTTCTCCTCACCTCTGAACCACGTCAACCAACCCTGGTTCTTCCATTGACAGGATGCTTCTCCAACTCCGAGTAAGGAGATATTGCCGCCCCAAGCAATGAAGGATTATTAAATCATCCCCTGACTGCCTTTCCAGCTGGTGGACAGGAAGACAAACAGAAATAAATCCCATTGGATCACCAAAAAAGAAAAGCTGCCCCAGCAGGAGAAGAAAAAAATATCAAACAAGGAAGTGAAATATATTTTGCATCCTCCTTTTGGTAAGATTCATTGAGTGGAGGCTCTTGGCTGCTTATTAATATTATTAACAAATATTCATCGATTAAAGACAAGGCAGAGCAACCTGCAGGTTTGCCAAGGCTCCTGCAATGGTTCCTTCAGACCAGAATCAAAAGGCCGACACACAGCCTGCACCTACAGGTAAATTGACTTAGGAGCAATTGTCACACTTAACGACCATCACAGCATTCCCCACGGTTACAGGATGAAAATTCTGACGCTTGGACTCTGGCTCGTATTTATGACGATTGCAGGGTCAAATGATCTTCTTTTGTGACCTTCTAAACAAGCTGCGTTCAATGGGGGCAGCCAGATTCACTTTAATGACCATCTTACTAACTTAACCAATGCAGTGATTCGCTTAACAACTGGGCCAAGAAAGGTGGGGCAAAATTCACTTTACCGGCGTCTCGCTTGGCGACATAAATTTTGGTCCCGGTATCATATAATCCTCTTTCGCAACCTTCTGAATTCAAGGCACGAAAGCCAGCTGGGTGACTTGGGCCAATCACCAGGAGACGG
>BLBF01000040.1:549127-560439 GCA_015471245.1 Laticauda colubrina | reverse complement strand
ATAATATAATATAATATAATATAATATAATATAATATAATATAATATAATATAATATAATATTTCTATATTCCTTATGATCTGACTCAGGCAGGTTGAGCTAACCTGGTCCAAGCGGAGAGCCCCGTCCACGAAGCGCTGTTGACGCAGTTGCTTGGCAATCTGGTGGAGGTTCTGGACAGCTTGGTGGACCTCAGCCACGGTGTGGCAGGAGGAGATGGGGGGCAGCTCCCCTGCCCCAAAGACCCTTTCTGGATTCTCAATCATGCTCTGAGCGTGGTCGTAGCTCAGCTTTGCACAGGATTGGATCACGGTCCGCCCAAACCATTCGTCCAGGATCTGGAACAGCAAGATGAGGAAGAATGTCAAGGAGAAACGGGCCACCATTGTCAAGTCAACCCCTTGCAATTATTAAATTAGGACAGGCAGTCCTTGTTTAGAGACTGTTCAAAGTTACAACGGCACTGCAAGAAGTGACTTGTGACCGTTTTTCACACTTATGACCGTTGTGCAGTGTCCCCATGGTCTCACAATCAAGAATTCGGACACTCAGCAACTAGTTCATATTTATGACGGACGGCGCATCCCTGGGTCAGGTTTGTGACCTTCTCACAAGCAAAGTTGATGGGGAAAGTCGGGTTCACTTAGGAACTCGGTCAGTAACTCAACCCCTGCAGTGATTTGCTTAACAGTGGTGGAGAGGAAGGGCATAAAATGGGACAAAAGCTCCTTCACAAACGTTTCGCTTAGCAACAAAACTTTGGGCCTGAACCATGGTCGTAAATCGAGGAGTAGTTCTACCTTATATTATTATAATAAGGAAACATCTGCAAGAAAACCAGCATGCTCAGAGAACACCAAGCACACAAGGAAAGCAGCAAAAGTCTTTCTTTCTCTCTCCCAAACTCTGTCAGAAATGAGTCTTTGGGACCATGCAAGGCTTCCTGCTCTAAGAGGCTGCACTGGCGAAGAGTCATTTCTGGTGGAGTTTGAGGGGGGGGGGGGGGGAAAGAAAGACTTTTGCTGCTTCTGCTGCTTTCCCTGCATGAAGCCAAAAGCCTCTCTCTCTCCCGTCCCCCTGAGAACGGAGCTGAAGACGGTATCCTGCAATCCCAAATATTGATTGATTGGTAGGAAAATGAGGCGGGGAATTTTCCTGCAGACTTTTTTGGGGATTTTCCCAGGGCCTCTGGTACATGGGATTTAAAATTATGAGTCTGGTGGTCCCTGAGGTCCAAAAGGTTGGATACCCCTGGATTAGACCTCCAAGGTGTGTTGTGTTGTGTTGTATTGTATTGTATTCTGTATTTTATTCTAAATTCTATTCTGTATTCTATTCTATTCTAATCCTATATTCTATTCCCATTCCCAATTCTATTCTATTCTCTCTTCTATTCTCCTATATTATTCTATTCTCTATTCTATTCTAATCCTATATTCTATTCCCATTCCCATTCCCTCTTCTCTTCTCTTCTCTTCTCTTCTCTTCTCTTCTCTTCTCTTCTAATCTAGTATACCCTATTCCCATTCCTTATTCTATTCTATTTCTCTATTCTCCTATTCTATTCTCTATTCTATTCCCATTCACATGCCACTCTACCCTGAGCTAACTAATATTATCCTATATTGCTACCTTATATTGGCTGGGGGAGCTCTTAATGTCTGCAGCTGTAGGAACACTTCACCAAGGAAGACATGTGTCCTTGGGGCATGATGGTGCATGAAATGCCCGCCCCACCAACTCCTTCCTCTCCTCTTCACCTGTTTTATTCCTGGCTGTCAGCAACACAAGTGCTAATCCAAGGAGCCATCACTCTTGGCCAGATCACTACAACCCAGCAAATGAAACATCTCAGGCCACTAGAAGCATTAAGGCTGCTGCTACGGAAATAAATAAACATGTTCTACCAGTTTTTTTAGGAATGTGTTGAAGTCCTGGCCATCATGTGGATTTTTCAGGAACAGCTGTTTTCCAACACTGAGGGCAACCTTTCAGGGAAGCATCATAAAAAGCATTGGGCAATGCAGTTCCACCTCAACCTGACCTCGGTGGAGGACTGGGTCCAAATCAGGTAACCTTGATAGAGCAGCCAGAAATGGAGAGAGATGGAAAACACCCCCCAAGGTTATGGACTAGAGGGATATGATTCAGAGGCATTTGAAAGCTTGTCCTTCTTCTGCAGTGAAGACACATCTCTGCTGATTAGGAAAGCTAGGAAATTGGAGGTTTGTTGCTGAGAAAGGACAACAAGGAGAAGTGCCCTCTTGAACTCCTGGCCTTCAGCTTGAAGGGATAACCTAGGGGCTTGGATAGAAGTATCTCATCCAGAAACCAATTGGCTTGGAATAGATGGTTTTGTGCAGGTCAACTGGACTTCCCAAACAGTGAAAAATCAGGAGCCAAAAATGTCTCTTCAGACATAGCTACCGTATATACTCGCATATAAGCCGACCCTTAAAAAACTGCCCCAAAATGAGGCATTTTGCAAAAACTCCCATATAGAGGGAAAAATACAGAGGGAAAAGTCGGCAGGGCAAAAGTTGCGGCTCATCGTCCATTCAGGGAGAAAGGCTGCAAAGGGCCAGGCGAGGGCTGCAGCAGTGACTTAGCGTGGCAACTTGCTCCAGCAACTTGCTGGAGCAGCGACTTAGCGTGGCAGCTTCGCGCGATGAGAGTCTTGCCTCTCATTGCGCGAAGTTGGGCAGCGACTTCGCACGATGAGAGCCAAGACTCTCATCGCGCAAAGCCGCCACACTAAGTCGCTGCTCCAGCAAATCAGATTTATGTGCGTATAAGCCGACCCCCAAATTTTGGGAGAAAAAAAAAAGCGTTCTAAAGTTGGCTTATATGCGAGTATATACGGTATTTATTTCTCTGGAAACTTATTACTCTAGAAAGAGTGCAGAGAAGAGCAGCAGAGATGATTAGGGGACTGGAGGCTAAAACATATGAAGAACAGTTGCAGGAACTGGGTATGTCTAGTCTAATGAAAATAAGGAGTAGAGGTAACATGAAAGCAGTCTTCTAATATGTGAGGGGCTACCACAGAGAGGAGGGAGTCAAGCTATTCTCCAAAACATCAGAAGGCAGGACAAGAGGCAAAAAAACACTCAATATCATTTCAGATAACAGATAATCAGAGTTGGAAGGGACCTTGAAAGTCATCTAGTCCAACCCCCTTCCCAAGCAGGAGACCCTGCCCTACATCATTTCTGACAGATGGCTTTCCAGACTCTTCTTGAAAGCCTCAAATGATGGCACTCCCACAACTTCCGAGGGCAACTTCTGTTCCATGGGTTGATTGTTCTCCCTGTCAGAAAGTTTCTCCTTATTTCCAGGTTAAATCTCTCCTTGGTCAGTTTCCATCCATTGTTCCTTGTCTGGCCTTTGGGTGCCTTGGAGAATAGCTTGACCCCCTTCCTCCTCCTCTCTGGGGCAGCCCCTCAAATATTGGAAGGCTGCTCTCCTGTCTCCCCGGTCCTTCTCTTCCCTAGACGAGCCAGGCCCAGTTCCTGCAACCGATCATCGTATGTTTTGTCCTCATCATCCTGGTTGCTCTTTTCTGCACTTTTTCTAGAGTCTCAACATCTTTTTTAATAGTGTGGTGATCAAAACTGGATGCAGTACTCTAGGTGTGGTTTTACTAAGGCTTTATAGAGTGGTATTAGCACCTCCCTTGATCTTGAGTGTATCCCTCTGTTAAAGATGAGGAGATTGTAGCTGTAAGGACTGAGAATTATGGAGTACGCTTGTAGCTCAAGTGCTTGGCACAGGACACGAAAAGAAAAGATGCATTACCAAGAAATTCAGGCTCACCTTTCCTTGTGGAGACAACTTCCAAATGACAGAGAAGGTCAGCCTGTCTGTCATGGGATTGAGGCTGCAGAGTTCCTCACACAGCAGTTGGGGAAGCATTGGGATCACCTGGGAAGAGAAGAAAGCACATGGAGACCTGAACATGAGCTCCTGGGTCTAAGACCAGGAATCATCTTCCAGGACCAAAACTAGTTCAAAGGAGAGGAAGTCATCTTCTGCTATGATTGAATCTGCTCAGCTTTTTGCAGGAGTGACAAAAACTGGAGGCGGTGCTAAAAGAGGAATCAGTCTAGAATCTCTACGTAATCGCAAGCAAACCAAGCCCAGCTCTCCCCATGAATTCTGTTGACCCTCATCTAACTCAAGCAGGTGCTAATCCTTGGTTGAGAATAGTCCTGTGCATATGCCTGAGTAGCAATAAATCAGTTTTATTGGACCTTCACATGCTGACCTGATTTGTTCTGCCGAATAGCACTGCTCTGGCAGGAAGCAGACTAACAGAGTTGGAAGGGACCTTGGAGGTCTTCTAGTCCAACTCTCTGCTCAAGCAGGAAACTATACCATTTCAGACAAATGGCTGTCTGATCTCTTCTTGCTAGCCTGAGTGTTGGAGCATTTACAACTTTGGTGGCCACTGCTCAATTGTTCTCGCTGTCAGGAAATTTCTCCTTAATTCCAGGTTGCTTCTCTCCTGGATTAGTTTCCATCCTTTGCTTCTTGTCCTGTCTTCAGGTGCTTTGGAAAATAGGTTGACCCCTTCCTTTCTGGGGCAGCCCCTTAGATAGATCAGGGGTCTTCAAACTTTGCTGCTTGCATCCTTACGATTTATATTGACTGTTTCCTAGTATGATTTGATTGCTTATTGTACCCTTTGACTATTATTAAGTGTTGCACCTGATGATTCTTGACTCTTGACAAATGTACCTTCTATTTACACTGAGAGCATTTGCACCAAGACAAATTCCTTATGTGTCCAATCATACTTGGCCAATAATAAAGAATTCTGTTGAAGTCTTGTGGACTTCAACTCCCAGAATTCCTCCTCCTGTCATGCTAGCTGAGGAATTCTGGGAGTTGAAGTCCACGAGTCTTAAGCTCACCATGTTCGAAGACCCTTCCCTTAGATATTGGAAGACTGATATCATGTCATCCCTACTATCAGGTTTCCAAGTGATGAAATCCACTAAAAAAAAAAAAAGAGCAAAGTCCAAAACAATTATTTTCATTAAACCAGATATGCGCAATTTCTGCAGCCGTTCTTCATTTGTTTTCTCCTCCAGCCCCCAATCTTCTTTGTTGCTCTTCTCTGCACTCCTTCTAGAGCAGTGGTGGCTAACCTTTTTGGGCTTCTGTGCCAAAAACTGTGTGCATGCTTGCATGCTAGCTTTCAAGTACCAGAAGGCAATGTGTGCCCCCAAGCCGTCCCCTTACCTGCACTGAGACTCCCAGCTGATTTTCGGCCCGTTTGAGGCCTTTTTTGTCCTCCCAGAGACTTGAGGAAAGCTTCTGCAGGTTTTGCAGGCCGAAAAATGGGCCTGTTTCGTCACTTCCGGTATTTCTGGAAATACTGGAAGTGGCGAAACGGGCCTATTTTTCAGCTTGCAAAAGACTTTCCACAAGCCTCTGGGAGGCCGAAAATCAGCTGTAAGGTGTGCGCATGCACAATGAGGTAAGTTTGCCTGCGGCTCGCTTGCCATCATGGTTGGTACGTGATGCCAACATGGTTGTATAGTCTCAGCATCTTTTCTGTATTGTGGCAACCAAAATTGGGTACAATCTTCTCAATGCGGTCTTTCAGGAAAGATCTTCTCCAAAGCCAAAGTGAGGTCAGGAGAGATCTTGAAAAAGCTCTCCAGGGTGAGTCAAGAGGGAAATCCTCTTAATAATCTGTAATTATTGTATCGTGGTGAGGAAATGAGGAAAACCACTGGCAGAATCCATACACCAGATGTGAAAATACAGGTAGGCCTCGACTTACGACCACAACCGAGCCCAGAATTTTTGTTGCTAACGCGGACAGGGGTGAAGTGAATTTGCCCCCATTTTGATGACCTTCCTTGCCACTGTTATTAAGTGGATCGTTGCAGATATAAAGTTAGTAGCCCGGTTGTTAAGTGAATCTGGCTTCCCCATTGACTTTGCTTTGTCAGAAGGTCACAAAAGGGGATCACGTGACCCTAGGGACGCTGTGACCGTCATAAGTAAGAGTCAATTACAAAGTGTCTGAACTTCGATCACATGACTATGGGGGATGCTGTAAGGGTCGTAAATGTGAAAAACGGTCATAAGTCACTTTTTTTTCAGGGACGTTATAACTTCCAACGGTCGCTAAATGAACTACTGTGGCAAAACAACAGCACTTAAGACTTATATACTGCTTCTGTAAGTCAAGGACTACCTGTATAAGGTTTCATGTTTGAGCAGGGAGTTGAACTAGAAGATTTCCAAGGTCCCATCCAAGTCTGCTATTCTGTTATTATGAGAATACAAAGTGAATAGAATAGAATACAAAAGAATAGAATAGAATTAGAGAATAGAATAGAGGAGAATAGAATTAGAGAATAAAATTAGATTATAGAATAGAATTAGAGAATAGAGTACAATAGAATTAGAGGAACATAATAAAATTAGAGAATAGAATATAATTAGAGAATAGAATAGAATAGAATACAGTAGAATAGAATTAGAGAATAGAGAATAGAATAAGAAAATAGAATAGAATTAGAGAATAGAATAGAACTAGAGAATAAAATAGAATAGAATTAGAGAATATAGAATAGAATAGAATAGAATAGAACAGAGTAGAGTAGAATAGAAGGTGGAAGGGACCTTGGAGGTTTTCTAGTCCAACCCCCTGCCTAGGCAGGAAACCCTACATCACTTCAGACAAATGGTTATCCAGTCTCTTCTTAAAAACCTCCAGTGTTGGAGCATTCACAACTTCTGAAGGCAAGTTGTTCCACTGATTAATTGTTCTAATTGTCAGGAAATTTCTCCTTAATTCGAGGTTGCTTCTCTCCTTGATGAGTTTCCACCCATTGCTTCTTGTCCCTGTAGCTCAGGTGCTTTGGAGAATACTTCAAGCTTCTGAATTGTTATTTCTGAATGGCAAATTGCCTCATTTAAGAAAAAAAAAGACACAGAAGGGAAGATTTTGTTAAACAGGGAAATGAAAAATTAATAGCACCTTTATTGCCTTGCTGGCACATCGGCACGCTCCTGTGTTAGCTGTCGTCCTCTGTTTATGCCACCTTAAAGAAAAGATGGCTTGCAAAAAGCCTCAAGCAAATTTGAAGAGAGAGAGAGAAAAAATGAAGAAGAATAAGAAGAAGAATCCATCGTCCCCATGCGTTAAGTTTTGGAAAGGGCCCCCAGGTTCATCTTCACCCCAAGAAGCCTTCATGGGAAAGCTCTTAAAAAATATTTAATCACGTTTGCGGCTTGGCACCCGATTCCCCCAGCTCCATAAATCCACACTAATTGCCTGGCAGCGGTTGGGAGAAGGAGGGGGAGAGAGAGAGAGAGAGAGAGAGAAAGAGGGAGGGGAGCCTGGCGTGGAGTCTGGATGGGAAATGGAGTCGCTTTCCACATGAATCAGCAGGGCTGGTTGAACTGGAATGCCGAATGCGATAAGCTGGTTCCTCTCGATACAGAAGCCGCCAGCTGTGTTGTTCCAATACGCCCGACAATGGGAGCCCGGGCATGAATTTACAGGTTTCCTACGTGAGGTTGGCCATGCTTTGGGCCCGACAATGAGAGGCTCTCTCTCCCTTGGGAGGAGGGGGCCATGCCCTGGCTGACAGGGAGGGGGGGAGAGTTAAAAAGTCCTCGGAGTTCAGTACTGGATAATCCCAGGGAGGTCACACAGAGGCAGCAGCACACTGGCTTGGCCGGCATGCTGGGGGATTCTGGGAGTTGAAGTCCGCACATCTTCAAGCCACTTTAGATTCACACTCACTGGATTCAAGGTGGGGGTGGGGGTGGTAAAAGTCAAGGATATATCAAAGGATCGGCCTGTGGTGCCTTTGCTGGGCAAAAGGGAAGGCACATGGGGAGGCTGTGGCCCATTTTTGGCCTCCACCGTCTCTGACGTGCCGCGCCCCCCCCCTCCCCCGTGCCCTGTTTTGGCCAGCAAAAATGCTGCAGGAGGCCATCCAGGCCGAAAATAGCCATGTTAAGCAGATAACACATCATCAGAGTTGGATGGGACCTTGAAGGTCATCTAGTCCAACCCCCCGCCCAAGCGGGAGACCCTATACCATTTCTGACAAATGGCAGTCCAGTCTCTTCTTGAAAGCTTCAAATGATGATGCTCCCACAACTTCCAAGGGCAACTTCTGTTCCCTGAGTGGATTGTTCTCCCTGTCAGAAAGTTTCCCCTTATTTCCAGGTTGAATCACTCCTGGATTCCATCCATTATTCCTTGTCTGGCCTTCAGGTGCTTTAGAAAATAGCTTGACCCCCTTCCTCCTCCTCTCTGGGGCAGCCCCTCAAATATTGGAAGATGCTCTCCTGTCTCCCCTGGTCCTTCTCTTCCCTCGACTAGCCAGGCCCAGTTCCTGTAATTGTTCTTCATATGTTTTAAGCCTCCAGTCCCCTCATCCTCCTGGTTGCTCTTCTCTGCGCTCTTTTTAGAGTCTCAACATTTTTTTTAATAGTGTGGTGACCAAAACTGCACACAGTACTCTAAGTGTGATCTTACTACAGGGGCGGGGGGGAGGGGGACCATGTGTGCCCGCCCCCATGCCCCATTTTGGCCAGCAGGGCATTGCAGGATGCGTCCGTCGCGTCTGCCCCCACTTTCCCTCCCTCCCTGGCTGGCCCGCAGAGGAGAACTACAATGCTGGTCTGGCCCTCAAAGAAATCCAGTTTGACACCCCTGCCAGCGGCGGGGCTTTATCGGTTCGCTGAACTGGCTTTTAAAAATGACAATGAGCTACTGGGGTGAACCGGTGAGCAGCCCAACCCTGGATGCCAGGCAGGAGAAGACCTCACCATAAGTGGTTTCATGGAAAAACACCAAAAAAAACCCGACACCCCTCAACTGGCAGCCTGCCCAGTTCTGCTTAGTTTGGGCTCATTCAGACGCCCAAGGAAAGTCTGATGGCTCTTAGGGATTTCAGAATGTTCTTAGAATCAGAAATAGAGCTGGAAGGGACCTTGGAGGTCTTCTCGTCCAACCCGCTGCTCAAGCAGGAGACCTTATTACCATTTCACACAAATTGCTTCCAATCTTTTTCTTAAAAACTTCCAGCAATGCAGCAATCACAACTTCTAGTGGCAAGCAGTTCCCCTAGTTAATTGTCCTCACTGTTAGGAGGTTTCTCCTTAGTTCTAGGTTGCTTCTCTCCTTGATAGGTTTCTATCCATTGTTCCTTGTCCTGCCTTCAGGTGCTGGGGAAAATAGCTTGAGTCCCTTTTCTTTGTGGCAGCCCCTCAAATATTGGAAGACTCCCGTGATGGCAAACGCATGGCACGCATGCCAGAGATGACACACAAAGCCCTCTCTGTGGGCCCTCACACATCACCAGTTGCTCTTCTGGTTTCTGGCATGTCAGCCAGCTGGTCTTTGCAGAGTGCTGGAAAATGGCCCCAAAACTAGGCTGGGGCCGTTTTTCAGGCCATTTGGGGGGCTTTTTCAGGCCACTTTTTGGGCCTTTTTCAGACTGTTTTTCAGGCAGTTTTTGGGCCTTTTCCAGGGCCTTTTGGGGCCTTTTCAGGCCATTTTACAGGCCTTTTGGGGGCCTTTTTCAGGCTGTTTTGGGGGCCTTTTTCAGGCCATGTTTGGGCCCTTTTCAGGCCCTTTTCAGGCTGTTTTCCAGGCCTTTTTTGGGACTTTTTCAGGCCGCTTTCGAGGCCTTTTAGGGCCTTTTTCAGGCCGTTTTCAGGCCTTCTGGGCCTTTTTCAGGTTGTTTTTCAGGACATTATCAGACTGTTTTGGGGGTTTTTTCAGGCCATTTTGGGCCCCTTTCAGGCTGTTTTACAGGTCTTTGGGGGGGCTTTTTCAGGCCATTTTTGGACCCTTTTCAGGCCGCTTTAAAGGCATTTGGGGGCCTTTTTCAGGCCATTTTCCAGGCCATTTCTGGGCCAAAAACAACCCCAAAAACACCCTGAAAAATGACAAAACAGCCCAAAACGCCTTGAAAAACGGCCTGAAAATGGCCCAAAACTGATATGAAAACTCCCCCAAAATGCCCAAAAAACCAGGCATGTGCATGGCACTCCAGCAAACCGCACATTGCACATGTATTCCAATTTGGGAGCTCAGTGCTGAAAAGGTTCGCCATCACTGCCCTCATCCTTCTTTACTCTAGACTGACCAGACCCAAATCCTGCAACCGTCCTTCATATATTTTAGTCTCCAGGCCTTTAATCATCTTAGTTGCTCCTCTTTGCACTTTATCCAAAGCCTCAACATCTTTTTTTGTAATATGATGACCAAAATTGGATGCAAGTATTCCAGGGGTGGCCTTACTAAAGGCTTTATAAAACAGTACTAACATTTCATGTGATTTTGATTCTATGCCTCTGTTTATACAACCAAAGATTAAGTTGTGGAAGCTTCATCCCTGGAAGCTTTTCAAGAAAAGACTAGAATGCCACCTGTCAGAAATGATATTAGGCTCTGCTGCTTGGGCCGGGGGTTGGACTAGATGACCTACAAGATCCCTTCCAACTCCGTTCATCTGTATCTGTACTTTCTTTGGGTTGGGGTCTTAAGAGGGTTTCCCATTGCAAGAGCCTGAAAGAAGCAGGCAATCTGTTTTACCAGCCAAGTCCTTCAGCTCTTCGAAGTTCCCTTTCTTTTTCCTTTTTTTCTTTTTTGCTATTTCTTTTGGTCTTAGCACTTCCATGAATTCAGACTTCGATCCCTTCTTTATTATTCCGCCCGTCCTTATGAAAACATCGACACCCTGACAACCTGCTGGGGTCAGACTGGAGCTCCTGAAGGCCCTTGGATTCAACCCGAAGACCAGCTTCCAGGGCCATCTTTGATCTCAGAGTTTAAAAAGACAAACCCGCAAAATATTACGGGAGATTTATGGCTGAACTTCCCCACTCCAAAGGATTTCACACCTAAAACAACAGGCTGGGATGTGCCAGAAAGGGAGAAAAACTGTTTAGGTTTGCCTGCTTTGTAGAATCTGATACACTTGGTTTCTTTTGAGACAGATTTTCACTCTCTCCAAACAAGCCTTTCGCCTTTTATACCACTTCCCAGGCAGGCAATTCGAGAGAATTAATTTATGCAAAGCTATTCAACTTTTTCTACTGCCCCCACCTCAGAGCATTGAGCCCTATATATGCCAGATTTCCTATAAATCTCATATAACTGCATTCAATTTTGGTCGCCACTATATATATATATGTATGTGTGTGTGTGTGTATATATATGTAGCAATGTTTCGGCAGAATCTCATCTGCCATCATCAGGCTTCTGTGTTGAGTTCGTCTGTGGGTCAGGCTATGAAACGTTGCTACAACTTTAAAAGCAC
>BLBF01000040.1:512634-522823 GCA_015471245.1 Laticauda colubrina | reverse complement strand
GCCCACAGTTGATCGGCTGGGTCTCCTTTGGTTGCCCTGCACAGGAGAATGGAGCTGGAAAGCAGGTTAGCCACGCCCACCAAGCCACGCCCCACAGAACTGGTAGTAAAAAAATTTGAATCCCACCACTGCTCATATCTCACCAGGGAACTGTTCAGCCCCCTAAATCAGCTTGTCCGACTTTGATTGACATCTCCCAAAGACCCTGCAGGTGAGCAACCCAACCAGCCCCTCCCTTACCTACTTCAGCATCCACGGGTAGGTCCTCCAACTTACAACCGTTCATTTACAGTTGACCATCCAAAAAAACAGTGACTTGTTCTGTTATTATTATTATTTTGAATCCCACCACTGTCCTCCCCGCCTTATCAGCCTAAATCCAGGGTAGGCTGACAGCATGGGCTTCATCTGCAAGCAGCTAATAAATTAGGCCTCAGGGAGTTGTCAAACAGCTTTTGGAGGTCGGGTCTTTCCCGTTGCAAAACAAACCAGAGAGGTCGTCCCCTCCGTTCCAAAGCCAGGTGCCAGCAGCATCTTAAGCCTGGGAAATCACTTACACGCAGCACCGGCGTGGCCTTCAAACCCCTGCCAAAGAGCAGGGTTTTTGTGTTTTTTAACTTACGGTGACCAGGGCAACGACACACGTGTGCAAAGCGACAAGGTGTCGGCGCCCAGGACAGCTAGCGTGCCAGGGATTCTGCTTCTGGAAGGCGGCGAAGGGCTCTGTTGTGTTCCCGGGAGATCCGCGCGCAGTACATCCCGTCCCTTGCCCTCCGCCAGCTCCTCGCGCTATAAATATTTCACCGCCTTTACAAAACGAGCACGCGGGGACGGCTGCAGGAAAGCCGCGTTCCCTTGACTTAACGGCAGAAACATGACAGGATTCCACCAAGGCAAGACAGTCGGGGGGGGGGGGGGGGGGAGAGGGGGGGAAACATTGCAGGAGCAAGCTTCCAAGCTGAGCCAGCCAAACGGAGCAAGCCAGGATAGCTTAGCAAGACTGCTGGGGGTGAAGCCAGGCCAAAAGAGCGACGGAGGTCAAAAAAGGGATACGGAGGGGCCTGGTTTGTTCAGGTCAGGCCAAACGGAAGCTCCTGAGCTGCTCTCTGCAGAATTCGGAATTCGCTCCTTTGCTCCCGAGGGATGTCAGAAGGACAGAGTAAAGGAAGTGGAAGGGACCCTGAAGGTCTTCTAGTCCAGCCTGAGAGCCTGTGCCAGTGCTATCGAACTCCCACACGCGGGCCACACCTATGCCCAGTTTAGTGATACGTCACATGACGCCGCCATGACGACATGAGTTTGACTGTCCAGTCTTTTCTTAAAAGCCTCCAGTGATGGAGCAGCCACAACTTCTGGAGGCAAGCTGTTCCGCTGGTGAATTGTCCTCCCTGTTAGGAAGTTTCTCCTTAACTCCTTAAAAGCAGGTTGCTTTTCTCTTGATTAGTTTCCATCTGTTGCTGCTTCTCCTGCCTTCAGGTGCTTTGGAAAATATCTTGACTCCTTTTTCTTTACGGCAACCCCTTAAAATACTGGAAGACTGTTATCATGTTACCCCCAAAGTCCTCCTTTTCACTAGACTGTTCTTGCAACTGTTAACAGAATCACAGAGTTGGAAGGGACCTTGGAGAGCTTCTAGTTCAACCCCCTCCTCCAGAAGGAATACCTTTTCAGATAAATGATTGTCCAATCTCTTCTTAAAAACTTCCAATGTTGGAGCACATACAACTTCTAGAGGCAAGAAGTTCCACTGGTTAATTGTTCTCACTGTTGGGAAATCTTGACTCTTGACGAATGTCTCTTTTCTTTTATGTACCCTGAGAGCATTTGCACCAAGACAAATTCCTTGTGTGTCCAATCACACTTGGCCAATAAAATAATTCTATCCCATCCCATCCTATTTCTGTTTCTATTCTATTTCTATTCTATTCTGTTCTGTTTCTATTCCATCCTATTCCATCCCATCCCATCCTATTTCTATTCTATTTCTATTCTGTTCTGTTCTAGTTCTATTCTATTCCTGCTCTATTCTTTTCTTTTCTTTTCTTTTCTTTTCTTTTCTTTTCTTTTCTTTTCTCTTCTCTTTTCTTTTCTTTTCTATCCCATCCTATCCTATCCTATCCTATCCCATCCTATCCTATCCTATTCTTATTTCTATTCCTATTCTATTTATATTCTGTTCTATTTCTCCTTAACTCCAGGTTGCTTCTCTCCTTGATGAGTTTCCATCCATTGTTTCTTGTCCTTCCTCAGGTGCTTTGGAGAATAGCTTGACTCCCCCTTCTTTGGGGCAGCCCCTGAGATACTGGAACACCCCTAGTCCTTCTTTTCATTCAACTAGACATCCCCAATTCCTACAACCGTTCTTTGTATGTTTTAGCCTCCAGCCTCCTAATCCTCTTTGTGGCTCTTCTCGGCACTCTTTCCAGAATCTCAACAACATTTTTTATAACATGGTGACCAAAACTGGATGCCAGATTCCTGGAATCACAAGCAAGGAGACTCTCTTTCTCTCTGATCATTCAACATCATCCTGCAAACTTGGCAACTTTAAAAGGCTCGTGGACTTCCAACTCCCAGAATTCTGCTGGCTGGGGAATTCTGGGAGCCGAAGTCCACAAGTCTTAAAGTTGCCGAGCTTGGAGAGCCCCAAAATTGATAGTGAAAGAAGCCTGCACTTCCGCATTAAAAAGAAGGGGAAAAAAAGCATATTTCTGGCTACTACAGGGAGTTCTCCACTTACGACCAAACCTTTCATTGCTAAGCAAGGTGGTTAACAACAGAGAGTCATACCAGGTTTTATGAGTTTTGCCACGGTTGTTCAAAACAAATTCACTGCAGTTGTTAAATAAAACCACCCAGTCGTTAGGCAAATCCAGCTTCCAACTCCCTTAACGAATGTTCCTCACAGTTGCAGGAACCGGGCCTGCAACTAGTCCAAAGCACCTGAAGGCCAGACAAGGAATAATGGATGGAAACTGAACAAGGAGAGATTCAACCTGGAAATAAGGAGAGATTTTCTGACAGGGAGAACAATCAACCCCTGGAACAGAAGTTGCCCTCTGAAGTTGTAGGAGCTTCATCACTTGAGACTTTCAAGAAGAGACTGGACTGCCCTCTGTCAGAAATGGTGTAGGGTCTCTTGGCTTGGTTGGTGGGTTAGACTAGATGACCTCCAAGGTCCCTTCCAACTCGGTTAATCCATATTCAATGGAAGAGCTTGACTTCAGAAGTTGTGGGAGCTTCATCCCTGGAAGCTTTCATCAAGAGACCTGACTGCCCTCTGTCAGAAATGGTGTGGGGTCTCCTGCTTGGGCAGGGGAGGGGTTGGACTAGATGACTTCCAAGGTCCCTTCCAACTCTGTTAATCTGTAACTTGAGCCTCAGACCTCATTCTCCAGACCAGCCAGCAAAATTCAGAAACTCAACCCACCCACCCACAAAAAAAAAAAAAAATTAAAAAAAAAAATCCCACAAAGGCAAGCAGTTTAAAAAGTCACCGGCAAGAGAGACCGACCCGTGATAGTTTTGGGAAGATCACTTTTCTCTCTCTCTCTGTCTCTCCCCATACAAAGGGATAGGAGGAGGGGGGGGGGCAGGCAATGGAGAAGTTACAACGGGGAGAAACTTTCTTGAACTTGGCTGTCGGTCTGAAGCCTCCACTCAACACTGAGTCGCTGAGCCAAAGAGATGAAGGCAGAGAGAGAGAGAGCGAGAGAGAGTGAGAAAGAAAAAAGAAAAAAGAAAAGGCCATTTCTGGCCAAATCACTGCTGCCAGCTGTTTTTATGACTCTTCCGTGCTCCATTCGAGAGGGCTTAATTCTACCAGGAAATGAACTGCTCTCTGAGTTTACAAAAAATGGGAAGTGGCACCCGACTGTCTTTGCAAATTAGAGGCTAAGAACTCACTGGGAGAAATCGCCGAGGAGCAGATTTCGGTGAAGCATTAGGACGGAAAGAAAAGAAAAGGGAAAAAAACAAAACAAAAAAAAAGTCCATTGGTAGGGAAAGTTGTTTCATGGAGGAAAAGAAACTTAGAAAAGTTAAGAGTAACAAGAGTGGGGAGGGACCTTGGAGGTCATCTAGTCCAACCCCCACTGGACCATTTCAGACAGAGGGTTGCCCAGTCTCTTCTTAAAAACCTCCAGTGATGGAGCGCCCACAATGTCTGGAGGTAAATTGTTCCACTGGTTGATTGTTCCTCATTGTCAGAAAAATTCTCCTTATTTCTAGATTAAATCTCTCCTTGATGAGTTTCCATCCGTTGCTTCTTGTCCTGCCTTTTGGGTGCTTTGAAGGGTAGCTTGACCCCCCCCTCTTCTTTGGGGCAGCCCCTCAAATAGAATGGAATAGAACATCAGAGTGGGAAGGGACCTTGGAGGTCTTCTAGTCCAACCCCTTGCCCAAGCAGGATACCCTAGACCATTCCACACAAATGGTTGTCCAATCTCTTCTTAAAAACTTCCAATGTTGGCGCATTTACAACTTCTGGAGGAAAGTTGTTCCACCAAAAATTGTTCTCTCTATCAGGAAATTTCTCTTTAGTTCTAAGTTGCTTCTCTCCTTGATTAGTTTCCACCCATTGCTTCTTGTCCTGCCTTCAGGGGCTTTGGAGAAGAGGTTGAGCCCTTCCTCTTCTTTGGGGCAGCCCCTCCAATATTGGAACCCTGCTATCATGTCTCCCCTGGTCCTTCTTTTCACTAGATTAGACATACCCAGTTCCTGCATTTGTATGTTTTAGCCTCCAGTTCCCTAATCATCTTTGTTGCTCTTCTCTGAACTCTTTCTAGAGCTGAGATGGTAAACCTATGGCACGTGTGCCACAAGTGACACGCAGAGCCATTTGTGCCGGCATGCAAGCTGCAGGCAAACTTAGCCCACTGTGCATGCACGTGCCTCAGAGCTGATTTTTTTTTTTTTTTTTTCAGTTGGCCTGACGCCTTTTTCGGCCTCTTGGATGCTTGGGAAAAGCCTCTGCAAGGTTTTTTAGGCTGAATTATAGGCCCGTTTTGTCACTTCCTGTAATACCAGAAGTTTTTGGCTGGGCATGGCCAATTCAACATCACTCACATCTCACCTCGGCACGCATCTCCTCACCTGGCCTCTCATGACTGTGGGGATGCTGCAACAGTCATAAGTGTGAAAAATGGTCCTAAGTCACTTTTTTCAGTGCCATTGTAACTTTGAATGGTCCCTCCACACAAGCAAAGTACCAGCAAAGGAGGGGAAAAAAACTCCAGAGATGTTCCTGAGACAGGAAGTCTAGTCCTGCCAAGAATGTAATAAGGGTTAATGGAGAGGCAGTTTCTGTAAGCAACACCAGAATGTTTCCTTTCTGCCTTCCTGACAGGATTAGCCCATTAATTTCTTCTAACAACCGGTACTCCAAACTGCTTAGAATGTTAACCACTGGTTCTAGCGAATAGGTGAAAACTGGTAGAATACCACACCTGGGGGCATGCATTGCATTGTGGGTGCTGGCACGCATGCAATTTTTGGCACAGGAGCCCAAAAAGGTTAGCCACCACTGTTCTAGGGTCTCAACATCCTTTTTACATCGTGGCGACCAAAACTGGATGCAGTATCCCAAGTGTGGCCTTACCAAGGCCTTAAAAAGTGGGATTAACAATTCACAGGATCTTGATTCTATTCCCCCTGTTTATGCAGCCTAGGACTGCATTGGCTTTTTTGGCAGCTGCTGTACACATGGCCAGATCATATTTAAGTCCATGCTTGTTGCTGAGTGCCCAAATTTGTATCACATTAACCATGGGGAAGATGCTTACGGTCATAAGAGACAGGACGGGTCCTTGACCAGTCATTTTTCTCAGTGCCATGGTAACTTTCACTGGTCACTTAAAAAAAGATCATTAAGTCGTATTTCATTGCAACAAGCGACTTAGAGATAAAAGGATTATGGGCAGGGGTGGGATTCTACCAGTTCTCACCTATTCGCTAGAACTGGTTGTTAATATTCTAAGCAGTTTGGAGTACCGGTTGTTAGAAGAAATTGCAGGGCTAATCCTGTCAGGAAGGCAGGAAGGAAACATTCTGGTGTTGCTTACAGAAACTGCCTCTCCATTAACCCTTATTACATTCTTGGCAGGACTAGACTTCCTATCTCAGGAATGTCTCTGGAGGTTTTTTCCCCTCCTTTCCTGGTACTTTGCTTGTGTGGAGTGATCATTCAAAGTTACAATGGCACTGAAAAAAGTGACTTATGACCATTTTTCACACTTACGACTTTTGCAGCATGCCTACAGTCATGGGAGGCCAGGCGAGGAGATGCGTGTCTCGATGTGAGTGATATTGAGTTGGCCACACCCAGCCAGTCACATGACCACCAAGCCATGTTCACCCAATCACATGACCATCAAGCCACACCCACCAACTAAGCCACGGCCCCAGAACCGGTTGTTAAATATTTGAATCCCACCCCTGATCATGGGGGACATGATAGCAGTGTTCCAGTGTTTGCGGGGCTGCCCCAAAGAAAAGGAAGGGCTCAAGCTATTCTCCAAAGCCCCTGAAGGCAGGACAAGAAGCAATGGGTGGAAACTAATCAAGGAGAGAAGCAACCTTCCTAACAGTGAGGACAATCCGGGCTGTCAGCTAAGTGTCTTTAACTGCTAACCCAGAGTTCCCCAACCTTTCTTGGTTGGCAGTCTGAAGGGGAGGTGAGGGACAGGCACCTTTATGCATGGATGCCCACAGGCAATGCTCACGGTGACAATAGAGCCCACACAACAGTCACAGCGATGCTAGGGCCCGTATGGTGCTCAAGGTGACACCAGAATGGGTGGCGGGGTGCGTGTACGCACACATGCACAACCACTGGCCACTCATACAGCCTGGTGGGCAACAGGCAGTGGCCCACAGGTTGGTGTTCTAACCAAGGCTTCTGAGACTGTAATTAAGCACACGCTTAGTTAAAACAACTCTTGTTTTATTTCAACGCTGGATTATGTTCATTCCCAGCTGGTAATGAGTCCCAAACAGTCCCTTGAGATAAACACCCACCTTTCTCTCCTTTGAATTGCTGCCAACAGCTAAAGTGCCAAATTAACTGTAAAAAGCCAGAGTACAAAGTCCACACAGAGCTTCAAGGTTTAATTTGAAAAGAACGAATGACTTTGCTTCCTGCAAAGGTTTCGTCATCTTGGCCTGACTTTTATCCCTTATGGGAGGGGAATCACCTTCCACCCTTATTCCCAAGTCGCCCCTCTTGCCTTCTTGCAGCTCTGCGCACATGCGCACTGGGAACAGACTCCCCTTGTTCCTCGGCCTCGCTGCTGCCAGACTCCAGAGGTTCCAGAGTCAGCACACAACTTCCAGATGGTCCTGGCCCCATCTCTGCATCGGATGCAGGATCCTCATCTAAGTCCCCCCCAGACTCCTGGGCTGATCCCCATTCTTCCCCACTGTCCGATTCTGCTGCCATCTGCACAGACTGCCAGCAAACCACAACAGTTGGGGACCCTGGAAGTAAGCCATCATGCCCCCTTTATTCTTGATTCAGTAGCCCCTCTGTTAAATACTCCATGCAACATCTCAGTTTCTAGGATAAAGGCCTTTGAACAGAACATGGCAGCAACTGTACAAAAAATATTCAGAGGTATCATCCTTACCATCTGGAAGTGGCTTGCAAGACAGAGCATCGTCGAGATCCTTGGCAGTAGATGGGTCAATGGTGAAGATGCATTCTTTCCTGTAAGAAGGGAAAAGGAAAAAAATAATAAGATCAGAAATAATAGGAATAATATCAGAAAGATATAGGATTTAATTTATCTAACAGTACATGTATTAACAGCGGCTAGAATAATATATGCACAATATTGGAAGAATGAAAACATACCACCAGAAACAGAGATAATAAGAAATATTATGGCATGTGTAGAATCAGATAGATTAACTCTAGAATTAAAAAATAAGGGAGAATCTTAAGTATTATGAGACATGGAATAAATTCTATCAATGGTTGCATAGAAGAAGTCAAGGTCAAAATATAAGTAGTTATGAGGATAAGAATAATTAGTAAATAATATATCAGACAGGGAGGTTGTAATTGATGAAGTAAAATGTGTATATGTATAAAAATTGTAATGCCAGATCAGCTGCATCGTGTTGTATTCTTATAATTAAAATAAATAAATAAATTTAAAAGAAAAAAAAAATGAAAACTTAGCCAAGCACAAAATAATATATCACAAAAAATAGATTTCTTTGTGGTCTCTCTCTCTCTCTATCAAAAGTGTTTCCCAATTTTTGCCATTTTAAGATGTATAAGAGTTCCCCATGGCTGGCTGGGGAATTCTGGGAGTCAAAGTCACACAAGTCTTAAAAGTTGCCAGATTTGGAGACCCCTTGCCTAGTGGTTAAGCCAGGGACAAGCTAGAAACCAAGACACTGTAAGATCTGATCTCAGAGAGCTTGGAGCTTCAAGCATCTCTATTTATTCAGACTAACAGAGCTAAATTCAGACTGAAACATTTAATATTGAGCAGGTTATTTCTCAACTCATAGCCACAACTGAGCCCTGTGGCTAAGCAAGACATTTCTCAAGTGAGAAAGTTGTTAAGTGAGTTTTGTCCTCATGTTATGACTTTTCTTGCCATATTTGCTAAGTGAATCCCTGCTGTTGATTTAGTTACTAACCTGCTTGTCCCAAAGATGATTTTTTTTTCAGTCCAGGAAGCAACTGGACTGTTTTTTATTCTTTGAAGACATTTATCTTCTCCTCCAAGAAGCTTCTTCAGCACTGACAGGATGGAGGGGAATGGAAGGATTGATTCTCCTTACAGACAGCTGGTTGTTTGCATCCTTTTTAGAGGGTCTTTGAGGCTACGTAGAGATTTAGTTGTTGGTTCCTATAGCCTGCAATTTCTTCCCTCTGGAAATCCATTCCTACTCCCACACCATTTGAAGGGCATCCATCCCAAATTGCATAGCTAAAAGTCTGTAGAGATTCTCCATCACCCAGGTCAGGGTTGTCTCAAAAGATGCTTTTTCTGGAGGCAACTGGACTTTCTTGTTTGTTTCCTTGAAGACGTTTCGCTTCTCATCCGAGAAACTTATAAATCCTTCCATTCCCCACCATCCTGTCAGAGCTGAAGAAGCTTCAGTTATCTCCAGAAAAAGCATCTTTGAGACAACCACAACCTGGGTGACTGTGAATCTCTACAGACTTTTAGCTACACAATTTGGGATGAGTAGGAATGGATTTCCAGAGGAAAAATTGCAGGCAACAGGAACCACTTGCACCACTCAGATAACCCTGAAGACACAGATAAACCCCCAAGTGGCCTCAACGACCCTCTAGAAAGGATGTAAATGACCAGCTGTCTGCAAGGAGTATCAATCCTTCCATTGCCCAACATTTGGTCAAAGCTGAGGAAGCTTCTTGGATAAGAAGAGCAATGTCTTCAAAAGAAAGTCCAGTTGCCTCCTGGAGGAGAAAATGCCCCTTTGGGACAAGCAGGTTAGGAACTCTACAGCAGGGTTTCACTTAAAAAATATGGCAAGAAAAGTCATAACATGGGGGCAAAACTCACTTAACAACTTTTTCACTTAAGAACTGTGTTGCTTAGCCACAGGAATTGTGGGCTCAGTTGTGGCTGTGAGTTGAGAAATAACCTGCTCAGTATTAAACGTTTCAGTCTGAATTTAGCTCCGTTAGTCTGAATAAATAGAGATGCTTGAAGCTCCAAGCTCTCTGAGGTGAGATCTTACAGTGTCCTGATTTCTAGCTTGTTAAGCGAATCTGGTTTCCCCACTGGCTTTGTTTGTCAGCAGGTTGCAAAAAAAGGGATCATGTGACCCCAGGAACCATCATAAATAGGAACCAGTGGTCAAGTATCTTAACGTAGACTGCAGGACCACGGGGACACAGTAATGGTCAGAGAAACAACCTTGGGTCACTTTTTTTCAGTGCTGTTGTAACTTTGATGTCAACCCAGGAGGAAAACACAGGATACTGAGGCTTTGTATGTTAACAGTGGTTTTTATATATAAGACTAATACATACATACATACACGTTAGGCAAATACCAGGCAAGCAATCATTCTTCAACTCTGCACGGAGAACACAAGGAGAGAGAGAGAGAGAGAGGGAGAGGGAGAGGGAGAGGGAGAGGGAGAGGGAGAGGGAGAGAGAGAGAGAGAGAGAGAGAGAGAGAGAGAGAGAGAGAGAGAG
>BLBF01000040.1:497092-511043 GCA_015471245.1 Laticauda colubrina | reverse complement strand
GAATAGAATAGAATAGAATAGAATAGAATAGAATAGAATAGAATAGAATAGAATAGAATAGAATAGAATAGAAAATATGGAATGGAATGGAATGGAATGGAATGGAATGGAATGGAATAGAATAGAACAGAACAGAACAGAACAGAACAGAATAGAATAGAAAATATGGAATGGAATAGAATAGAATAGAATAGAATAGAATAGAATAGAATAGAATGGAATGGAATGGAATGGAATGGAATGGAATGGAATGGAATGGAATGGAATAGAATAGAAAATATGGAATGGAATGGAATGGAATGGTATGGAATAGAATAGAATAGAATAGAATAGAATCAGAAAAGAAATAGAATAGAATAGAATAGAACAGAACAGAATAGAATAGGAATAGGATAGAATTCTTTATTGGCCAAGTGTGATTGGACAGACAAGGAATTTGTCTTTGGTGCAAATGCTCTCAGTGCATATACCGTAAAAGAAAAGAGACATCCGTCAAGAGTCAAGAATCATCAGGTACACTTAATGATTGTCATAGGGTACAATAAACAATCGAATCATAATAGACTAGACTTGACTAGACTAAAATAGAATAGAATACTTTCTTGGCCAAGTGTGATTGGACACACAAGGAATTTGTCTTGGTGTAAACACATAAAAAAGAGACATTTGTCAAGGGTCAGGTACAACACTTAACGATGGTCATAGGGTACAATAAGCAATCAAATCACAACAGAATAGAACAGAAAACAGGATAGAATAATAGACAATAGAATAGGAAAAAAAAATAGAATAGAACAGAATATAGAAGGGAAGGGAATATGTGGAACAGAACCGAACAGAAATTGGGAAAGACTATACTAGGGACTAGAGAACGGAATGGAATAGAATATTCTCTCTTGGCCAAGTGGGATTCAACACACCCAAGGAGGTTGTCTCTGGTGCATAAGCTCTCCAGGAACCAAGGTCCTTTCCCTCCAATTTCTCCCCCACACAACACCCCAGGACTTCTAACTGCCCTCGCTCGGTCTCCCCCCACCTTCAGTTTTGCGGCAAACTGGACTGTCAAGTACGGCTAATTTCTCACGCAGGAGAAAAGAGAAGCTGGCAGTTAAGTGTGCCAAAGCAGGGACTGTCCATTTCCCTCTGGTTTCCAGGTACAAACAGTGCCAGGAACACATCACCTCCAGGTCTGGAACAGAACAGCAACAAAACCAGGATGTCCTGTCTATTGATGTCTCCTGTTCTTACCGAAGCCCCGACTTTCAATTGAAGCTCCCACCTGTAATCGGAGGGAGAGTCCCCTGAGAAATGGCTCTCCAGCCTCTTCTTAAAAACCTCCAGGTCAGTGGTAGCAGGCTACCGGTTCAGCACGGTTTGACTAAACCGGGAGTAAAAAAATACAACCGGTTCCCCGATGATCAGAGGAAAGAAGCGACGAGCGCAGGGGAGAGTAGGAGGGTCTTCGTCCTCTCAGCTGATTGGCGCATTAGGGGCACATGGGTGTGCATGTTAGGGGAGCGTGGGTGTGCATACATGTTAGGGGGTACATACATGTGTTAGGGGCACGCACGCATGTGTGTTAAGGGTACTAGCACATGCACGTTAGGGACGCGCATGCACGCTAGGGGGCACGCACATGTGTGTTAAGGGCACACATGCATGTTAGGGGCACCCAGGTGAGTTAGGAGCATGCACACATGCATGTTAGGGGTGCGCAGGCATATATGTTAAAGGCACACACACATGCATGTATGCATGCGTTAGGGGCACACGTGCATGTGTGTTGGGGTGCACATGCATGCTTGTTAGGGATGTGTGTAAGCGTGTTAGGGGCGCATCCATCCATCTACTCATCCACTACATAGCTGGGTAATCCTGGGAGTTGAAGCCCACAAGTCCAAACTTGGCCCTGCCTGGCCTAACCCATCGGAGAGATTTTCAGCAGGGAGTCCCATGGTGGCTGGCTGGGGAATTCTGGGGGTTGAAGTCCACCCATCTTAAAAAGGTGAGCAACGCTGGCCGAGAGGTACCTCAAATTTGAGGGAGGGGAGAGGAAACCACCTCCAAACCATGGGGAGGGGAGGAATCGCCTTAAAAAGATTCTCATTTATAAAAGCAGCAGTTAATTAACTCTGCCTACAGGGAAGCAGCAGGCTCAGCTCCCCATGAATTGAGATTTTAATCAAACGTCTCTTCGGAGCTCAGGCCTCTCTGGCTACAGGGCTCATTTGTCTCCCTCCTTCAGGCATAACCTCTCAGGGAAGAGACTCAGAAGGCTTCAAACAGGGCCCAAAGGTTGAGCAGGCATTTAATTTGGACAGTGATCCATCCCAGGGGCCCATCAAACTTTCTTGCTGCAACAAGGCTGGGTAGTTTGTGGTTCCTGGTTTTCTCTTCTGGTGGCTGAGAAAGGGCAGGTGGTGATTCTGCCTCTGGTTTCATCGTCCTTTTGAAAAGGGAACACTACATCTTGTTCAGGACAAAAGGGAGGGGAGGGAGGGGAGAGAGGGAGGGGTGAGAGGGAGGGAGGGAAAGGGGAAGGAGGAAGGGAGGAATGGAGGGAAAGAGGAAGGAAAGAATAGAGGGGAGAGAGGGAGGGAGGGAAAAGAGGAAGGAAAAAAGGGAGGGGGAGGAAGGAAGGATGTAAAGAGGAAGGAAAGGAGAGAGAGAGGAAGGGAGAGAAGAAAGAAGGGAAGAGGGAAGGGAGAGAGGGAAAGAGGAAAGAAAGAATGAAGGGGAGAGAGGGAGGAAGGGAAAGGAGAAGAGGAGAGAGGGAGAGAGGGAAAGAGGAAGGAAAGGGACAGAGGGAGGGAGGGAAGAAAAGAGGAAGTGAGGAAGGAAGGAAGGAAGGAAGGAGGAAAAGAAGGAAAGAAGGGAGGGAGAGAGGGAGGAAGGAGATAAAGGAAGGTGGTAAAGAGGAAGGAAAGGAGAGAGGGAGGGAGGGAGGGAAAGAAGGAGGGAGGGAGGAATGGAAGGGAGAGAAGGAAAGGGGGAAAGAGGAAGGGAGAAAGGGAGGGAGGAAAGAAAAGAGGAAGGGGGGGGGAAAGAGGATGGGAAGAAGGGAGGGAGGGAGGAGGTAGAGCGATGAAAGGGGAGACGGAGGGAGGACAGAAGGCAGAGGAAAGAAAGGAGAGAGGGAGGGAAGGAAGGAAGGAAGGAAGGAAATTAGTTCTTTGGCTGTTTCTTGAAAAGAGAAGGGAAGTGCAGCCTGCTTCCACCTTCCATTGGGAAAACAATAGGATCCAAGGCTTCCAATTTCTTGGAGGTCCAATCATCCCAGCCATATTTCTTTCCCCAGACATAAAATAGGGCCCAGAGGTGCTTCCTGACCGTTTCATCCACACCGGTGTCACTCCAGAAGCTGTCAGGTTTCATGAGCGATGACCGGCCGTTCTGAGCTCCAGCTGCCCACCCAAAAAGAGTGTTTCCCCCCTCGCTCTTCCTCTGAAAGACGGAGCTTGGATCTTCGACAGCCCTCCAAGAACACTCCCATCAATGCCCGACAGGACAAACCGCAGATAGACAGGCAGGCAAGAGAGCAAGCCCTATTCCCCCCCCCCCCCACACCCTTCCTGGCACTGATGATGTTACTTAGTTGGGTCATGAAACGTCTGCAAACAAACAAACAAACAAAAAACAACCACCAGGCTCAGAGAGCAACAGGGACCCTACAGTCCTCCTCCTTCTTCCTCCTCCTTTACTCTGCAAACTGCACTCCCTCCTAGCACTGATGAGGTTGCCTAATTGGGTCATGAAATGTCTGCCAGAAAACAACCAAGGTCAGAGAACACACTCAGGATCTCACCGTATCTCCTCCTCCACCTCCCCCCCCCCATGGTACTGATGATGTTGGGTCATGAAATGTCTGCAAGAAAACAAGCTCAGAGAACACCAAGGATCCCACTGTCGTCTTCTCCTCCTCCTCCTCCTCCTCCTCCCATAGTCCTGATAGTGTAACCTAGATGGGTCATGAAACGTCTGCAAGAGAGCCTCCAAGCTCCGGGAGCCCCAAGGACCCCACCATTCAACCCTGAGCTATAAATATTCTCTTCTGTCGGATCTTCGACTATTGCATGTGCAAAAGCGGAAGGACATTTCCATCCCGAGCATGGATGAATGGTTACAGAAGCTGATGGAGGTTAGCCGAAATGGCAAGAATTGACTATTTCGATGAAAGAAAAGAAGGACTTCTGTTTCCGCACGGAGACCACTTCTGAATTTTGTGCTTGAAGTGGAAAAGAAGGAAGCTTTCATTTTGGGTTTTTACTGACTACTAGACTGATAGATCCTTGTAGAAACTGTTAGTTGATATTATTATGAAACAAAAAACAAAAAAAAGTGATTTTTTTACTGCAATAGAGAGAGGGTCGGAATTCAATGCTTCTTTTTCTTTTTTCTAATCCTTCCTCACTTTTCTTCCCCTCCCTCTCTTCCTCCCCATTGTTTTCCTATTTTCTTTTGTATTTCTTTTAATTTATTAATTTAATTTAATTTATTGATTTTTTTTCCATTTATACATAATAACAATAGTTATTAAACAGCACTGTGACTTTATATATACATTTATGTGTTCTATCAAAACTTACATTACATAGTACTTTCATACCCTCTTATTTATTATATACATTATTTACATTTTCTATTTTTATATCTATTATCTATTCAAATAAACCATGTTTCCCATACTGCGTTGTATTCTGTGTCTGTTTTCCCTGTTAATTCCATTGTTAATTTAACCATTTTCACACACTCTAAATATTTTTTGATTATTAAGCCTTCAAGTGGTATAGAATTTTCCTTTCAGTATTGAGCATATGAAATTTTTGCTGCTGTTAATATATGTAATATATTTTATCTTTCTATTATTAAAAAAACCCTATAACTCTTTCATATTTTCTATCTTTTCTCCTCTTCCTCCTCCTCTTCTTCCTCCTCCTCCTCCTCTTCTTCCTCCTCCTCTTCCTCTTCTTCATACAAATGTGTGTGTATATCTTCCAGCTTAATTCTGGAACGCCTTGAGCAATTTCAGCCAAACTTGGTGCACACATTACTTTTACTCTCTGGAAAAAAATACTCTGGGGTAAGACGCCCCTAACACTCCTTGGAATGTGTGTTCCTAAGATACAGCCTGTTGTGCCTTCAAATGGCTTCTACCGTACTGCCCTCAGACTGGCTTCTACTGCACAGCACTGTGGAGTTGCCATGGTAACACAGTAAAGCTTCACAGGACTCTACACAAGAGGGCTCTCTGGTAATGGGGAAGAGCCAACATTACAAATTACGTTTGTTCCAGGTCACCGAAACCAGGGTTTTTCCTGTCTAATACAGGATTAGGATAAATAAATATCAGCTTAAATTACCAGGTTATTGGCTAGTAACTCAATAAAAATGTCAATAACAAGGATCTTCTTTTGCTCAAAAAGAACTGCTGGAATAGTTGAATGGGAGGGTGTTGCAAATCAATCAGCCTTAAAGGAAAGCATCCCCACCACCACATTCCAACTGCTTTGCATGGAACTTGACCCCAAACAGTGAAGGCAGGAGTGGGATTCTACCAGTTCGCACCTATTCGCTAGAACCGGTTGTTAACATTCTAAGCAGTTTGGAGAACCGGTTGTTAGAAGAAATTACTGGGCTAATCCTGTAAGGAAGGCAGGAAGGAAACATTCTGGTGTTGCTTACAGAAACTGCTTCTCCGTTAACCTTTATTACATTCTTGGCAGGACTGGACTTCCTGTCTCAGGAACTTCTCTGGAGTTTTTTTCCCCTCCTTTGCTGGTACTTTGCTTGTGTGGAGTGACCATTCAAAGTTACAATGGCACTGAAAAAAGTGACTTATGACCATTTTTCACACTTATGACTGTTGCAGCATCCCCACAGTCATGAGAGGCTAGGCGAGGAGGTGCGTGCCTCGATGTGAGTGATATTGAGTTGGCCACGCCCAGCCAGTCACATGACCACTAAGCCATGTTCACCCAATCACATGACCATCAAGCCACACCCACCACCTAAGCCACGCCCACAGAACCGGTTGTTAAAAATTTTGAATCCCACTCCTGAGTGATGGGAAGAGCTGGAGGTTACCTTAAATCTCTCCTCCTGGCAAACTCATCAGACGGGATGACCCAAGGCAGGTTCTGTGGAAGGCACTGCAGGACGTCTGGAGAGAAATCTGCAGTGTCCACCCCGTATTCTGCTAGGATGCCTTCGGTTTCCGGATCAATCTCACCGGCCTGCCCAAGACTTTGGACCAATTGCCTGTGAAAAGCAAGTAAAACGTGACCAGGGGGCTCGTTTACATGTCTTCAAGACATCTGACAGCTGCCCTTCAAAAGGAGGGCAGGCTATGCCCTCCCCAAGTCCAAAAGGAGGCTTGAATGGGTACTGCAAAACCCATGCTTCATCAGGTCATAGTTCCACAGCTATTTCCTTACAGCAAGAAATAGAATGACCGAGGGTGGGACTAAAAGGCAGTGGGAGCAGAAGGGACTTCTGACTTCCTGCTGGCTTCCCCATTGAGTCTCCTTGTGGGAACCTGGAAGGGAGCATCAGAATGCAACCCTTCCTTTCACTTTGCTTCCTCTTTCCTGTTCTCCCCTTCTCCTCTGTTCTTCCCTTCCCTGTCCTTCCCTTCTCCTCCCTTCTCTTCCCTGCCCTTCCTCTTCCCTTCCATCCTTCCCTGCCTTTCCCCTGTCTTTCTCTGATCTTCAATCCCTTCCCCTTCCCTTCCTTTCCCTGCCCTTTCTCTCTCTTCCCTTCCTCTTCCCTTCCCTGTCCTTCCCCTGTCTTTCTCTGATCTTCAATCACCTCTCCTTCCTTTCCCTTCCCTTCTCTCCCCTGTCCTTCCCTTCCCTTCTCTTCTCTGCCCTTCCCTTCCTCTTCCCTTCCCCTCTGTCTTTCTCTGATCTTCAACTCCCTCTCTTTCCCTGCTATTTTCTTCCCTGCCCTTCCCTTCACAGCTGGCAGAAAAGGGGACCTTCTTGGGTGGGAGAGGGAGTGAGGGATTGCAAGGCTGGCTGGGAAACTGTCATGAAATGGAATGTTGAGGATGACGATCACATGACCAGCAACAGCCAGCAGCTCTGAAGCAGCCACAACTTCCCCAAATTTCATATGTGGGGAGGGGGGGAATAGCTTTGTGCAAGGGGCAGCTTCATCTGTGTGAGCGACAGGTGCGAGCTAGGCCCAGTTGCAAATAGGTATTGAACCGACAGTGGGCCCTGACCCATAGGTTGGGAATTCCTCCTGTATAGAACATAGAATCATAAGACTGGAAGGGACCCTGGAGAGCCTCTAATCCAACCCCCTGCTCAAGCAGGGCACCCTATACCATTCCAGACAAGTGACTGTCCAGCCTTTTCTTAAAAACCTCCAGTGATGGAGCATCTACAGCAGGGGTCCCCAAACTTGGCAAATTTAAAACTTGTGGACTTCAACTCCCAGAATTCCTCAGCCAGCATAGTTTGGAGACCTCTGACCTACAGCTTCTGGTGGCAAGCTTTTCCACTGAACAAATGTCTCATTTAAAAACAGAAATTTGGGGTCGTAAGTCAAAGGCCTACCTGTAGTTAAAATGGGCCTCTTGGATTGGAGGCCCATTTCTAACACAGCATGGAGTTTCCCAAAAGAACACCTGATCCGTAGCCCTTTTCGAACTCCCCTGGCAGCTTCAGCTCTTTATAATAGTCTTATAGAGGGTCTTAGAATAGAATGAGCTGGAAGGGACCTTGGAGGTCTTTTAGTCCAGCCCCCCTCCCTTCCCCCCGCCCAGGAGAACCGAGACTATTTCAGACTACAGACAATCTATAGACTTTGTGATAACCCGGGGCATGACACAAAAATAATACAGTCACAAAAGTTGAATAAATTCCCTTTAATGCCTCCAACTTGGACCCCAATGTCCAATTATTCTTGAATTTGACTTATCAAATTCTTCCAAAAACAGTCTACAAAGAGAGTAAATGCAGTCCGAACCAAAAGTAAAAATAATTAGGAATTTTTAAAAAACCAACACAAACCACACTGGAGTCATTAATACAGCAGGCCAGGATGATAAATTGCAGACTCCCACAAGATAATTCAGCAACCACAGTTGAGAAGACTCCAAAACCCAGATAAAAGAGCTATTTAAAATGTCCCCACTTATATCCTGTTCTCCCAGCTGCAACAAATGAAAGGGATCAGGGCCTTTTCCTCTCCCATAAGACATGTTGCTCCTTTTCTCCCTGCGAGCCCCAGAATGAAGAGGGGATGGCCCTGGGAATTCCTCTGAATGGCCAGCTGGACTGTGCTCTTTCCCTGTTTCTTCCACAGCCACCAGAGCCATACTCCCACTCCCTGTCAGCTGCTCAATCTCCCCCTCAGAATCAGACTCCAACAAGGGCCTGACAGACTTCTTGAAGAGACACAGTGGCTCAGTGACATCAAATCTGAGCTTGTCAATCAGAAAGGTCAGCAGTTTGGCGGTTCAAATCCCTAGTGCCGCGTCTCAGAGTGAGCTCCCATTACTTGTCCCAGCTTCTGCCAAACTAGCAGTTTGAAAGCACGTAAAAAAAAATGCAAGTAGAAAAACAGGGACCCCTTTGGTGGGAAGGGAACAGCATTCCATGTGCCTTCAGGTGTTTAGTCCTGCCGGCCACATGACCAGGGAGATGTCTTCGGACAGCACTGGCTCTTCGGCTTTCTAACAGAGATGAGCACCACCCCCTAGAGCTGGAAACAACTAGTACATAGGTGCAAGGGGAACGTTTACTTTTAATGAGACTAGACAAGCAAAAGAAAAAGGCAACCAGGAGCCAGGTGCATGGCACATCTGAAGGACCAGGTTGGAGAGAGTTTGTCATGGAAAATACCTATCTCTGTAGTCACCAACTGGATGCTGCATAATCAATTGTAATCATAGCAACTGGTGCTAATAATAACTATGAGTCATTTTTTTAAAAAAATGACATTTCTTCTATTGTTAATGTGGGGAATATCTCCACCATGAAGGAAGCAGCATCAGGTTACAGGAAATAAAGAGGTTAAACGATGGAGCAGAATTCAGCCAGGTGAAGCTTTCTCATCAGTGAATAAGCAGTGACTCACCTTGATTGGGCTGGGAGTGAAATTATATAGGGCAGGTGTCTGCTTAGATGGAGAAGTAAGAAAGATCTCAGCTTGTTGGAAAGATAACATCAGCTGTCTCCAAAGACTGGGATTTTAATCCCATGCTTTCCAGGTGGCCAGAGGGCACCAGGTTGGAGAAGAATGAATGAGACTGTTATTGTAGACCCCTTGCATTTCCTTGAATTCTGTTGACACACAATTACTCATCCTTCTCCAAGTAAGATTGGGGCAAGGATTGGAAAATTAGGAGTGCTCTATATTTCTCCTTTATTCCATGCTCCAAGTATGGCTAGATTAGGAGAAAAGAATATTAATGCAGATGGCTGAGGTCTTGGAGAGCGAGGACTCGGATGAGGGGCCTGCATGTGATGCATTGATGGGGCCAGGACCATCAGGGAGTGGAGTGCTGCCTTTGGAGATTTTGGAGGGTGGCAGCAGTGATGAGGAGGTTCCCGAGGAGCCTGTGCCCAGTGCGTGTGCACACAGGGCTGCTCGAAGGAAAGAGCAGCTGCAGCAGCACGGGCAACTTGGGAGTAAGGCTGCAAGGTAATGACCCCTCCCTTAAGAGATAAAAGCCAGCTGAGCAACTGGAGTTCTTTGCAGAAAGCAAAGAATTTTTTGCACTTGAACCTGGTAGATGTTCGGAATATCTTGGTTGGTGTTTGGAGACTATGTTTGAAATATTTCTTGGCAACTTTATCTCATGTTCTTGGCAGCCTTACACCACCTTGGCAAGGCTCGTTCTTATCAGAGACAATTAGTTTGAAACAGCTTTTTAACTGTGAAGTAACAGAATTCGTAAAGAATCATTCAAAGGTTTTGCTGTTACCTCCGTTTTGTGTTTGTTTCCTTGGAACAAGGTTTGGGTCAAAACAAACTCAGAGGCATCGGTGAGGGAACCATACATGTAGTCCTTGACTTATGACCACAATCGAGCCCAAAAATTTCTTATTGTTAAGCAAGGCAGTTGTTAAATAGGTTTTTGCCCCCATTTCATGACCTTTCTGGCCACAGTTGTTAAGAGAAGCAATGCAGTTGCTAAGTGAACCATGTTCAGAGTATATTCATTAACTGGCAGAGACATGGTTAACAAAGTAAGCATGGCAACAGACCAGCCAATGGGAACTTTGCTGAGAATTGAAAGTGAAACTATACTTGCTTGCTTGCCAAAACTGATATCTGCTCTGAGCCAATCTCACTGTACACATGTTGTACTCTGACAATAAAGACAATAATAATTGTGTTTTGCTTATGTTACATTGAAAGAATCTACAAATGGTATTGTAAACTTCACTCATCTTATCATGTTTATAAAGAAGTTAATGATCCTGCTGAATCAGTCAGCTGTATGCTCTCTGGACTTGAATTTCTGCTGCAAACTTCAACAAACCACACCACAGTTAAATGAGCCACATGGCCATTAACTGAATCCGGCTTTCCCCCTTGTCTTTGTTTGTCAGGAGGTTGCAAAAGGGGATATCGTGATCCCAGGACACTGCAACCATCATGAATAGGTCTGAATTTTGATCATGTGGGAAAAAATGGTCAGAAGTCACTTTTTTTCAGTGCAAACGGTTGCTACAAGAATAGTTGTAAGTCGAGGTCTACCTGTACTACTTTCTCTCTTGGAGGAATTGAGCTTCGAGCTTTCGTGTTTGCTAGAAACAAGACAGTATTCCAGGTCTTCTACTTCCCTTGAACCAGCGTTGTGGCTTCTACTCTTACCACAACTTCAATCAACCTGGAACGAAGGAAGAATTTCCTGGCAGTCGGAACAATGAACCAGTGGAACGGAAGTTGTGGGTGTTCCAACACTGGAGGTTTTTTAAAGAGTCTGGACAGCCATGGAAGAGGGGGCAGGGAGTTGGATTAGAAGAACTCCAGAAGGCCTGGAGATTCATAAATATGATGAAGAAGGGTTGCAAGAATTGAGAATTTGTTTGTTCAAAACATTTGCCGGAACATTGACAAGCGAAGCTAGAGAAAAGAAGGACCAGGGGTTGACATGGTCGCTATCAGCTTTGGAAGCCATGTTGAAATCTGATGCTCCCACGCTGCCACAATTGAGCCTGGGGAAGTGGGAAGGGGGAATTCATTTGAGTATATCTAGTTAGACAAAATAAAATTCTTTTGCTGATTCAAGTAGTCCTTAATGGGTCTAAGTCTACATAGAGGGAAGGAAGCCCTGTGGGGTGCCACAAGATTTTGTCTTAGACCCAGGACTCTTCAATATCTTCATTAACGACTGAGAGGAGGGAACAGAAGGGAAACTTACCAAATTTGTAGATGATCCTAAGCTGGCAGGAATAGCTAGCACCCAAGAAGATAGGCTCAAGATCCAAATGGAACTTGACAGACCAGAACACTGGGCCATATCTAACAAAATGAAATTCCATGTAGAGAAAAGTAAAGTCCTACACTCAGGCAAGAAAAAACAAGAAGGACACATATAGACTGGGTGAAACCAGGCTCAATAGCAGGAACTGTGAGAGGGATATTGGAGTATTAATGGACAACCAGCTAAATATGAGCCAGCCGTGTGCGGCCGCCACCAAAAAAGCCAATGCAATCCTAAATTGCATTAATAGAGGGATACAATCAAGATCAAGGGGAGTACTAATACCACTCTATAAAGCCTTAGTAAAACCACACCTAGAGTACTGCATCCAGTTTTGTTAAATTAAACATTTAAAAAAAGATGTTGAGACTCTAGAAAAAGTACAGAGAAGAGCAACCAGGAGGATGAGGGGACTGGAGACTAAAACATATGATGGACGGTTGTGGGAACTGGGCCTGGCTAGTCTAGGGAAGAGAAGGACCAGGAGAGACAAGAGAGCATCTTCCAATATTTGAGGGGCTGCCACAGAGAGGAGGAAAGGAGTCAAGCTATTCTCCAAGGTACTTGAAGGCCAGACAAGGAGTAATGGATGGAAACTGAACAAGGAGAGATTCAACCTAGAAATAAGGAGAAACTTTCTGACAGTGAGAACAATCAACTAATGGAACAGAAGTTGCCCTTGGAAGTTGTGGGAGCACCATCACTTGAGACCTTCAAGAAGGTCAGGGAATGTTGCACATAATGAAAAGGAAGTCAATAATTTATATAATAAATAAGAGGGTATGAAAGTATTATGCATTGTAAGTTTTGATAGGACACAAATGTATATATAATGTCACAGCACTGTTTAATAACTATTGGTATTATGTATAAATGGAAAAAAATTCAATAAAGCATTATTTAAAAAAAGAAAAGGAAGTCTTACTTTGGGGTGGATGGCAATTGGGCCATGTGATGTGTTGATGGGAATAGGGGATGGATTTGTAAGTTTTTACTTTTGCAAGGAAATCTGGAACTTGAGATTTGGGGTTCCATAGATGTACCAGTTACTATCCAAATAAAAGGAACTTTAGAGAGATGTCTGTGTCGGAGATATTGGTTGGAATGGAGGTTTGCTGGAACACTGATAATAGTAGTGTTCCAATATTTGAGGGGCTGCCCCAGAGAAGAGGAAGGAGTCAAGCTATTCTCCAAATCAGCTGAAAGCAGAAGAAGAGAAGCAACGGATGGAAACTCATCAAGGAGAGAAGCAACCTGGAATTAAAGGAGAAACTTCCTAACAGGGAGAATTAACCAGTGGAACTCCTTGCCACCAGAAATTGTGGGTGCTCCATCACTGGAGGTTTTAAAGAAGAGATTGGACAAGCAATTATCTGGAATGGTATAGGGTTTCCTGCTTGAGCAGAGGCTGGACTAGAAGACCTCTGAAGTCCTTTCCAGTTCTGTTTCACTGCTACTTGTTCCCCTCTTCCATTTAACGGTCACGTACCCGAGGGCAAAGTTGCTGTCCTCCCGCCAATCCACAATGCGACAGATGAAAAGGATGCTGGAATAGTCCTCGGGGCGCGAGGCAAAATCGGGCGGGCAGTCGGCCAAGGCGACATAGGCACGAGGTACTCGGTGGTCCACTGGCGAGAACATGGCATACTTCCGGAACAGGTCACTGTTGCGATCGGCCAAGAGGCGGATAAAGCCCATGGCGGTCCTGGAATGCTTCTTCTCCGATATGTAGACGACCTGGAAGAACCAAGAGACCAACAGGTAGGGGTGATTTGCAAAGGAACATTGCTTCGAATAAGGGACAATATTTGCAGCTCAGAGTTGTAGCTCTTTGGAGGAAAACTCAAATCTCTCTTCCGCTGTCAAACTAAACAAACACTGTCAAACTATTGCTCCTGTTCTTCTCTCGTCTCTCCTATTACCCACCTCCTTTTCTACTTATGACTACATCTTGTATCTTTACGATTTATATTGTTTTATTTTGTTTCCCTGTAGGATTTATGTTGATTGCTAAATTTAGTATTCTTTGACTAAGTGTTATGATTTATGATGAATGAATTTTTATGATGACTATGATTATGATTTGTCATTTATAGCTTTTCTGTACACTGAGAGCTTATGCACCAAAGGCAGATTCCTTGCGCATCCAATCACACTTGGCCAATAAAAGAATTCTATTCTATCCTATTCTGGTCTGTTTGGTTTGATTCAATTTCTTTTCTATTCTCTTCCCTTCCCTTCCACCCCATCCTATTCCCTATTCTATTCTATTCTCTCTTCTCTATTCTATTCCCTTCTATTTTCTCTACTCTCCTCTTCTCTTCACTTCTCTTCTCTTCCCTTCCCTTTCATCCCATCCTATTCCCTATTCCATCCTATTCTCTTCTCTTCTCTCCTCTTCTCTCTACTCTTCTCTTCCACCCCATCCTATTTCCTATTCTATTCTCTCTTCTCTTCTCTTCTCTTCTCTTCTCTTCTCTTCTCTTCTCTTCTCTTCTCTTCTCT
>BLBF01000040.1:444286-467486 GCA_015471245.1 Laticauda colubrina | reverse complement strand
CTTCTTCTTCTTCTTCTTCTTCTTCTTCTTCTTCTTCTTCTTCTTCTCCTTTCCTCTTCATCTTCTCCCTCTCCCTCCTGCTCCTCTTCCTTTTTCTACTCCTTTCTTCCTCCACCTCTTTTCTTCTTTCTTTCTCTTCCACCTCTTCTCCTTCTCTTCCTCTTCTCTTTTCCTCCTCCTCCTCCTCCTCTTCCTCTTCTTTTTTTCCTTTTCCATCCTCCTCTTCCTCCACTTCCTTCTCCTCTCCTTCCTCTTCTCCTTTCCTCTTTCTTTTCCTCCTTCTCCCACCTCTTCCTCCTCTTCCTCCCTCTCTTCTTCCTCTTCTCCTTTCCTCCTCTTCTCCCTCTCCACCTCTTCTTTATCTTAATCTTTCCTCCTCCTCCTCTTTTTCCTCTCCTCCTTCTCCTACCTCTTCCTCCTCTTCCTCACCTCCTTCTCTTCTTCCTCTTCTCCTTTCTTCCTCCTCCCCCACCTCCTTCTCTTCTTTTTCTCCTTCTCTTTCTCCACTTTTTCTTCTTCTCATTTCCTCTTTCTTCTTCTTCTCTTTCTTCTTCCTCCTCTTCTTCCACCTTCTTCTCCTCTTTTTCCTTTGGAAAATGTTGGATAACCATTTGTCTGACATGATATAGGGTCTCCTGCTTGAGCAGGGGGTTGGACTAGAAGACCTCCAAAGTCCCTTCAAGCTATACTATCCTATCCTATCATCTCTTGCTCCTCCCTCAATCCAGAGGCAGAGAGAAGTTCACTGCACATGAGTCCACCAATTGCTGAACACAGAATCACTTACTGGGGAAGGAATGAAGGCATCGTGGTATTTCTTGGGGTTTATCCTTAGGGGTCCCTGAAGAGAGAGGGGGGAGGGGGAAAGGGGAAACATTGAAATTAGATTTTTGGAGATGGATTGTTTCTTTTAAAATAAAATAAAAAAATTCATTAAAATACAAATAAATAAATAAATAATAACAACAACAAAGATAACAAAATACAAAGACCTACAAATAGAAATAGAACGACTATGGCAAAGGCAAGCAAGGGTAGTACCAAAAGTCATAGCCGCCTTGGGTGCAGCCCCCAAACAACTGGAGCACCACTTGAACGCCATCAGTGGCATTGACAAATTTGCCATCAGTCAATTGCAGAAGGCAGCTTTACTTGGAACAGCTTCCATCCTGCGGCGGTATCTGTAGTACCACCAAACATCCAGATCTGCCTATCCCAGGTTCTTGGGAAGGACTCGATAGGTAGACAGAAATGCCTACCCCAGTCTGAACATCTGGCTGACTGTGCGATCAACAACAACAACAATAATCATCATCATCATCCCCAGCCATCCAATTAGAAAGCCGTAAAAAGGCTATTTTCACCATTATTTGATGGTAAAGAAGTGGAAAGGAAGAAGGATTAACAATTAAACAAATAATTAGCACATTCAGGGTCACATTTTCCTCTGCTTTTGGTGTTTTTCTTGCATGAGAGAGAGAGAGAAAAGAGAACAGAGAGAGAAAAGAGGAGAGAGAGAGGGAGTGAAAGGGGGGGGGGATTGATCTCCTGTCTCTTCAAAAGCAGATGGGACCTATAATCCTATTTACCCCATTTTCACGCTGTGATGTCATATCTGGAGCCAGCCATCCTCCCCATCTGTAGGGAACAACTGTTGGCACATTGTGCACCGAGGACCAGGGCTCTCTCTCTCTCTCTCTCTCTCTCTCTCTCTCTCTCTCTCTCTCTCTCTCCCCACCCCCCCCACCCCCGGAATCTCATGATGTCAACCTCAACTTTGCCATCCTTCACACACACAAATGGCTGCTAGATTGGTCAGGAAAGGGGCACCGGTTGCCGCTTCCCTTCCAAAACATGGAGAAGGACACCCTTGGAGGCCGAGGGGAGGCTGAAGGATCTGGGGGCAGAACAGAACCACAGAGTTGGAAGGGACCTTGGAGGTCTTCTATTCCAACCCCCTGGTCAAGAGGAAGAGGAGGAAACCCTACACCACAAATGGTTGTCCAATCTCTTCTTGAAAACCTCCACTGTTGGAGCATTCACAACTTCTGCAGGCAAATTATTCCACTGATTAATTGTTCTAACTGTTGGGAAATTCCTCCTAAATTCTAGGCTGCTTCTCTCCTTGATGAGTTTCCATCCATTGCTACTTGTCCCTGTAGCTCAGGTGTTTTAGAGAATAGCTTGGCTCTCTCTTCTCAGAAGAAGAGGGAAGAAGAGAGGGGTAGGGTGAGAGGGAAGTGGATGGGAGAAGAAGAGTAGGAGAAAGGGAAGGAGTGGGAAGTGGAGAAGAGGAGAGGAAAAGGGAGGAGAGGGTAGGAGAGGGGTAAGAGGAGAAGGAAAGGGAAGTGGAAGAGGAAGAGGGAAGCGGAGGGGAGAAGGGAAGGGAGGGAAGGAGAAGGAAAGAGATGGACAGTTAATGTAAAATTGAAAATGTGATGTATGATGTATTATAAAGGAAAATGCATAATAAAAACATTAAATAAGAGATAATAGGTTGACCCTTTTCTTCTTTGTAGCAGCCTCTCAAATATTGGAAGACTGCTATCATGTCACACCTAGTCCTCTCCTTTTCATTAAACTAAATATATCCAATTCCAGCAACCAATCTTCATTGCTTTAGCTTCCAATCCCCTAAATCCTCTTTGTTGCCCTTCTCTGCACTCTAATTTCTAGAGTCCCAACATCTTTTTCACATCGTGGCAACACATGGCTGGCTCATATTTAAGGGATTGTCTGCTAGGATTTTTTCTTTTATGTACACTGAGAGCATTTGCACCAAGACAAATTCCTTGTGTGTCCAATCACACTTGGCCGATAAAGAATTCTATGCTATGCTATGCTATGCTATGCTATGCTATGCTATGCTATGCTATTCCTCCAAGATCTCTCGCACAATTACTACTATTGAGCCAGGTACCACCTATACTGTACCTGTGCATTTGGTTTTTCTTGCCTAACTGCAGAACCTGACTTTTTCCACTGTTGAATTTCATTTTTGTTCAGGGCTGAGGTAAAAACATGACACACCACACAACACAACAGCTGTGTTCAGCTGGTCCTCAACTTACAACCGTTCGTTGAGTGACCAGTTTCTTGGTTTCTGAGCCAGCACCTTAAATTTCAGCGGATTTTTAAGCTCAAATGCTGTGCCTTTTGTGAAATTGTTCTAATTTGGGAATCCTACTTAACAAGCTCCATAAATAAGTACAGGTACTTCATTTAGTGACCGTTCAAAGTTACAAAAGCAGAAGAGACTTGTGACCGTTTTTCACACTTAACGACCGCTGGAGCATCCCCATATGATCAAACTTCAGACGCTTCGCCACTGGTTCATAGCTATGACAATCACAGCGTCCCGAGGTCAGATAATCCCCTTTTGCAACCTTCTGACAAGCAGCCACATTCACTTAACGACACTGTTACTCACTTAACAACCTCAGTGATTCACTTAACCACTGTGGCAAGAAAGGTCGTAAAATGGGGCAAAACCTCGTTTGACCAATGTCTCACATTTTGGGCTCAAATTGTGTTCTTAAGTCAAGGACTACCTGCACAGATACAGCACAATAAATGCCTAAACATCATCTTTTGGGGATTAATTCTAAATATTAGATTCCAACCTGATTTCCCCATCTTAGAGAAGAATTTGATTTGGCACACACACAAATTTTGCACACAAAATCTTTTTTTATTTTGCGCACAAACATTTCCCACACCTGGATCAGCGTTTTTCTCTTCAGACCTTCTGATACGTCTTCCTTCGACATGTAGGCTTCGAATATTTTCTTTCGGGTGCGAGTCCCTTTGGTCCAGTTCTTCCTGTCTCCTGGAGTCAAGGAAGCAGTGCAGGAGCCTCCTGAAAGCAAAGGGACCGTCAATGGCCTTAGAGCAATCCAAGACAACGACTTGGCAAAGCTTAAGAACGCAATTCAGATGTCCTCGGGCTTTCAGAAGAAGCTAAAAGTCTGTAGAGATTCAAGGGTGCTTTTACAAAAGTCATCTGGACTTTCTTGTTTTTTCTATTGAAGACATTTCACTTCTCCTCCAAGAAGCTTCTTCAGCTCTGACATGATGGAGGGGAATGGAAAGATTGATACTCCTTGCAGACAGCTGGTCATTTGCATCCTTTTTAGAGGGTCGTTGAGGCCACTTGAAGGTTTATCTGTCCCCTCAGGGTCACCTGAGTGATGCTCCTGGTTCCTGTGGTCTGCAATTTTTCCTCTGGAAATCCATTCCTACTCCCACCACCCCATTCGAAGGGTGTTCAGCCCAAGTTGTATAGCTAAAAGATAAACATCAAGAGGCCTCTATGACCTTCTAAAAGGATGCAAACGACCAGAGTCTGCAAGGGATATAATTTCTTCCATTCCCCACAATCCTGTCAGAGCTGAAGAAGCTTCTTGGGAGAGAAATGAAACGTCTTCAAAAGAAAAAACAAAAAAGTCCAGTTGCTTCCTGAAAAAGCACCTTGGGAACTCCAAGTGGCCTCAACGACCCTCTAAAAGGATGCAAATGACCAGCTGTCTGCAAGGAATATAAATCCTTCCATTCCCCACCATCCAGTCAGAGCTGAAGAAGCTTCTTGGAGAAGAAGCGAAACATCTTCAAAACAAAAAACAAGAAAATCCAGTTGCTTTCTAAAAAAGTTTCAGTAGAAGCCAACAAACCACAGAGGCTTGTCCTGCATGTCATGGTAAGTCACAGTTTATTTAACTGTAATTTGTCAAATAAATGCAATGATTATTTTATTTATTTATTTTATTTCATTTACGCGTAGTCCTCATTACAATGGTTCATTTAGTGATGGTTTAAAGTTACAACGGCCCTGAAAAAAAGTGACTGGTGCCCATTTTTCACACTTATGACCGTTGCAGCATCCCCGTGGTCAGCTAATCAAAATTTGGATGCTTTGGCAACTGGCTTGTATTTATGACAGTTGAAGTGTCTCTGAGTCATGTGATCTCTTTTTGCGACCTTCTGATGAGCAAAGTCACTTAACCGCTGTACTGCTAACCTAACAATGGCAGCAATTCACTTAACGACTGTGGCAAGAAACAACTGTCTTGCTCAAGAATAGAAATTTGGGGTTCAATTGCAGTCGTAATCCGAGGACTCATCATCATTATTTAACAACCCCATAATCCCTTGCGGGGTGGAGTCTGGGCAACCGAATGGAACTAGCAGAGTTTTTAATGGCTGGATGCCCTTCCTGTCACCAGAGCGGAGTTTTGTTCACCAGCTATATATTCTCATTGTGCTCAAAGAGAGAAGTATTTACCTCTACCTAGGATCGAACTCACAGTCTCCTGATTGTGAGGTGAAGTCGTAAGCTGAGGTCTACCTGTACGGAATTTCTCGCTGCCCTTTTTTGTGTCTAAACAATCCATTTCAGTTTACCCATTATCTTCTGGAAATCAACTAATAATTCAGTTTCTAAAATAGCTGGGGACCAATGGTGGTCCATGAGAAAATTTTGGTGGTCCGCAGAGAAATGCCCCCCTCCAAAGCAATTAATCCAGGCTGTGTGGGAACACAAGGCTGCACCGCCCACATGACCCGTGGGAACACAAGGCTTGCGTCTCTTGCATTGCAAACAACATGAGGCAGTGAGGGGAGGAGAGGAAGAGCGGAGGAGGGGAAGGGGGGATGGGGGAAACTTGCTCTACTCGCCCCATGTGACTCACCTGGCCACCAGGCTGCTTCTTTCCGCTTCTTTCTTCTGCTGCTTCTGGCTGCACTCAGGGAAAGCAGCAAAAGTCTTTGTTTTTCTCCCCCAAACTCCACTGGAAATGAATCTTTGGGACCCTGAAAGGCCTCCTGCTCCAAGTGGCTATGCTAGAGTAACAAGGCTCACAAAGACTCATTTCTGGCTGAGTTTGGGGGAGAGAAAGAAAGACTTCTTCTGCTTCTGCTGCTTTCCTTGCATGAAGCCAAAAGTCTCTCCCTCTCTCTCCCCCTGAGAATGGAGCTGGAGAGAGTATTCTGTGATCCCAAATAAAGAACGATCAATCGGTAGGAAAACGGGGTGGGGAATTTTCCTGCAGACTTTTTTGGAGATTTTTCCAGGGTCTCTGCTCCACGGGATTTAAAATTATGAGTTTGGTGGTCCCTGAGGTCCAAAAGATTGGCAACCCCTGTTCTAAAACATTTCTTGCATCATAAAAATCAAAGTGATCAAATAATAGGAAGTCTTTGGGAATCCAACCCAACAAACCCAAAGTTTTCTAAAAAGCACCCCAACACCAAGAGAAATTTTCTAGAAAGAGACCCTCTTTGCGCTGAAGACATTCAACAGCTGCTTTTCCAAGGGCATAAAATGCTGGATTAGCTCAATAGAAAAGGGGAAGGCGTCTCACCCCTTAGAGGCCGGTTGGGTGACGGAAGATCAGAGAAGAACGAGGAGTCCAACAGCTGAAGAGAAAGTTCAGCCAGAGCCCCACAGTTGGCAAGCCGAGCACAAAGAGTTATGTGCAAACAGATCACCTCTCTGAGAAGGTGACTTGGTCCAACTTATGAGTCAGGCTGACACTGGTGGAGCTGAATGCTGGAACCAAGCCTAGATCCACCTGGATCCAAGACCTTCTTGGCTCTATTCCTTGACTACTCAGTGATGTTAATAGACAGTTGAAGTCAATGTGACGTTCTCAGAGACCGATCGGAAACAGCACCTGGGGCTCAACGTTGTCCATTTCAAGGGTTGCTAAAGGGGGGGCTGAGAGCATCAAGGAAGAGGACAACTCGCCAAGGTCAACAAGATCAACTTGCCATGGCCAACTCACCATGGCCAACTTGCTGCAGGACAAGGCAACTCACCAAGGTCAATTTGCCATTGCCAACTCTCCACAGCCAATTCTCCACAGTCAACTCACTGCGGGAAATTTCAACTCACCACAATCAACTCTCCACAGCCAACTCACCATGGCCAACTCTCCACAGCCAACTTGATACAGGACAATTCAACTTGCCACAGTCACCTCATAACGGTCAACTCACCAAGGCCAACTCGCCTTGGCCAACTCGCCTCAGCCAATTCACCAAGGCCAACTAGCCACAGCCAACTCACCACGGCCAACTTGCCACAGCCAATTCTCTACAGCCAACTTGATATAGGACAATTGAACTCACTACAATCAATTTGCCACAGTCAACATATCATGGCCAACTCTCCACAGCCAATTCTCTACAGCCAACTCGCTGTGGGAAAATTCAACTGACTACAATCAACTCGCCACAGGCAACTCACCACAGCCAACTCTCCACAGCCAACTTGAAACAGGACAATTCAACCTGCCACAGTCATCATCTTGCCACTGTTTCCTCATAACAGTCAATTCACCAAGGTCAACTTGCCATAGCCAACTCGCCATGGCCAACTCACCACAGCCAATTCACTACAGCACAAATCAACAATTCAATTTAATTATTTAAAATAATTTAAGATGCTATTTTGATTTTTGCTATTCCCATTTCATTTTGGCCACTCTTTGATGATTCTATTCCATTATTTTTTCAATATTAGTGTAATTTTTGTCCCGCGACAAGTTGGCCAAGGTAAGTTGGCTGTGGCGAGTTAGCCATGGCAAATTGTTCACAAGGAAGAGTGAAGGGTGGACCACAGTGGTTGAAATGCTAACTGTATTGGCAGATCTAGTCTACAATGCTGCATAATTAACTGTGGTTTGGGTATTGGATTTACTTTTGGTGATTGAAGTCATATCTTCTTTTTTAAAAATATCTTAAGTTATTAAGATGTTAAGCTGCGCCATTTGAATAAAATAGCAAAATCTGAAAGGCAGAGTTAGAAATGTAAATTTCATGATCCAACACCCCTACCAAATAGTCCTAATTCCATCTCACATTTTATGTCTAAATGCAGATTCTCAGTGATTCAGGTCATGGTTCTCCCAGAGGTGTTTTTTTCAAGAGGCAACTGGACTTCCTTTGTTTTTCTTTGAAAAAAATTTCGCTTCTCATCCAAGAAGCTTCTTCAGCTCTGACTGGATAATGGGGAATGGAAGGATTTATACTCCTTGAAGACAGCTAGTCATTTGCATCCTTTTAGAGGGTCATTGAGGCCACTTGGAGGTTTATCTGTGTCCTCAGGGTCACCTGAGTAGTGGAAATGGAGCCTTCGTGGAATGGCTAAAAGGACCATGTTATAAGCTAGAGATAGATGATGTCATGTCCCACTCCCTCTGTTGAGGGCTCTCCAAGTGGCCTCAATGACTCTCTAAAAAGGATGCAAATGACCAGCTGTTTGCAAGGAGTATAAATCCTTCCATTCCCCACCATTCTGTTGTCAACTCATAAAACATTCCCAGGCCTGTTTTAGTTGTTGCCATAAAAAAGAGGGGTGGGGAAGAAGGAAATCTGGAAGAGCAGTGCAGCAGTTTGAAAGTGGAAGTACATTCCAACTCTTTATCTTAAAAAGATTGTAACTAAACTACCAGAACTTTTGTCGGGAATATATTTAATTGGAGAATAATGTGAATGATGACACCCAGCCTGTGAAGGTGCTCAATTGGAGAATCTGATTTATGACACACCCAGGGAGGGAGGGGGGGAAACAAGGTCACAGGGGACTGTGAATGATGTAGGCCAGTATGTCGCCTCTATTAAATCCTTTGAAGTTTCTTGAAGTTTAGCTCGAGAATCATGATTTAATTAGAGCAATTGCCGGAATCCTGATACCTGTCAGAGCTGAAGAAGCTTCTCAGACAAGAAAGAACAAACAAAAAAGTCCAGTTGCCTCTTGGAAAAAAAAAAAAAAAAAAACACCTTTGGGACATCTCTGCCTTTAAAAAAACTATTGTACTGCATGAATCATATCTTTGAGAGTCCCTTGATTGTCGTAAGTCTGTTCTGCAATCGGAGCCACTGACAGTGACAGCCTGAGATTTGAAACTAAGAAAAAGTAGGAAAACCCAATTCTCCCTGGACCTTCAAAGCTTCCTCAATCTCTGCTGACTTGCTACTGACCTCCACCCAACTTTGCATGAGTCCTTTCATCCTACGTGTTTTTAGCGAGTTTTTGTTTCAAAAAAAGGGGAAGGAAATACACCTTATCAGAACACTAGAAATACAGAGAAGCGTATTTCTGAGCAGACCAAAGAACACCCAAATAAAGAGAACAATTGGAACGAGGAGGAGAAGGAGGAGGAGGAGGAACATCATAGAAATAGTTCATTTCCTCCATTTTTTAAACCTTTATGTTAAGATGTTAAGCTGAGCCACTTGAATAAAATAGCAAAATCAAAAAGGCAGGGTAAGAAATTTGGATTTCAGGATCCAACATAGACCTACTCATGTTATGTTTCCCTGAAAATAAGACCCTGTCTTATATTTTTTGCCACTAAAAAAAAGGCACCAGATCTTATTTTGGGGGGGTGTCATCCACTGACTAACCTCACTTGCGCGCATCGCCCCTAGCATCCTTTTCACTGTCAGAGGCCTTCAGGAACTCCTTCTTCTGTGGCCGGCAAGACTTTTCTGAAGGCCTTTTCAGACAATAATGGAGCTCCAGATTGATCCAGAGCTTTGTTACTGGCTACAGAGGCCTTCAGGAAAGCTTTGCCAGCTTTGCTGGCTGAAGAAATGGGCCAGCAAGGCAGCTATCGGGGTGTGCGGGGCATGGCTACAACTGTCCAAAGGTAAGCAGTAGTGCAGCTCCATATACACCCTATCCCTATTCTAGCTTAATTTTTACCCGTCCACCATGGAGTGGGTAGGATCTTAATTAAGGCTTATTTTTGGGGTAAGGCTTATATGGGGCGCACATGTAAAAATCAAGCTAGGACTTATTTTCAGGGAAACAGTACGTATAAATAAAATAAGGCTAGGACTTACTTTTAGGGTAGGTTGTATTTTCGGGGAAACAAGGTAAATAACCCAGCTCATATTTTTATCAGTGACTGAGAAATTAAAAAAGAAACTATTGTGCTGCACGGATCATACCTTTAGGAGTTCCTTGAGGTCGGAGGTTCATCCTGCAATCCGAGCTGCTCACGGTGACAGCCTGGGACTCGGAAAGTTGTCGTCTCCTGTCCACATTTGGGGGTCCACGGGTTGATTCAGAGTTGTTTCTGGGCCTGACCGAACCTCGCTTGTCTGCACGGGGAAGAATCAAAGCAGAATTTTTCAACCTCCAGTGCTGAGCAGGACAATCTCTTCCTGAAAATGACAATAAGTCTTCTTCATCCATTGCTGAAAGCTCTCCTTCTTCAACATTATGTTAAATTCAGAACTTCTGGAAACTATTTCATGTTATCAGAGTAGATGCCCACATATTTTGGTACATTTCTATCCCTTTCAAACTGCAGATCGTCATGTAAAGAATATAAATTTTTCCATTCCACGCCAGTCAGTTAGAACCGAAGAAGCTTCTTGAATAAGAAGTGAAATATTTTTAAGGAAAAAAAAATCAAGGAAGTCCAGTTGGTTTTTTTTTTTTTTTTTTTTGGGGGGGGGGGGGGTATTTTTGGAATATATATGCCCTAGGATTGGGAATGTCTTGAGATACATGCAGATAAATAAATTTAAAAAAAACTCAATTTGGTTTGGAATTCTGATTATGATCATATTTTGTGTATCACATCTCGTTGTGGGTTCTCCACTCTATACTGACTTTGCCGCCCACTCATCAAAATATTTTAAAGTGAAAACGTCCAAGAGTAGACCCGATACTGGCCATGATCCTATGACCCATGATCCTATGACCCACTGAACTTGTGGTATCTATGGGGTGCTCTCTTAAGATTCCTTGTCTTCCTCCATCCAAGCATTTAAACATTTCATTCATTTTTACCACGACACAATCAGAATGGGACACCTCACTGCAGCCAACTCACCATGACCAATTTGCCACAGGACAATGCGCTGAGGGACCATTCAACAATTTAATTTAAATCTTTAAAATAATTAAAAAGTTATTTTGATTTTCGTCATTCACTTTTCATTATATCCCTCCTTTAGCATCCTTTCTTTAATGATTCTGTTCCACTACTTCTTCGATACTAATGTACCCTAACCAGCAGTGGGATCCTATCTGTTCCACTACTAGTTTGGTGATCGTGTGAATGTGCGCACGTACCTAATGTGCATGTGCAGCTTTCCCCACACCAGTGGAGGCCTGAAGCGCCAATCAGCTGAGAGGATAAAAAAGAGAAAAGCACACGGGTGGGTGGGAGGGTCAATCCTGCACTTTTTCTCTTCTTCCTCCTCTCAGCTGATCTTCCCTTTTTTTTTTCCTCCTCTCAGGTGACCGTGGGAGGCTTTTTTTACTACCGGTTTGGTTAAACCGGTCTGAACCGGTTGTATCAGTGATGATATTCAACCGGTTTGCACCGGATCGAGCAAACCGGTAGCAAGGTCTTGGTGTGGGTTGCCAAACTGGTGGTAGGTTCTGGCTGATCAGGCCCCCAACCCGGTCACCCTTCCACCCGATGCTCACTCATCCTGCCCACCTGACGTTCGCCTAGGGTATTTATTTCTTTTTTTTTTTTCCCTCCCGACTATCAGCTGCACATAGATCAGCTGTGCCGGGATTCCCCTTGCTGTGGCCAAGGACGGCAAAAAATGGAGGGAGGGGCTCAGCCCCCCCTCCATTTTGTGCCTTCCTGAGCCCCAGAGGAGCCTTCTGGGAGCAAAAGCGCCCCCCTGGAGGCTCTTCTGAGGCCAGGAAACTCCCAAAATGGAGGGTGGAGATGTGCTGTGTGCCCCTCCTATGCTCTGTTTATTTTCTTCTTGAGTCTCAGTGGAGCTTTAGAGGAGCAAAAACTTCCCCCAGAGGCTCCTCTGAGGCCCAGAAGGCTCCCAAAATGGGTGGGGGCTGCAAAAAAGCCAAAAAAAAAAAAAGCCACACCCAGTCACATGGCCACGCCCATCAAGCCACGCCCACAGAACTGGCAGTAAAAATACCACCACTGGGTAGTATACCATCACTGACCGTAACTCATATCCTGCAGTGAGTTGTTCCGTGGCAATTTGGCGGCAATAAATTTGACCCAAACACAATTTCCTGTTCTAACAATAGCTTGAGAAGATAGGAGTTTGAATCCAACATCATGATGTTTTTTTAAAAAAAAAATACTTTAAATTGCCTGGACTCAACTTCTATGAGAGTTGGGCAACTATATAAATTTGCCTAATGTATAAATAAATAAATCATCTCAATGTTGGCCCTACCCATAAGAACTCCATAATCCTTACAGGGAAGACATAATCCTGATCAGAAAGAACAACTGACATACTGTATATGATGGATAGTGATAACCAGATGTGGTCTGCAAAACTTCTGGGTACCATCAGAGGGAAGCAAAGTGGTTAGGTTTTCAGGCATCTCTTTGCTGCCATCTAGCAGTCATCTCGATGATTGTAGCCTAGATTTGATTGTCCTGATATAGGCAGCCCTTGTGTGATGACCCGAGGTGTGGCACAAAAATAATCAAGTCACAAAAATAGAAGAAAGTCCATTTAATGCCTTCAACTTGGCCCCAATGTCCAATTATCCTCAGCAGGATATCAAACTCTTAAAGAAAACAGTTTACGGAGGGAGAAAATGCAGACCGCACCCAAAGTAAGGATAATTCGAAATAAAAAACCCAACACAAACCACACTGAAGGAATTATTACAGCAGGCAAGGATGAATAATTGCAGACTTCTAACCAGATATTGCAGCAACCACAGTGAGGAGGAAGCTAAAACACAGATAAGCTCCGACAAGAATGCACGCTTTGCTTCCAGTACCTTTGCCATGTGCAGTTTGTCCTTTTAACCAGTCCACCAGCTGCAGCCCATGAAGGGGATCAGAGCCCCTTCCTCCACCGTAGACCACACCACTCTTGTTTCTCCCTTATCCGCTCCTCCCTGCGTGCTTTAGGATGAAGAAGGGATGGGCCTGGGTCCTTCTCTGAATGCCCATCTGGTCTGTGCCCTTCCCCAGTTTCCTCCACAACCACCAGAGCCACACTCCCACTCTTTGTCAGCTGTTCCATCTCTCCCTTGTCAGACTCCAACAGGGGCATGACACCTTGACTTACAACCATTGGGATGTTACAGCAGCGCTGAAAACAGTAGCTTTTAACCAATACTTGCACTTAAGACTGTTGCAGCATACCAACAGCTGTGTCATCAAAATTTGGGTGCTTTGGCGACTGGCACCTATTTACAAATGCTTGCAGCATCACGGGGTCATGTGATCACCAATTGCAACCTTCTCAGCCGGTTTCTGATATAAGCAAAATCCGTGGGGGAAGCCAGATTCACTGAATGATTGTGTGACTCACTAAATAAGCAGGGGTAGCCTTCAAAAATTTCAGCAACCAATGATTCTCTACCCCAGTTGCTGGGTGGACATGGCCATGGTGGGTGTGGCCTAGTTGGCCTCCTGCACCATAGCCCCGGGGGGTTGTTTTTGCCCTCCCTGGGCTCTGGAGGCTTTTGCTGAGCCTCCGGGAGGGTGAAAACAGCCTCCCCTGGGCTATGGAGGCCAGAAGCGGGCTGTTTCTGGTCTTCCAGAACCTCTGAGAGACCTGTTTTTCACCCTCCCCAAGCCTTCGCGTGGGCCTTGTACTTACCTGGCATCCAAAATGGGCCACGTGGGGACTCCTAGGAGGGGAGGGGTGGGCAGAGCAAGTCAGAGGTGGGATTTACCGGTTCACCGAACTGGTAATTAAAAATGATAAAATTAGCTACTAGTTCGCCCAAACTGGGACAAACCAGTAGCAGTCCACCCCTGAGTGCAGGGATTCACTTAACAGCTGTTGCAAAATAACCTATAAACCCGGGTATGGCTTATTTAGCAACCCCTTGGAAATTCTGCTCCCAATTAGAACTTAGACTAAGGTAAAGTTTCCCCTCGCACCTATGTGCTAGTCGTTTCCAGCTCTAGGGGTGGTACTCACCTCCCTTACAAAGCCGAAGAAGAGCCAGCTCTGTCCAAAGACGTCTCCAGGGTCATGTAGCCGGCATGACTAAACACCAAAGGCGCACAGAACACTGTTCCTTTCCCACCAAAGGGATCCCTATTTTTCTACTTGCATTTGTGTTACGTGCTTTCGAACTGCTAGGTTGGCAGAAGCTGGGCCGGGTTCTCAGGAGCGGGAGCTCACTCTGTTACACGCCGCTAGGGATTCGAATCGCTGACCTGCCAGCCTTTCTGATTGACAAGCTCAGCATCTTCTTAGCCACTGAGCCACTGCATTCCTTTTTAGAGTAGCTGAGAATAACTTTGTCACTTTGAACGTACACTGATCGGCATACATTAAAATGAATTTTCATCACATACAGCTCTCAAAGGGTATCTACCTCTTGTGGTTGTAAGTCAAGGACTACCTGCAGGTAAGACTTAAACTAGTCAACCACGCAGTGGCACAGAAGCAGGCAGCTTTGCTGGGTGTGTTTCGCATGGCTCTCTCTCTCTGGGGAGGCTCCCAAATCTTGATAACTAAATTATACCCAAGATGCATTCAGGAGTATCCTTGTCACCAACTCTCATTCGTCTGGATAGCCTTGGCACACCCTTGATTTTCATACCTTTACGTGCTAAATAATACGCAGGATGAAACCCAGAGAGTCTTGCAAGGGAGGCCCGACAATGAAAGGAACCCACTGAATTCACTAGCAATTAAAAATCTGATAAATTGATGATTGAGGTGGAAAGAAACCAGGGACAAGATGCAGATAAAGGCATAACTTAAAGACATTACAAAGAGGTTGAGACTCTAGAAAGCGTGCAGAGAAGAGCAACAAAGATGATTTGGGACCTGGAGGATACAATATACGAAGAATGGTTGCAGGAACTAGGTTTGTCTTGTTTAATGAAAAGAGTAGGGGAGACATGATAGCAGTCTTCCAATATTTGAGGGACTCCTACAAAGAAGAGGGGATCGAACTATTCTCCAAAGCACCGGAGGGCAGGACAAGAAACAATGGGTGGAAACTCATCAAGGAGAGAAAAAACTTAGAACTAAGAAGAAATTTCCTGACATAACAATTCATCAGTGGAACAACTTGTTTTCAGAAGTTGTGAACGCTCGAAGATTTTAAGGCAACAATTTGTCTGAAATAGTATAGGGTTTCTTTCCTAAGCAGGGGTTGGACTAGAAGACCTCCAAAGTCCCTTCTGATTCTCCTGTTATTCTGTTATAAAGGCATTTGGTAACAATGCAGCTAATCCTAGGATCATATCACAGTTCCAACAGAGGAATAAGAGGGGTGGGAGCTTAAAAACCCACCCACCTGCCTTTATTCCACCAGGAAACTTACCATTTTTTAACAGCCAATTCTCAACGGCTGCTGTACAGCGTTCTTTTGCTCTGCCCCTCCCCTTCCTGATTCTACCTGGGAGGGGTCTCCATCCTCCCACCAGTTCCCAGGACTTCACTATCAGAGCAAGCAATCAGATGCCAGGGGTTGTTGAGGGAAGGCCACCGTTGTTAAGCAAGCCCATTGTTTGCAATGGGTGTTTTTTGGCCATAAACTGGAAATAGAGGTAGTCAGATTCTTGTCTTAGGTCAAAGGTCTTCAAACTTCCTTACGTAGCGCTGGGGATTCGAACCGCCGAACTGCCGACCTTTCCGATCGACAAGCTCACCGTCTTAGCCACTGAGCCACCGCGTCTTGCCTTACAACCATTGATTTAATGGTTGTTCAAAGCTGCAACGGCACTGAAGAAAGTGGACTTACGACTGAGTATTTCACACTTATGACCATTGCAGCATCCCTGTGATCACGTGATCAAACTTCAGACACTTGGTAACCGCCTTGGTTCATATGAAGGTCGCGGTGCTCTAGAACATGTGGTTTTTTTAACCACCTTCGGACAAGCCAAGTCCATGGTAAAGCCAGATTCCACTTAGCAACCATGCTATTAACTTTAACATATGTGGCAAGAAAAGCCGTAAAGGAGGCAAAACTCACTTAACGACCATCTTGTTTAACACTGACAGAGATTTTGGGTTCTATGGTGGACATAAGTCGAGGACTACCTGTCATCCATTCTGCTTGCTGCGATTTACCGTCTCTCTCTCTCTCTCCTCAAATTTACTGAGCATCTTTCAATGGGGTTGAACTGCTGAAACCTCATGGAGAAGCCGCTCCCAATGCAAAGCCACAATATTACAACTGGATTGCTCATTGACCCCAGTGCTAGTGGGCCACATACATGTTCCCAGAGAAACCTTCAACCTTTATGTCTAAAGGCAGATTCTCAGTTATCCAGGTCACGGTTGCCCCCCAAAGGTGCCTTTTCACATGGCTTATGTCAGTGATGGCGAACCTTTTTGTTGTGGTGTGCCAGAAGCATGTGTGTGTGTAATAGCACACGCACACGCATGCCGGCACCCACAATACAACGCGCCCTGCCCCCCCTGCACATGCATGCACAACACCCCCGCCCCTCTCCCTTACCCATACTACGCATGGGAACGCCTCCCAGCTTATTTTTGGCCCGTTTCGGCACTTCCGGTATTTCCGGAAGGCTCGTTTTTCGGCCTCCTGAGGCTGCAGAGGCTTCCCTAGAGCCTCCAAGAGGGTGAAAATGGCCTCCCTTTGGGCTCCAGAGGCCTTCTGGAGGGTGAAAATGGGCACTTCGGGTATCTCCGGAAGGACCATTTTTCAGCCTCCCAAGGCTGCAGTGGCTTCCTTCGAGCCTCCGGGAGGGCGAAAACGGCCTCAAATGGGCCAAAAATCAGCTGGGAGGCATGCACATGTTCAGTGCAGGTAAGTTTGGCTGGGGTTCGCAAACGCCTGGCCCAACCTAGGAGAACAAACCCCTCAGGACTAGATTCAACAGTCCATCTCCATTTAAGAAACAAAGGCCGCTCTTTTGAAGACGGCCAACTCAACATTTTAGACAGAGAGGTTTGAAAGAGGGGTCCAAGAGGCCATCTATGTCAAAATTGAACAGTCCTCTCAGCAGAGTGGGAGGGATACAACATCATCTATCTCCAGTCTACAACACCATCCTTTCAGCAGTTCCCAGAAGGCTCCACACCCATTTGCACCACTCAGGTGACTCTAAGGATAGAAATCAACCTCCAAGTGGCCTCAACAACCCTCTAAAAAGGATGCAATTGACTAGCTTTTCTGCAAGGGGTATAAATCCTTCCATTCCCCACTGTCCAGTCAGAGCAGAAGAAGCTCCCTTGGAGGACAATCAAAATGACTTCAAAAGAAAAAAAAACAACCAAGAAAGTCCAGTTGCCTCTTGGGAAAAAAAGCACCTTTGCTTCAACCTTTCATTTTCAACCTTTAACCTGACACGCAGCTTCCATCGCTACTCCAACACCAGGAGCCAAAGTCTGGGACAGAAAGGAAGGCGGTTTTGTCATCCTTCACAACTGAAAATGCTGACTGTTTTGATGTGTCAATGAACTTTCGGTGTGTTTACGTTGTGGTTATTTACATCTTCAAACCCACGGGGAGAAAGGCCACACAAGGCCACAAATAGGTAGTATCTGATTTCTCAGGTAACATACCCCACCAAACACAACATTGTCTTTCCAGGCAGTTGCGTCACAGCCTTGAATTGTTTTCTTTCAATTCTGAATTGTTTCTGGTGGATTTTTTTTTAAAATTATTTTTATTTTTAAATGCCGTTTCCCTCAGCTTAGTAAATTTCCCGCCAAAATGTTCCCGTCCACTTCTTACCAAGGCCAGTCCATAAGCATAAGTCCTCCCCTTATGACCGCAATGGAGCCCAACCTTTCTCTTGATAAGTAAGATGGTTATGCGAATTTTGCCCCCTTTTACGAGCGCTCTTGCCACTGTTAAGTGAATCATTGCCATTGTTAAATTAGTCACCCAGTTGTTAAGCAAATCTGGCTTCCTCCATTGACTTTGCATGTCACATGGTTGCAAAAGGGGATCACAAGACCCCCCCGGGATACTGCGGCCATCATAAAGATGAGTCAGCTTTCAAGTCTGAATTTTGATTACAGAATATTTTTTAACATGGGATTTGTTTTACCAACATTTAATAGTAAGAATAGAATAGAACAAAACAAAACAAAACAGAACAGAACAGAACAGGATAGAATATTAGAATGGGATGGGGTGGTATGGGATGGAATGGAATAGAATAGAACAGAATAAGGGAATGGGAATGGGAATGGGAATGGGAATAGAAGAGAATAGAGAAGAGAGGAGAGGAGAGGAGAGGAGAGGAGAGGAGAGGAGAGGAGAGGAGAGGAGAGGAGAGGAGAGGAGAGGAGAGAAATAAAAAAGAATAGAAGAGAAATAGAATAGAAATAGAAATAGAAAAGAATAGAATAGAATAAGGGAAAAGAATAGAATAGAATAGAATATAGAAAATAATAGAATAAGGGAAAAGAATAGAATAGAATAGAATAGAATAGAATAGAATAGAATAGAATAGAATGGAATGGAATGGAATAGAACAGAATAGAATAGAATTCTTTATTGGCCAAGTGTGATTGGACACACAAGGAATTTGTCTTGGTGCAAATGCTCTCAGTATACATAAAAGAAAAGACTCATTCTTCAAGAATCATCATGTGCAACACTTAATAATAGTAAGTAATAGTAATAAGAGGTAGAAATTAGAAGTTGGAAGATTATTCCTCATTCTATTTCTATTCTATTATATCCTATTCTATTTCTATCCTATCCTATCCTATCCTATTCTATTTCTATCCTATTCTATTTCTATCCTATCCTATCCTATTCTAATTCTATTATATTCTATCCTATTCTATTTCTATCCTATCCTATCCTATTCTAATTCTATTCTATTCTATCCTATTCTATTTCTATCCTATTCTATTTCTATCCTATTCTATTTCTATCCTATCCTATTCTAATTCTATTCTATCCTATTCTATTTCTATCCTATTCTATTTCTATCCTATTCTATTTCTATCCTATTCTATCCTATTCTAATTCTATCCTATCCTATCCTATTCTAATTCTATTCTATCCTATCCTATTCTATCCTGTTCTATTTCTATCCTATTCCATTTCTATCCTATCCTCGTTCCTTATTCCTCATTCTGTTCTCGTTCTAGCTCTGTTCTACTCTATTCTATTTAGAGGTGGGTCTTCAGCAGGTTCTGACCAGTCCTGGAGAACCAGTAGCGGAAATTCTGAGTTCAGAGAACCGGCAAATCCCGCCTCTGACTGGAGATTTTATCCTATCCTTTCCCTGCCACGCCCACCAAGCCACGCCCACAGAACCGGTAGTCAAAAATTTTTGAATCCCACCACTGATTCTATTCTATTCTAGTTATTCTATTCTATTCAATATGCTCCCCGGTGATTTTTGGGAGTTGGAAGTCCACATATTTGAAAAGGCCAAGGAAACACTGCTGCCCCATAGCCCGGAGAACAGACGCTTTGCTTTTGATGTAGGAGGTAAAATGGCAAAAGACATGAAAACGGCACGGACGTAGTTATGGGTTCCCCTTCAAAATGGAAAGGCCTTATTGGACTTGAGGGATCTCTCAAGTGGATGATTTTATCCGCATCCCAGGTGTCTTCAGTCTCTTAATCGGTCCCGCTGCCAGTTGTGTTGTTGTGTAGGCCACAATAAGTGTGGACAAGAGGAAGCAACAGAGAATCGCCCAAGAAGATATGGAAGAAGGTAAGAGCCAACTGTGGCAAAGGCCACAGCCACAAAATCAGCCGCAAACAGCTCCCTGGTGCTGGGATTGCAGCTGCTAATATTATCAAGAAGCCTAAGGAACGTGGAACAGTAGACAACCTCCCTGGAAAAATCAGAATAACAGAGCTGGAAGGGACCTTGTAGGTCATCTAGTCTAGCCCCCTGCCCAAGTAGGACATCCTACACCATTTCTGACAGAGGGCAGTCCAGTCTCTTCTTCAAAGCTTCCAGTGATGAAACTCCCACAACCTCTGGGAGGCAGGTCGTTCCACTGATTAGAACAACAGTGTTGGAAGGGACCTTGCAGGTCATCTAGTCCAACCCCCTGCCCAAGTAGGACACCCTACACCACTTCTGACAAATGGCAGCTTTTTCAAAGCTTCTGGAAATCGACTCTGGATTGAACAGGAGCATACGGGTAGTCCTCAACTTACGACCACAATTAAGCCCAAAGTTTAGGTTGATAGATGAGAAATTTGTGAAGTGAGTTTGGTCCCGTTTTATGACTTTTCTAGCCACAGTGGTTAAGTGAGTCATTGGTGTTGATAAGTTAGTCACCCAGTTGTTAAGCGAATCCCGCTTCCCCATGGATGTTGCTTATCACGTAATGATAGGGATGCTGCAACCATCATAAGTGGTCATAGGTCATGGCTTCCCGTGCCATGGTAACTCCAGCCACTAAATGAATGGTTGTACATGAAGGACTACCTGTACAGCTCGATGTCAGAATGTGCCAACTTCACAAGCAAGAGTTCCCAGGTTTATCTCAAATCAATTCTGCCTATTTGAATCCACCCAGGTTTATTGGATGGTCTAAACTTTGATTTGTAGCCTGTTCAAGAAAAGCAGGTTTGTAAACCAGATTTAAGGCTTCACTGGGGAAAGGATATAGGGATTTTCTCAAGAAGAGAAAGTGATCACGTCCAAATCCCAAACAGTGTTTAATTACCGTTGACGCACCGGAGAATGGTAGGAAAGGAAAAGAAACAAAATGAAATGAAACCACAGGCAAGCTGCACAATCCACACCAAATAACAAGCACGGATATAACATGATCCCCCAGGGTGAATCACATCAGGTAAACATGTCCAATGTGTCTGTTTTATCTAAATAATGGGAGGGAACTAATGTCCTGGTCTCTTGTAAAAACAGCAGAGAAGGAGCTGATCCCAGCTGCTTGGCGAGGAAGGTTTTATGAGTGCTTCAAACCAGAGGACACACAAGCACACCACAATGAATTCAGAGGCAACACTTCTTTTAACTGAATCCTTTTTTCCCCCCCCAACACAAACATGTGGCAATAGCTACCGATGCCCCATGAAGGCAAGGGTCACCAACCTTAGCAACTAAGACTGATGGCAAATTTGGCAATGCCAATGGAATTCAAGCGGTGCTCCAGTTGTTTTGGGACTGTACCGATGACTACTGGGACTACCTTTGCTTGCTTTTGCCACAGTCATTCTATTTCTCCTTGCAGGCCTTTGAATTTTGTTATCTTCTCCAGTTCTTTCTCTTCTCTTCTGCTGTCTCCAGGCGCTGCCACTTCCACTAGCCAGTCTGTCATGCCCCTGTTGGATTCTGATTCCAAGGGGGAGGTTGAACAGCTGACAGAGAGTGGGAGTGTGGCTCCCGTGGCTGTCGAAGAAACTGGGGAAGGGCACAGTCCGGCTGGGCATTCAGAGGAAGACCCAGGCCCACCCCCTCTTCATCCTGGAGTACGCTGGGAGGAGTGGATAAGGGAGAAACGTGAATGGCATGGTCTACAGGGGAGGAAAGGGCCCTGATTCCCTTCATTAGCTGCAGCTGGGAACATAGGATATAAAGGGTGTTTGCGCACAGCTACTTGCTGGAAGCAAAGTGTGAATTATCTTGTTTGTCAAGTCTTATCTGGGTTCTGGTGTCCTCCCAACTGTGTGTGTTTCATTATCTTTTGATAATGTCTGCAATTCCTTATCCTTCCCTGTCTCATTAATTGCTGCAGCATGGTTTGTGTTGGTTTTTATTTATAATCTATATGTACTTTGGGTTCGGACTGAATTTCTTCCCTTTAAAAACTGTTCTTAGGACAGTTTTTCTCCAGCCGATGATAACTGCATATTGGGGGCCAAGTTGGAGGAATTAAAGGGACTTTACCTACTTTTGTGACTTTGTTGTTTTTGTGCCACTCCCCGAGTCATCATACAGATTTGTTTAGCCTTTCTTATCGACAACTGTTAAGTCTGGGGTGTTTTTATTATTATTTTTATTCATTAAACATGAAACTCAAGTTAAAAATGCATCACAATTATCATTGACTGGTGCTGATGGTTGATATGGGTTGCTGCCAGTGTCCTAGGTATCAACCAAGTAACTTCTTAAAATGTACAGTGTTCTAAGTCATGCAGTTTTTTGCAGTTCCACTAGTGTTATTGCAGGAAGTTGCAATTATTATTATTGATCACACAGTCAGCCAAATGTTCAGACTGGGTTTGGCATTTCTGTCTACCTATCAAGTCCTTCCCAAGGACCTGGGATAGGCAAATCTGGATGTTTGATGGTGTTATAGACATCACTGCAGGATGGAAGCTGTTCCAAGTAAAGCTGCCTTCTGCAATGGACTGATGGCAAATTTGTCAATGCCAATGATAGTGCTCAAGTGGTGTCCAGTTGTTTCGGGACTGCACCGAAGGTGCCTATGACTAATGGTACTACCTTTGCTTGCCTTTACCATAGTCATTTGTGATACGAAACCCAGCATGGTTATCTCGTTTGCTGTGTACACTGTTGTTTTTGTATATAGAAAAAGTCATAGAAAATGAAAAAGTTGAATTTGTATTTTTGTATTTGTAGATCTTTGTATTTTCTTATCTTCTCCAGTTCTTTCTCTTCTCTTCTGCTGTTTCCAGGTGCTGCCACATCGACTATCCAGATTTTTTTGTCTTTCTTATTGACAACTGTTAATTCCAGGGTGCTATGTGGCAGATGCTTGTCTGTCTGGATTCTCAAGTCCCAGAGCAATTCAACTTTTTCATTTTCTATGACTTTTTCTATATACAAAAACAACAGTGTACACAGCAAACGAGATAACCATGCTGGGTTTCGTATCACAAATCACTAGTCAAAACAATTCCCAAGCGTTTAGGACTGTGTGATGTATCGGCAGATTATGCGAGTAGATCCCAGTAAGGTAGCCTTCTGCAGCTGACCAAGGGTGATCTTGTCAGTGCCTATTGCTTTCAAGTGCTTGCCTAGGTGTTTAGGCACAGCATCCAGTGTGCCCAGTATCACTGGAACCACCTGTACTGGTTTATGCCAGAGTCTCTGAAGTCTGATTCTCAAGTCCTGATATCTGGTGATTTTTTTCAAGTTTTTTCTCATCGATTTTGCTGTCTCCAGGTTTGGCAATGTCAACAATCCACACATTTTTCTTCTCCACAATCGTGATATCCAGGGTATTGTGTTCCAAAACTTTGTCAGTCTGTATCGGAAATCCCACAGTAGTTTTGCATGCTCATTTTTGACCATATTTCTAGATGATGATGATGATGATATTATTATTATTATTATTATTATTATTATTATTATTATTGTTGTTG
>BLBF01000040.1:432105-443326 GCA_015471245.1 Laticauda colubrina | reverse complement strand
AGACAGACAGACAGACAGACAGACAGACAGACAGACAGACAGACAGACAGACAGATCGACCACAAAACCTCAAGATGTTATAACATAGCCAACGACCCAGGAGATTACAGCACAAGACCCAGGGTGTCACAACAATAAAACTCAGAAGGTCATTACACAGCCCATTACCCAGGTCGTTTCAATGCAGGAGGCTGATAGATACACAGCCAGTACCTCAGCCACACAGGTTCTTATGAAAAAGCCAACCAATCTGCAAACATCAACTCCATCAACCAATCAAGAAATAACAACACAGCCAACCAGCCCGCTTACAACAGAGCCAGCACACCATATCACCTCACCAGTATTTATAGAGAGACAGCAGCTCCAATCACGTTTTGCTCACACAAGCACGAAGCCAAAAGCACCAGCCTGAAGATGGCAAGTGGGACCTCATCGAAACGTCACCAAGATACTCTCAATCTTACAAAGGAAAAGACCCAAACACGCCAAGATCTGCATAGATAGATAGATAGATAGTTTCCCCAAAAATAAGACCCTGTCTTATAATTTTTTTGCTACCAAAAAAAGGCACCAGGTCTTATTTTGGGGGAATGTCATCTACTGACTAACCTCACTTGTGCGCATCACTCCCGATCTCCTTTTGCTGTCAGAGGCCTTTAGGAACTACTTCTGTGGCTGGCAAGGCTTTCCTGAAGGCCTCTGAAGCTGATAAGAGAGTTCTGGATCGATCTGGAGCTACTTTATCAGTTCCAGAGGCCTTCAGGAAAACCTTGCCAACCTTGCCGGCTGCGAAAGAAATGGGCCAGCAAGGCAGGTGTTGGGGTGTGCGAGGCCTGACTACAACTGTCCAAAGGTAAGCAGTAGGGCAGCTTTACCCCTTCATCCCCACTCTAGCTTAATTCAATACCTTTATGGGAAAAAAGGGGATTTATTATCAGGCTAGGTCCATGATGATGAACCTATGGCACATGTGCCAGAAGTAGTACGCAGAGCCATTTCTGCCAGCACGTGAGAGGTCGCCTGGAAGAGCCCTACTGCGCATGCGTGTGCGCCACCCGACAGCTAATTGTCAGGTATCTGGCATGCATGTGCACGCAAGGGATGTGTGGAAGATGTGCGTGCATGCGCAAGGAGCGTGGTGGGGCACACACTTTGCCTTCTGGGTGCTGGCACAGGATCGATCCAAAGCTCTGTAATCGTCTGCAGAGGCCTTCAGGAAAGTCTTGCCGGCCACAGAAGTAGTAGTTCCTGAAGGCCTCTGACAGTGAAAAGGAGGCGGGGAGCAACACGTGCAAGTGAGGTTAATCAGTGGATGACATTACCAAAAATAAGACCTGGTGCCTTTTTGGGTGGCAAAAATATATATATAAGACAGGGTCTTATTTTCAAGGAAACACGGTATAGGGCATCGCATGCCAAAACTAGACATGGGGACAGTTTTTTCCCTCGTGCCATCACTCTGCTGAACACCTGATTCTCACAACACCATCTAATGCCTACGTGTATTTACCCAAGTAGGACTGTATTATCCTTCTCATCTTCTCTACTACTCCCTTTTACTGGTATCATCATCATTATGATGATGATAATTACTCTGTGGCTTTGCATGTACATGGAGAGCTTCTGCACTGGGGACAAATTCCATGTGTTCCCAATCACATTGGCCAATGAATATTCTATTCTCCTACGGGCAGTCCTCAACTTTCAACCATCCAACATTTCTGTTGCTCAGCAAAATATTTGTTCGGTGAGTTTGCCCTGCTTTATGACCTTTCTTGCCCCTGTCATCAAGCGAATCACTGTCATTCTTAAATGAGTCCAACTGTAGTTAAGTGAATCCAGCTTCTCCCATTGACTTGGGGATCACGTCACCCTGAGACTCTGCAACCATCATAAATATATGTCAATTGCCAAGCATCTCAATTGTGATCCCATGACCATGGAGATGCTACAATGGTTGTAAGTGTGAAAACTGGTCATAAGCAGGGATGGGATTCAGCCAGTTTGGGCCAGTTCAAGTGAACCGGATGTTAAATTTACATCTGGTTTGCTGAACCAGTAGTTGAACTCACCAGCTGGCCCCACACGCCCCGCTCTGACCCTCCGCAGAATCTCCAAGTGGCCCATTTTGGATGCAGGTAATGCAGGGTCTGAGCGGAGGCTCTGGGAGGGGGAAAAAACAGCCCTCCCAGAAGTTCCTGAAGTCCGGAAACAGGCCTGTTTTGGGCTTCTGGAGACCCTCCGGTTGGCTGGGGGAAGCCGTTTCGCCCTCCCAGAGGCCCGAGGGAAGCCTCAGGACTCTGGGGGAAGCGAAAAACAGCCCTCCCAGAAGTTCCGGTTGGCCATGCCCATGCAGCAACCGAGTAGAGAACCAGTTGTTGGGATTTTTGAATCCCACCTCTGGTCCTAAGTCACTTTTTTCAGAGCTGTTGTAACTTTGAACGGTCACTAAACAAACTGTTGTAAGGATTACCTGTATTCTACTGCTATCTGGGAAGCGCTGAAGACACACTAAAGCAAGCTAAACACTCATCCATCTCACACCCAGATTAACCTGTGGTTAATCAACTGACTCCCGGACAGAAAATCCACAACACGTAAGATTGCCCCACCCACGCCAAGGTAGATGTGTAAATTTCACACCTTTCAACCGGCTGCATGCTCAAAGGAGGAGCAAGTCATGAATGGAGGCAGCTGCTCTGATATCCATAATGAAACCTGCCCATTTCCAGTTCCAAAGGCCGTCATAACTCAAGGACTAATTGTATATACAAACAGGCAGCAAACCCCACTCCCTTCTAGCACTGATGTTGTTACCTAGTGGGGTAATGAAACATTTCCAAGAAAACAACCGAGCTCAGATAGCAGAAAGGGCCCCACAATTTCCTCCTCCTCCTCTCCTCCCTTTGAACGCCGATGAGGTTACCTAGTTGGACAAAGAAAAATCTGCAAGAAAACCACCAAGCTCAAATAGCACCAAGGAACCCACAGTCCCCCCCCCCATCCTCTCCCTTCAAGCACTGATAAGGTTATCTAGTTGGGCAATGAAACGTCTGCAAGAAAACCACCAAGCTCAGAGAGCAGCCAGGACTCCACTATCCTCCTCTTCCTCATCCACTTCACAAACCCCACTCCCTTCTGTCACCGATGATGTTACCTAGGGAGCTAATGAAAGGTCTCCAGGAAAACAATCAAGCTCAGGGAGCCCCAAAGTTCAACAACAGTTCAACCCTAAGCTACAAACTTGGTTGCCACAATATAAAAAAGAAGTTGAGACTCTCTAGAGAGTGTACAGAGAAGAGCAACAAAGACGATTAGGGCACCAGATTAGGGCACATATGAAGAACGGTTGCAGTTCTTCTAGTTTAATGAAAAGAAGGACTAGGGGAGACATGATAGCAGTGTCCCAATATTTGAGGGGCTGCCACAAAAGAAAAGAGGATCTAGCTATTCGCCAAAGCACCTGAGGGCAGGACAAAAAGCAACAGATGGAAACTACAGAGGAATTATTGAGTCTGTCATCTGCACCTCTATAACTGTCTGGTTTTGTAATGCAACCCAACAGGACAGACACAGACTTCAGAGGATAATTAGGACTGCATAAAAAACAATTACTACCCACTTGTCTTCCATGGAGGACCTGTATATCCTGCACAAGTCAAAAAGAGGGCTGTGAAAATATTTACAGACCCCTCACATCCCGGACATAAACTGCGTCAACTCCTTCCCTCAAATCGACACTATAGAGCACTGCACACCAGAACAACTAGACACAAGGAGAGTTTTTTCCCAAATGCCATCCCTCTGCTAAACAAATAATCCCCTCAACACTATCCAACTAGTTACAAAGTCTGCATTACTATTACTGTTAATCTTCTCATCACTCCTTATCGCCCCTCCCCTCCCATTTGTGACTGTATGACTGTAACTGTCTATTGTATCCTTACGATTTATATGATTTGATTGCTTATTGTACCCTATGACTGTCATTAAGTGTTGTACCTAATGATTCCTGACTCTTAACAAATGTCTCTTTTCTTTTATGTACACTGAGAGCATTTGCCCCAAGACAAATTCCTTGTGTGTACAATCACACTTGGCCAATAAAGAATTCTATTCTATTCTTATTCTTACTCTACTCTACTCTATTCTTATTGTACCCTATGGCTATTATCAAGTGTTGTACCTTATGATTCTTGACTCATGTATCTTCTATGTATACTGAGAGCATTTGCACCAAGACAAATTCCTTGTGTGTCCAATCACACTTGGCCAATAAAGAATTCTGTTCTGTTCTGTTCTGTTCTGTTCTGTTCTGTTCTACTCTACCCTACCCTATTCTTATTGTACCCTATAGCTATTATTAAGTGTTGTACCTTATGATTCTAGACCCTTGACGAATGTATCTTTCCTTTTATGTACACTGAGAGCATTTGCACCGAAGACAAATTCCTTGTGTGTCCAATCACACTTGGCCAATAAAAGAAGTCTATTCTATTCTCAAGGAGAGAAGCAACCTAGAACTAAGGAGAAATTTCCTGACTATGAGAACAATTGGTCAGAGGAATGAGTTGCCTTCAGAAATTGTGGGTGCTTCAACACTGGAGGTTTTTAAGAAGAGATTGGACAGCTGTTTGTCTGAAATGGGGTAGGGTTGGAGGTTGGATTACAAGACCTCCAAGGTCCCTTCCAACTCTGTTCTTGTCATCCTGTTAACTCTCCTCTTCTATTAGATGCCTCTTAACTCCACCAAGAATCACTAAAGGCCCTCAGTCCTGAGCAACTCTCAAGCAACCGCGAGGCACACTCACAGCGGGTCTCCAACGAGGCTCTTAAGAAAGCCACAGCTTCTTATTCAAACTACAAACCTTGGCAGCCACCTGAGGAACCATCAACTCACCGTACATCTGCCAAGGCGATAAGAAGCCAGCGCTCGTCAAAGGCAGCTCCACGCTCAGTTGTCCTGCGGGCAGAAAGACCCCAGTTCCATCCACAGGCATCGAAGGGCTGCTGCTGCCCTTATTTCTCCAGAGCTCCTCCTTGTTCCTCTCTCCAGAGGTGGAGGCTTTCTGCAGTGGAACCACCAGTCTGGACAAGGCCTCCTGCCCACCCGGGACAGGCCTGGTTTTCAAGAACCCAAATGGACCTCCGGGCTGAGTAGAAGGGACTTCTTCTTCTGCACCTGCCTCTTTTTTCTCCTCCTCCTCCTTCTCTTCCTCCTCCCTCTTCCCAACACCAGGATCTCCCGGATGGGGCTGTTGCTGCCTGTTGGCCAAACTGTCCTCTTTGCTGTTTCGTAGGCCCTCGAAGCTCCTGAGGTCTGGTTGGAAGGATTGCAAGGATCCCACTGGCGGAGCCCTGGCTGGTTTCATCCCATTCTTCACTGGGGTTTCTCTGGCAAGCGCCCGTTTTGGAGACACCTCCAACTCGGGGTCCAAATCATCCTGTAAGAGGTTCTCCTCCAGCTGCAGCTTCTGGGCAATGTGGTTCAGGTAGGAACGGAAGCGTCCGCTGTGGTGCTTCTGTACGAGGCGAGCGTAAGCGTTCTTGTGCGGCTTGCTAGGCGCTTCTCTCCCAGCATGGCTCGCCGGGCTGTGGATGCACCCGTGTGGCTCCATATTCCCCAAAAGTTACTGGCTGAAAAGGAGCACAAATATAAAGGTACACCAGGGACAGTAGAGATGGTCCTTGACATAGCACCACAGCTGAGCCCAAAATGTGTGTTGCTGAAGTGAACTGTTTGCCCCAGTGGAACAACCAGTTCTCTGCCCTAGTGATTTCTTCCAACAACCAGTTCACCAAACGGCTCAGGAAGTTTAGCCACCGGTTCTCCTGAACTGGTGCGAACTGGCTGAATCCCACTGTCAGCTTAGGAAGCTATATTGACACCAGACGCTTCCACACTGCCACATTCTTGAGCCTGGGAAAAATGGGAGGGGGGGAATTCTTAGAGTGTATGTGGTTAGACATAGTAACATTCTTTTTCTAATTCAAGGTCATGTTATATCTGCACATGGGTGAGGGCATATCTCAAGTTGGGACAGATGGTGATTGTTACATGTGATGTGATGATGGGTGCAGGGGCTGGATTTGTAGTTTTTTTACTTATTGCAAGGAAACCTGGAACTTTCAGATTTGGGGTCACCCAGTTGTGCCAGTTTACTATCCAAATAAAACATAACTTTTGAGAAGATGTCTATCTCAGAGTTATTGGTTAGAGTGGAGATTTTCTGGAACGCTGAATCCCATCACCGATTTGCCGCCTTTTACAACCTTTCTGGCCATGGTTGCTAAGTAAACCATGGCAGCTGTGAATTTAGTCACAGAGTTTGTTAAGTGAAGCTGGCTCATCAGGAGGTCATAAAAGTGAGTCACATTGCCGCCCTCATAAATACATGCCACCCGTCTGAATTTTGATCACCTGGCCCGGGGGGGGGGGGAACGCTATGATGGTCATTAAGTGTGACAAACATTTGTGTCCCTTTTCTCCACTGCGGTGGCAATGCTACAACTATCGTAAATACAAACTCAGTTACCAAGCCTCTGAATTGTGATCATGTGTCTGCAAGGGTAAGTGTGAAAAATGGCCTTAAGTCCCTTTTTTTGGCACCGTTGTAACTTTGAACGGTCATTCAATAACCTCTTGTTAAGTCGAGGACTACCTATATATGAATTGGACTCTATCCTTCAGATAAACAATTACAGGTGGCCCTCGACTTACGACTGCAATTGTACCCAACATTTCTGTTACTGAGCAAGACGGTTGTTAAGTTGAATTTCGCCCCGTTTTATGACTCTGTTGCCTCAGCTGTTAACTGAATAACTGCAGTTATTCACTGCATGGACTTGGCTTGATAAGATAGCAACAGCAATATCACTTAGACTCATATCCTGTTTTATAGTGCTTTACAGCCCTCTCTAAGTGGTTTAAGATGATCTCAAAAGGGGATTGATTACATGACCTCAGGACTCGTAAACACGTCATAAACACGAATCAGTTGCCAAGCCTCCAAATTTTGATCACGTGACCATGGGAAACCTGCAACGGTCTTAAGTGTGAAATACTGGTCATAAGTCACCTGCCTTGTCAACCCATTTCTTCTGCAGCCAGCAAGGCTTTCCTGAAGGCCTCTGGAACTGATAACAAAGCTCTGGATCAATCCGCAGAAGACGTTCCTGAAGGCCCCTGACAGCAAAAAGGAGGCCGAGGGCGACGCGCACAAGTGAGGTTACTCAGTGGATGACGTCCCCTGAAAATAAGACCTGGCGCCTATTTTGGTGGCCAAAAAAAATATATGACAGGGTCTTATTTTTGGGGAAACACGGTAACTATAGTACTCTATGATTACCCTTGCTCGGCAACATACAAGTAGTCCTCAAGTTACGACCACAATTGATCCCAACATTTCCATGGCTAAGAGATACAGTTATGTGAGTTTTGCCCCATTTTATGACCTTAGACAATTGTTAAGTGAATCAGTGCAGTTCTTAAGTTAGTCACCTGGTTGTTAAGTGAATCTGGCTTCCCCATGGACTTTGCTTGTCAGAAGGTCGTAAAAGGGATGAGGCAACCCCTCCCGGGACCCTGCGACCGTCACAAATGCAGATAGTCCTTGACTTACAACCACAACTGAGCACAAAATTTCTGTTGCTAAATGGGACATTTGTTCAATGAATTTTGCTCTGTCAGTGTAAAAATCATCCAAACTCAAAACTTTACATTGAGGGATATTGTAACTTTGAATGGTCACTAAATGAACTATTGTAAGTCGAGGACCACCTGTATTGTTATGCTTTGTTTTAAAATTACTAAAACAAGAGGATGTTCATCTCTGCTGCTTGCTCATTACAACCCGGCTGCAAACTCTTAGCAGGACATCCTTTTGCTGCCAAGCAGTCCTCGACTTATGACAGTTGAGTCCAAAATTTCTGCTGCTAAGCAAGGCAGTTTGTAAGCGAGTTGTGCCTCATTTTGCAACCTTTTTGCCACATTGTTCAGCAAATCACTGCAGCTGTTCAAGGAATTGTCTGTTAAAGGTCATTAAGCAAATCCGGCTTGCCCCATTGTCGGAAAACAGATGGGAGGGGTTCAAAAATGACCCCGAAAGTGTGCATCAGTCGTAAATAGAAGTCAGTTGCCAATGCCTAAGTTTTGACTGCACGACCCTTGGGGATGCTGTGATGGTCGCAAGTCGCAAAACAGTCATAGGTCCCTTTTTTCCATGCTGTTATAACTTCAAACTGTCACTAAACAAAAAGTGTCAGGGTTCTGATGGATGCCCAAATTAATTCATGAGCAAGTTGATTAAAACGAGTGGACAGAAAGGTTGTAAGTTGAGGAGGATCTGTACCTGCGGTTCAAGTCACCAAAAGAGGAGAGAAAAAAAATCACAACTGGCACACCAGCCAAAACTGAATGGAGGATTTGTGCATACAATTTGGGTTTATTTCTATGTTTTTTTAAATTTGTTTTATGTTATTTATGTAACAATTATGCTATTTATGTAACAATTATGTTATTTATTTATATAAAAAATCCATTTCAATTAAACAGTGTGTTGTCTGGGTGGTAATTCTTTTTGGAAATCATAATCAAAACATTTACAACAATATTCATCGCACTTATATTAATTTTATTATATTATTAATATTATTATTATTGCTATTATTGTTATTATTATTATTATTATTGTTGTTGTTGTTGTTGCTATTATTATTATTTACTTATCTACTTTAACAAATCTCCTTTATAACATTAATCCTTTTTGTACCCTTACATTTCTAACTTCTGTTTTGATTATCTAACCATGGGTAAAATAAATCCCATGTCGAGAAATATTCAGTTCCTTCCTTTTCCTTAATTTTAAGCTGTGAAACTGTCCATTTCTGCACATTCTAATATTTTTTTTAATTATATTCTCATCCGTCAGGCTTTTCCATTGCTGTGCAAATACAATTCTGGCTGCAGTTAGTAGATGTAAAATCAAATATATATTAGTTGATTTTTAATTTTGACTGCGATGGGCCAGCTGTGGTCTTTTTGGGATCAGAAAGCTATGGCAACAGTGCCTGATGTCTTGATCCCTTGACACAGACTTCTGCAATGCACTCTCTACTTGGGACTGCCCCTTGTAAACTAACTCGACTGCAGCCGTCTCAAAACATGGTTTTAGCAACACCACCCCGGTGTTTCGTTTGCTGACAATCATTTTTCAAGTCCAAATATAATGCTGTCACTTATCTACAAAGCCAAATGCAATGCAGCAGCCTGTTCCCATTGAAGCCATCAGTTCCAATCCATATTTCAGCTTGTTTGACCATCCCGGAAAGAGAAACTTTAGTCTTTATCAATGTCAATATTCTTCCAGCTATAAAAAATGTCTTGCCTAGGTGAGAATTTATGCTATGCTGGTGGCTCGATTGCCACTTTGGCTGGAAATTGTAAAAATGTCATTGTTTGGAAGTGAATACAATGCTATTGATTTGAGTTGGGGAGTTTTGGTTTAATCTGCTTACTTGTGGTTATTTTATCATGTATATTACTTTGTCTTTCGAATGGGACGATACACACATTTTTCTACACAATGCAGCATTTGAATCTCCATAGGACTCAGTCATCTCCTGAGCCCAAAGAGGTACACATAATTTCTTTCGCAAAAAGAGCCAATTTGGTCTATTGGTGAAGGCATCAGATTAGAAAGCAGGAAACAGTGAGTTTTAATCCCAGTTTAGCCATTAAAGCCAGCAAAGTGGGTAGTTCTAGTTCCACCTTAGGCATGAAAGCTGATTGGGTGTCTCTTAGCCCAACACACCTCTCAGGTTTGCTGTTGTGGGCAAAAAAAAAAAGGAGAATGGAGCATTAGATATATTTGCCACCTTGAATTATTTGTAATAACAATAAAACCAGGACACAAGTCAATACATCAAAAGTGTGTTCTCAGCCCTTTTTGGGGCTGTCTTTCCTCTCTTTCTACCACTGCACAATAGAAAGTATCTTTACTTACTGCACCTCTGTATGGTTTGCCAATTGCACAGTGGCAGATAGGAAAGCACTCCAGAGGGTTAACGTCATTGCCCAGAGGATCCTGGGTTGCCTTCTCCCCTCTTTGGAAAAGCTTTATAGCTCCCGCTGCCTTAAGAAAGTTCAAAATATCTTTAAAGCTCCATCTTATCCTGAGCATTCTTTTTTTGAACTATTACCATCTGGCAGACAGTACAGGATAATAATAAAAACAAGGACAAATAGGCTGAAAAACAGCTTCTATCCCAGGGCAGTAATTCTATTGAACTCCCACCACTTGTCTGAAATGAAATTAGGTTTCCTGCTTGAGCAGGGGAGGGGGGGATTTGGACCAGAAGACCTACAAGGTCCCTTCCAACTCTGTTATTTTGCCATCCTGCTATTCCACTGCATAGTGCAAGGATCTTCAAACTTGGCAAATTTAAGACTTGTGGACTTCAACTCCCAGAATTCCTGAGCTAACATGACTGGAGGAGGAATTCTGGGAATTGAAGTCCACAAGTCTTCAAGTTGTCAAGTTTGAAAACCCTTGGCATAGTGCAATATTAATGCAATATGAGGGGTTTTTCCATTCAATTGCCTAGAATGCAAAGGATGAGTGTTTGTGTTTTTTATTTTATTTTTATATAGTTATCATGTACACTGAAGAGGGCACTTAATTTTGCTGCAGGAGGGATCATGGCCATAAAATAGAACTAAACTCCCAGCTCTCGCCCAAAGGCTGGAATAGTTTCCCAGTGGTCTCCCCCACTCTGCTTCCCACCCAAACCCCAGTCAAGCTTTCCAACCTCACCGTGCTCCAGGGAAAATCTCACTTCTTAGACATCAGAGTAAAATCAACTTGACTGATCTTGGCTATTCTATGTTTATGAATTCCCCAACACACTGACAATATCACTCATTCTTTTTAGGAGCTTCTTGTATTTAGAGATGTGTTTGTTCAATTTCAGCAACTTGGTGGCTGGGAAATCCTGGGAATTAAAATCCACAATTTTTAAACGTTGCTGATGTTGAAAAAAGGTTGATTTAGACTGAAGCTAGACTGAACAACTACTTCTCTTGTTCGGAAACTAGGATTATTAAAAAAAAAAAAACCTAAATAAGGATATGAAGAACAGTCACAGGAACCGGGCATGGTTAGTCTAGTAAAGGACCAGGGGAGACAGGATAGCAGTCTTCCAATACTTGAGGGGCTGC
>BLBF01000040.1:286452-320503 GCA_015471245.1 Laticauda colubrina | reverse complement strand
GAAGGAAGGAAGGAAGGAAGGAAGGAAGGAAGGAAGGAAGGAAGGAAGGAAGGAAGGAAGGAAGGAAGGAAGGAAGGAAGGAAGGAAGGAAGGAAGGAAGGAAGGGCAATAGCACTTATATACCGCTTCACAGTTCTTCACAGTTCTCTCTAAGCGGTTTATAGAGTCAGCCTCTTGCCCCCAACAATCTGGGTCCTCATTTTACTTGGAAGGCTGAGTCAACCTTGAGCTAGTCAGGATGGAACTCCTGGCTGTGGGCAGTGAATTAGCCTGCAACTCTGCACTCTAACCCACTGTGCCACATGGCTTGAAGGAAGGAATGAAGGGAGGCGGGAGGGAAGGAAGGGAGGGAGGGAGGGAGAGCAATAGCACTTAGACTTATATGTCGCTTTATAGTGCTTTCCAGCCCTCTCTATGTGCTTTAGAGTCAGCCTCTTGCCCTCCAACAATCTGGGTCCTCATTTTACTGACCTCAGAAAGATGGAAGGCTGAGTCAACCTTGAGCCACTCAGGATGGAACTACTGGCCGTGGGCAGAGTCAGCCTGCAATACCATAAACTAATTACACTGCGCCACTACGACCCTTATAAGACACTTACCTCCGTCTCTACTTGTTGTTGAGTTCGGTTGTGGTTCTCCTTGTAGTGGTTGGCCCTAAGTACCTGCTGCTCAATGCCCAGCAGGACAGCTTCACACCCATCGCACCTGCCAACACAAAACTCACACTGTCACCGATGGAGCAGGAAAGCAGCAATGCTGCCTGAGTTGGGGGAGAGGGGAGACGCCCCCTCAAACAGAACCTGTTGGGCTTCAGAGGGAGGCAGGGAGAGAAAGGCACAGCTCACCACTCGTTGAGGGTTTTAATGACGTTACTGATGTCTTTCCTTTGAATGTCCCGGCCGATGCAGAAATCCACTTCCAGCACTTGGTTCCGTTGGTCCAGTTTGCCTTGGATGATGTCGGTATAAACAGCTTCGATGATTAGGTCTTCCAGTTCCCGGAGGTTCCGCATGTCCAGGTCCTTCAGCAGCACTGAATAAGGGATGCGCTGGGGAGGGGGCGGAACAACCGGAAGTGAAGCCAAAAGCCCTTAGGCTTACACAGCTCGTCCTTGATATAGGACAGTCCATTTAGTGACCGTTCAAAAGTGCAACAACACTGGAAAAAAAGTGGCTTTACAAACAGGGGTGGGTTTTCAAAATCCCGGCAACCGGTTTGCTGCCCAGTTGCTAGTTGGGTGTGGCCTACTGGAACTTCCGGGAGGGCCATTTTCTGCCTTCCCCAGAATCCAGAGGCTTCCCTCAGGCCTCTGGGAGGGTGAAAATGGCCTCTCCCTGACTCCGGAAACCGGAAACAGCCCGTTCCTGGACTTCCAGAACCTCTGGAAGGGCTGTTTTTCACCCTTCCCAAGATCCACGGGGGCCCTACACTTACCTGCATCCAAAACAGGCCACGTGGAGATTCCTAGGAGAGGAGGGGAGGGGTAGATAGGACCAGCCAGTCGGTTCAACTACCGGTTTGGTGAACCAGATATAAATTTAACATCCAGTTCGCTCAAACTAGGCCAAACTGGCTGAATCCCACCACTGCTTATAAATCTCGCGCTCACCTATTATAATTTTAAGCTGTAACACTTTTGCTGTACTCTACACACACACAAACACACACACACACACCACCACCTTCCAAGATGGCTGGCTGGGTTTTCTGCCCAGGACATCTTTTCCAGAAATTGCATTTAAATGCAGAAAACAATGTATACAATTAATGCTTGTATTTTAAAGGAAATTTGATTAACCTCAAGTACAGTTCTCAAAATGTTAAAAAATTATTTCAAATATTAGATAGTGAGATTTAGTAAAGCTAAGAAGCATTTTCAGAGTGGCACAACCATGTATTCTTTCGCTGCCTGCATTCTGTGGAACGCAAAGTTAAATTTTGGTCAGTAGCTAGTGAAAATAAAATTGGAATTTCTTCCCCACCCAAGTTCCTGAGTTCCCTGAAATCAATCCACAACAAAACACCGGTTTACAATAATCTAAAGCTGCCTCAAGTTTTCCACTTTCCTGGAACTACAACTCCATGCTTGGGTGGGTAAACATTTTGATCTCAATACATCTGGAAGGGATCAAGTGGATAGAGTGACTTCTCTCACTGAGAAGAGAAGCTGGCCATGCAGATCTTGACCTCAGCTAGCTAGCAATCTATGGCTAGGAAGGAAAGATGCTTCAGGATGGTTAGCACCCTGAAGCCCTCCTCTGACCTTTTATTTTATTCTTGTGCTTAACTGTTTTTATTGTAATATTTAAATATGGCTTTTGTGTCCTTATGGTTTTATGTGTAATACCCAATCGCCCTATGAAGGAGAAAGAGAAAGAGAGAGAGAGAGAGAGAGAGAGCAAGGGAGAGAAAGTGACCGAGAAAGAGACAGAGAGAGGAAGGAAGGGAGAAAGAGAGAGAAAAAGAAAAAGAGGGGGAGAAGGAAGGAATAGAGAGAGATAAAGGGAGAGACAGACGGAGAAAGGAAGAGGAAGAAAAAGAGAGAGAAAAGGAGTGAGGGAGGGGATAAAGAGAGAGAAAAAGATAAAAAGAAGAAAGAAAAAAGAAAAAAGAGAGAAAGAAGAAAAATAAAAGAGAAAGGAAGGGAGGGAGGGAGGAAGGAAGTCTAATGGGTCCATGACCAAATGCTAGAGAGAAGGGTTCCAATTTGGTCTAATTTGTCTAATTCTCCACTGAAGTCCTAAAACGTCTAGTTTTCAGTGGAACAGAGCAGAGCCCCCATGGTGACCTCTGCATGCATGTCTGCCACTGGCTCCCCCTGCAAAAAATAACTTTTTTTTTTTTTTAATTGAGTGCATTTCTACTTTACCTTCATTCTGGAAGCTAAGCTGACAATGGTCAAATGCTTCAACTTGTTCTTCTGGGGCCCCGTCAAAGCTGGCAGGTTGTTCTGGTTCGCTGCGCGAGAAATCAAATTTCAACACCTTCAGATTATGGATGAAACTGAATGTGTCTGGGGTCAAAAAGTCCTTGCTTTTCCCCTTAATACCCTGGCAAATGTCAAAGATTGTCAATCTGAGGCCGTTTTGGAAGAGAGGGGGCACAGATTGTCACATGGGGGTCGGACATGTCTCCCATCAGAATCAGAATAGAGCTGGAAGGGAGGTCTTCTAGTCCAGCCCCCTGCTCAAGCAGGAGACCCTATACCTGTGATGGCGAACCTATGGACACATGCCATTTGTGCTGGCACACGAGCTGCAGGCAAGCCTACCTCACTGCACATGTGCGCATCCCTCACAGCTGATTTTTGGTCAGTTTGAGGTCCTTTTTGGCCTCTCAGAGGCTTGAGGAAGGCTTCTGCAGGCTTTACAGGCCGAAAACTAGGCCTGTTTCATCACTTCCTGTTAATACAAAATGGGCCTAGTTTTTGGCTTGCAAAGCCTGCAGAAGCCTTCCTCAAGCCTTCGGGAGGCCGAAAAAGGCCTCAAACCGGCCGAAAATCAACTGTGAGGCACAGTGCAGATAAGAGGGTGGCGGGGCAGTGGATTGCGTGTGCATGCATAGGGGTATGGGGGGCACGCACTGCTTTCTGGGTGCTGGCACACGAGCACGCAAGTGCACATACATTTTTTGTCACACACAGGAGCCCAAAAAAGGTTAGCCACCACTGCCCTATACCACTTCAGACAAGTGATTTTCCAGTCTCTTCTTAAAAACCTCCAGTGATGGAAGCGCCTACAACTTCTGGTGGCACGCAGTTCCACTGATTGTCATCACTTTTAGAAAGTTTCTCCTTAATTCCACGTTGCTTCTCTCCAGGGTTAGTTTCCATCCATTGTTTCTTGCTTTGTCAACTTATTTTCCAAAACACCAGAAGGCAAGGCAGCCCCTCAAATACTGGGATCCTGCTATCATGTCCCCCCCCAGTACTTTTTTTTCTCTTGACTAGCCAAACCCAATTCCTGCAACTGTTCTTCATATTTTTTTTAGTCTCCAGGCCTTTAATCATTTTAGTTGCTCTTTGTTGTTGTGATTAGCTGGCAGCAGGTGTGGATGGCTGAGGAGAGCGAGGACTCAGATGAGGGGCCAGGACCATCAGGGAGTGGACTGCTGCCTTCAGAGATTGTGGGGGGTGGCAGCAGTGAGGAGGAGGTTACCGAGGAGCCTGTGCTAAGTGCATGTACGCACAGGGCTGCTCGCAGGAAAGAGCAGCTACAGCAGCACAGGTGACTTGGGAGTAAGGCTGCAAGGTAATGGCCCCTCCTTCAAGAAGATAAAAGCCAGCTGCGAAGAGTACGTTCTTTGCAGGAAGCAAAGACATTTTGAAACTCAGCCTCATTACAGTATCTTAAACTGGTATTTGAAGACTCTTGTGTTGTGAAAAATTTCTTATCTGTTATTCTTGGCAGACTAGCAGTTTTGGTGAAGCTTGTGCTGATCAAAGTTAATTAGTTTGCAGCAGCCTTTTAACTGGGGATTCATAAGAATCATTAAAAGGTTTCTGTTCCTGTTGGTTCATGTTTGTTTTATTGGAAAAGGGTTTGGGTCAAAACACTTTTCTTTGTATCTTTACCCAAAGTCTCAACATCTTTTTTGTAATGTGACAACCAATCCTGGATGCAGCATTCTAAGTGTGGTCTTAACTTTATAAAACGGTACTAACACTTCACATGATTTTGATTCTGCGACCACCTGTTGATTTTGCTTGTAGGAAGCTGACACAGAATTGTGATTCTGCAGTGTCATAACTGTGAGCCGAGTGCCAAACTTTTGAGTCCTAAGTACCACTTGTTCAGCTCCGTTTATAAGTTTGAATAGTTGCCGGAGAAGCGGTCATTAAACGAGGACCACCCATATAAATAAAAAACATCCCTTGCTACCAGCATGAACCGGGAATTCTACACTGTTCTACAGATCAGCAGTTAGAACACTGAATCTTAAATGTTGCAAATGAAAGATTGTAAATTACACAGCTGTAAAAGATCCAAAGTGCAGCTCTTACCCAGAAATCCCACACGGTGGGATCACTCTGTCCCTTTCCTACATTTTACACAACCAGTAAAGCCACTCTGGACAACAGATTAAGCCTATTGTCATGCCCTTGTTAGAGTCAGACTCTTGAGGGACAGGAGGAACAGACAACAGGAAGTGGAAGTGTGGCTCCAAAGGTTGTGAAGGAGGCTGGGGAAGGGCAGAGGCCGGCTGGGCAGTCAGAGGAAGAACCAGGCCCATCCCCTCTTCATCCTAGGACACGCAGGGAGGAACGGAGAAGGCAACTACTTGGCTTACGAGAGAGGAAGCGGCCATGATCTCCCTCATTGATTGCAGCTGGGGAGTATATAAGAGAGACAGTTAAAACAGTGTTGCTAGAAGCAAAGCATGTGTTATTTTGGCCTGAAGTTATCTTGGTTGGTGTCCTTCCAACAGACTGTGCCTTGTTTTCTCCTTGAATTTGGTAAATACTTCTCTTGTTCTGTTGTGGAAATTTGTTGTTTATTTGGTTTTTTATTTCACCTCTATCTGCTTATTAAATTTGGACTGTATTGCTTTCTTTTGAAGACTATTTTTGAATACGTTTTATCTCCAACTGAGAATTATTGAACAGTGGGGCCAAGTTGGAGGCATTAAAGGACATTTTTTACGTTTTGGATTTTGTTACATTTGTGTTACACTCCGGCTCAACACACTTACCAGGGTAAAACTGACAAGACATATTGTGTGATCTTCCTTTAAATCAACCATAACTGGATATTTTGAGAAAGAAATTTAAGATCTTTGTAAGAAGCTTACAAAGGCAGCATTCATCATTGTGTATCACCCACAGTTGGCTTTAATGAGAAGAACAGCTATACAGCTATACAGGTAGTCCTCAACTTATGAACCACAATTGAGCCCAAAATGTATGTTGTTAAAGTGAGAATTTGGTAAGTGAGCTTTGCCTCGTTTTACGACATATCTTGTCAACAGCTGTTAAGCAAATCACCACAGTTGATAAGTTACTCACTTGGTTGTTAAGGGAATCTGGCTTCCCCCGTGTACTGTGCTTGTCAGAAGGTCGCAAAAGGGGATCATGTGACCCCAGAACGCTGCAGCAGTCATAAGTATGAACCAGTTGCTAAGCATCTGAATTTTGATCACACGACCATGGGGATGCTGCAGAGGTGGTCACTGTGAAAAAATGGTCCTAAGTCACTGTTTTCAGTGCCATCATAACTTTTTGAACAGTCACTAATGAAATTTTGTAAATCAAGGACTACCTGTATAAATTTGATCACTAGAGAGACAGACAGGTATTGCAACTACTTGCATCAGGTCAACGATTTCTAGCGTTCCAGTGGACTCTTACCAACATAATCCGGATAGGTTCCATAGGCAAATAGGTTCAGCAGCTGAAAATAAGCAGCATTGGGCCCTTCAGCAATCTGGAGAGATAAGAAAAGTAAAAAGAGTTATTCATGTATCTATGGCGATTCTTATTCATCCAAGTTCTTCCAAAAATGCTTTTTTTTTTCTTCAAAAGGCAACTGGACTTCTTGGTTTTTCTTTGAAGACGTTTCGCTTCTCATCCAAGGAGCTTCTTCAGCTCTTGAGCTGAAGAAGTTTCTTGGATGAATATAATAGAATAGGAGTAACAGAGTTGGAAGGAATCTTGGAGGTATTCTAGTTCAACCCTCTGCCTAGGCTGAAAACCCTACACCACTTCAAATGGTTATCCAACATCTTTTTTAAAACTTCCAGTCTTGGAGCATTCACAACTTCTGGAGGCAAGCAGTTCCACTGGTTAATTGTTCTGTCAGGAAATTTCTCCTTAATTCTAAGTTGCTTCTTTCCTTGATTACTTTCCACCTGTTGCTTCTTGTCCTGCCCTCAGGGGCTTTGGAGAAGAGTTTGACTCCCTCTACTTTGGGGCAGCCCCTGAGATATTGGGACACTGCTATCATGTCTCCTCTAGTTCTTCTTTTCATTAAACTAGACCTACTCAGTTCCAGCAACTGTTCTTCATATGTTTTAGCCTCCAGTCCCCTAAGAGGAGAAGCGAAACATCTTCGAAGAAAAAAACAGAAGTCCAGTTGCTTCTTGAAAAAGCACCTTTGGGCTATTCATGTGCTATTAACACAGGGCCAACAGAAGAGATTAAGCCAGAGCTTGGTGAGGACAAGATGGCACACACAGCTGAATCAAGACAGGTCACAAAGGCTACTACAGCTAGTACTTGACTTACAACCACTCATTTAGTGACCAAAATTACAATAACACTGAAAAAAAAGTGAATTATGACCCTTTTTCACACTTACAACTGTTGCTGCATCCCTGTGGTCACTTCATCAAAATTCGGATGCTCGTGGCAACTGACTCATATTTATGACAGTTGCAGGGTCCCCAGGGGGTCAGGGGATCCATTTTTGCAACCTTCTGACAACCAGAGTCCACGGGGAAGACAGATTCACTTTACAACCATTACTAACTTAACTGCAGTGATCCACTTAACAACGGTGGCAAGAAAAGTCGTCAAATGGGGCAAAATTCACTTAAGAACAGAAATTTGGGCTCAATGGTGGTTGTAAGTCAAAAGCTACCTATATTTCAGTACCAGAGGTCACCATCTTCAATGCTAAATTTCAAGATACAGGAAGCAGCACCAATGGTTTGGATGCCACTCCTTAGCACAGGGAGTGTATTAGTTTACAAACTGTGAGGAACCAAGAGTGGAGTTTTATTCGATGCAGTCCCTCGTCCCCAGTGACAAGGGTAGTATCAACTGCCCCGTTGGCATATGCAGCAAAAGAAACTCCAGGGACATTATTTTACCAAGATTTTGCTGATAAATTCATACAGGATACAGAAGAAGTAAAAAGCCAATTCTGACGTTTTCCTGCAAAAATTGCATTGTAAAAACCCCTCCTTTTTCTCCCCTGGGCCACCCACGTGTCCACTGTCCATCAATCCAGCGCAATCTCTTTGTTTTGGGAAACAGAAGGCTCTCACCGTTAAGACCTTGAGGCGTTGAGCTTCTCCCAGGCCTCAGATGATACACATGAATTCTTCAATTCCCTCCCTGGATGTTAGTTGCTAGTGGTAAAAGCTATCAAGGAGAAAACCACACCTCCACTAACACTGGCAGGGCAAGCTACTGTATAAAAACAGAAAGGAAACCCTACCCCTTGCTAGCACTGATGATGTTACCTAGTTGGGCAATGAAATGTCTGCAAGAAAACCACCAAAATCCTAAAGCATCAAGGACCCTGCAGTTCAACCCTGAGCTACAGATTTCTCTTCTACTGGAATCTTACTGTAACATCTTGCCCCGGCATGGAAACAAGTGAAGAAAAGAACATGTCCAGCACTCACCTCTCGCACATTAGTTAATTCCAGTAGTTCTCCAAATACGTAAATCCCAGGAGCCTCCAGCACTTGGTTGATAAGGGCAATCAGAGCTGAACCACTGGTGCCTCTGGCTAATAAAATGAACTGCTCCAGGAGATTACAGGCTGGTTTTTGCTCCCCTGCCATTCTCAATTTTTAAACCCTGCAAAAACAGAGTGTCACAGTTACTGTTCAATGTTTGGTTCAAAAATGATATTGTGACAGAAGCCGGTATGATGAATGAAAACACTTCAGCTTTATTTCATGTCTAAAAAAGTATAGTCCTAAAGAAACAATTAATGTCAAAAGATGCTCAACCCTAAAGGAGGTGAAAACCCAAAGTTTACATTTACGAAGGCTGAGAAAAAAAAGCGTAACAATATTTACAAATTTCTTTTCCCATTTAAAAGTTTTCAAAACTACTTGAACAAATATAAAAAGCATAAAGATAATAAGTCAGTACTACATCAGAAACAAAAGCAATACAGGTAGTTCTTGACTTATGATCACAATTGAACCCCAAAGTTCCACTGCTATATAAGATAATTTAGTGAGTTTTGCTCCATTTTATGACATTTTTCCCCAGGCAAAAAAAAAATCACTGCAGTTAAGTGAGTCATGTGGTTATTAAATGACTTCCCTGTTTGACCTTGCTTGTCAGAGGCCCACTGGGAAGCTTACAATGATCGCATGACCCTGGAAAAGTGCAACTGTCAGAAATAAAGCCAGCTGCCAAGCATCTGAGTTTGGATGTGACCCTAGGGATGCTATAGCCATCCTAAGCGCAAAAACTGGTCATGGGTCATTTTTTCAGTGCCTTTATAATTCTGAACAGTCAGTAAATAAGTGGTTGTATGTCAAGGACTACCTCTAGCAAAACTTATCAAGAAAATTAAACAATTCCAGAATCAAGCCCACTTTTTAAAGAAACGCCTTTCCTTGCTGGTGGAACAGATTGATAATGTAATCCTAACAATTTATCAGTTTTTACCTGAACCTGCAAATGAAGATTTCCACATTAACATTAATCTGAATATTGGAACAGGGAGGTGGAGCCAAAGTAAGGAAGGCAGCAGATTTTGCAACATGGATTCAAAGGCAGTGGCCACAAATGACAGTAGAGGCTGAGCCTTGAAGGTTTACAATACTGACAGTGTGTATCATCAGAATAAAAACATTTGGCCATATTATGATAAGATGCTGAGGGACCACCTTACTGCCATCAATTCTACCCATCCCATTAAGTTGGGACAACAGGGATGTGCTGCAGGTCCCATCTAGTAGAGATGTCTAGTGGAGATGTGTCCTTTATTGCAACATCTGTTTGCAATAGTTTTTAAATTCTTTTAAGCCGACTTGAGTCGCCATGGGTGAATAGGCAGCAATATAAATTCAACAAATAAATAAATAAACATACCAGTCAGGGGCTTACAAAGAAAATGAGGAGGTCTCCAATGGATATTGCAGATACAGAGTCTCTATCAGAGTATCCCAGAGGCAGTGAACGGAAATAAGTGGTGTTACTTCAGACTGCTCAGAAATGAGAAAGAAATGGACAAAGCACACAACTGATTACCACACAACCTTTGTGTTTAAGGATGGAGCATGCCACTGTTACCACACAACCTGTTTAAGGGACTTGACGGCTGCACATGTTCCCTGCAAGAGAGAGGAGATATTAAAGAGAAAAGATCTAGATCTGCCCTGCAAAACCCCACGAGGCCCCCAGGGGGCAGCCACAGCTCGGTAGGCTTTCTTAACTGGCGCCCTCTAGTGGATCCGGAGGAGTGGAAGACGTGGGTACGCCGGCTAAAAGGGTTCCCGCTACCACGCCCATCATCCCCAGCCAACCCAAACCCCCCCAATTCTCCTTAAGGAATCCCCTGGTCCAGATTCCAGCTCGTCTTAGGGCCGCCACCCCCTCCCCCAACCGCTTGGACTCCAAATCCCATCGTTCCCATCCGGCTGGCATCATGGAGGGAGCCAGGGAGGCTCCGAAGAGAGAGGAGTCTCATTCAGCGGAGTGGCAGCAGCGAAGGAAAATGCCTTCCCAGCCGCTTGCCGGCTCACCCGCCTCCTCTAGAGGGGCGAACGAGGCCCTCTCCGGCCCCCGAAGTCGCGCCCTTCTCCTTCCCGGGCTCAGGCTCGCAGTCCTTACCGGGCAAGGTACCGTTGTCCCCCGGCTGTTTCTCCGCTTGGCCGCACCGGTCCTCAGGCCGCCATGACAGCCGCCGTGCCCAAACGGGCGCCGCTCGCAAGTGCGTCCGACGGTCCGTTCGTCCCCCGTCCCGACCGCAAACTGCTCCTCCGACAAAAACGTTCCGCCCAAACAGAAGGAGTCTGAGGGGAGCAAACCGTCTTTTGAGAGGGGTTGGCCTCCCTTGAGGCACTTCGCTTGGACCCTCACTTTAACCCTTTTAATAATAACAATAACAATAATAACAGCAACAACAAGAATGATAATAATCGTACATCTTAAGAAAATACTTGGTTGACATCTAGGATGCTGACAGCAACCCATATCTACAATTAGCGTCAGTCAATTATATTAGTGACACATTTTTAATGTTCAGTTGACTGAATTTCATGTTTAATGAAGAGATAACAACAACAATAATAATAGTAGTGTCCAATCACACTTGCCCAATAAAGAATTCTATTCTATAATAATAATACTTCAGTGTTTCCCAGCTTTAGCAAGCTGGAGATGGGCGGATTCCAACTCCCAGAATTCCCCAGCCAGCATGCTGAATTATTGTTCTTCCTAATTTATTAGTTGCCAAGCCTGAGAAACGCTGCTCTATGGATTTGTCTGTGAAGTCCTTGGAAGCCAAGTTTGACTAAAAGGAGGGTTTATTTTGACAAGAATAAGGAAGCATAATTCAGCTGGCTGGAGAATTCTGGGAATTGAAGTCCGCCCATCTTCAATTTGCCACGGTTGAGAAACACTGAAATAGCTTGTTTAGCTGCCAGTCTCACCACAGAGATTCTGCTTCCTGTACAAAGATGTACCCAGCTATTATTTGTTTGTCTGTCAAACATGTACAAGATAACAAGTATAAGTATGAACATAAACAAGAACAAAGGAAGTAAAGGCCCTGTCACACTGGCCGACGGATGCAAAACGTTTTTAAAAGGACACAGCGGACGAGAAAAATGTTCCATCCATTGTTATCCACTCTCAAAAGTGCCCCGAATTTGCATAAGCAGAACGGACAACAATGGAAAGGAACGCACGGGGGGAGGACGTAGGGCGGATGGAAAGCAGATGCTCCACGGAAGCCTAGCGGATGGGAGTGGATGGGAGCGGATGGCACATCCGCAAGGCTTCCGGGGGAGTACAGCAAAGCGGACATGGAATGGATACAGCGGATGCAGAGCGGATGCCGAGCGAATGAAGCGGAGGCACAGCGGAAGCCTAGCGGATGCCTAGTGTTCACTGCGCATGCGGGGAGGATGCATTGCGTCAGCCCCGTGGATATAAAAGGAAGCAGCTCAGAAGCAGGTCACCATTCAGAGGAAAGACCTGCTTCCAGACACAGCCTGCCAGCCAGCCAGCCAACCAGCAACCCCACAACCATGGGGAAGAAAAGGAAGCCTCTGCCATCTGCTGCCAGCCCTGGCAAGAGGGACAGGGCCAACCTCTCACCCCCTGGCCCTCACTCGACTTCTGCTGGAACTTCTGCTGCCCGGGCTCACTCTTCTGGGGCTTCTGCTGATGCTGCTTCTGGAGGTGCTGCTTCTGCTGATGCTGCTTATGGCGGTGATGCTTCTGCTGGTGCTGCTTATGGCGGTGGTGCTTCTGCTGGTGCTTACTCTGCTGATGCTGCTTATGGCGGTGGTGCTTCTGCTGGTGCTCACTCTGCTGGCACTGCTCCTGGTGCTGGTGCTTCTGCTGGTGCTTACTCTGTTGGCACTGCTCCTGGCGGTGGTGCTTCTGCTGGTGCTTACTCTGCTGGCACTGCTCCTGGCGGTGGTGCTTCTGCTGGTGCTTACTCTGCTGGCGCTGCTCCTGGTCCTGCTGGTCCTGCTGGTGGTCCTGGTCCTGCTGGTGGTCCTGGTCCTTCTGGTGGTCCTGGTGCTGCTGGTGCTGCTGCTGCTGCTGCTGCTGGTGGTGGTGGTGTGGAGGAGCAGCCCTTACAACCTCAAAGCCCCTCTGATGAGGGCCCAGATGACCCTGTCAGAGGGAGGAAGAGGTAGACACGTGAACGGGAGAGGAGGCAATACACCATCGAAGAGGAACATGAGGAGGAGGTGCTTGAATGGCTCAGGGAGAATGAATAACTCTGGAGGAAGGGACACAGGTTCTACCGAGACACCAAAAGGAAGCAGGCTGCTTGGAGAGAGAGGACGGAGAGTCTGGGCTACACTTCGGAGGTGCTCCTCGGCTGGTGGAAGCACATGCACACCTGGTACGGGAAGCTGCACCTCAAGAAATCTGGCCAGGCCACAGTTAAGCTGACGGACAGAGAGACCTACGTCATGGCCAGGTGCAGCTTCCTGGAGGGTGAGATCCGCCACCGAGGAGCAGCCCCTCTGTCTACCCTCTTTCTCAGGCAGCCTGCTAGGAGCCAGTCCTCTTTTGGCAGAGAGTCAGCTCCTGTGTCCAGGCAGGTATCTGTGGAGCGTCCCACAGCGGAGAACCGCCCGACAGCTGTGATACCCGTGGGGCGCGCGGAGGACCCCTGATGCAGTGGGAGAAAGGAGACGCTGTTCTGTATGTAAAGTGGATGACTCCAAATCTACCATTCTGATTGGCCAAGGAAAAGAACAGTGGATTGGTTCACAAAGAGCTGCCAAAAAGGCGGCAAATCCAAATAGCTGCCATTGGCTGCAAGCAGGCAAGCCAGCCTGTATAAAAGGGCTGGCCCCGGCTTCAGCCGGCGTTTCGTTACTGACTGTTTATAATAAAAGTGTTTGTTGTTGGAACCCGGTCTACCTCGTGTGTTTTCCGAACAAAACACTGGCGACGAGGATGGGATCGTCCTGAACGGAACAAAACCTGCACGTGGTGATAGAAGCCCAGACTGCAACTAAGATGTCTGGAAACAACGCACCGCCCGCACCCTTCAATCCCAACGAAGAGGATTGGGATTCCTATGCTGATCGCTTCCAAATGTACCTGGAGAGCAACGAAATGGAAGGCATTTCCGAACAACGAAAGAGAGCCGTGTTCCTGACGCACTGCGGAACAACCGTCTTTAAAATGGCAAAAGCCCTCGCCAAGCCTCGGGACGTTAAACAATTAACGTGGACAGAATTACAGAGACTCCTCAAAGCACACTACGCCCCGATGGTGTCTAATTTAATAAAGCGACATGAATTCTACCGAAGAGACCAGAGAGAGGGAGAAACCGTTGCCGACTTCGTCGCTGCACTCAGACAAATAGGGGGTGAGTGTGAATTCTCAAACATAGACGAGGCAATGAGAGATCGCGTGGTGTTGGGCCTGAGAGACTCAACCGCACAGAGTAAAATGCTCAACAAGCCCAACATCACCGTTACCGAAGCCATTGCGGAAGCCACAGCCGCTGAAGCTACGAAAAAATCCGCAGTGGCCCTTAAGAAGATGAACACGCACAGCGATGAAACATCAGCCAAAGAGAAAAAGCATCCTGCCACCACGACCCATTATGAAGAGTCGGGCGAAACAAACGAATCAAGCGAGGAGGACGACGAGGTCCACCGTTTGCTCACAAACAAGAAAGAGCGCGAAAGGAGAAAGTGGCGGGAATGCGCTGGCTGCGGAGGAAACCATCCACGAGCCGAATGCAGATTCCTCGATGCCATCTGCCGACATTTCAGAAAAAGAGGGCACATCGAGAAGGTCTGCAGAAATAAAAAATCTTACAGCCCGACGAGACGCAGAAATTCCCCAACACGAGCCGAGCCCAATCGAGCCGAAAGAAAATGGCAACAAGAAAAGCGAGCCAATACACACCAAACTGTAATTATCCAGAGCTCCCAGACGGAAAGTGGAAGAAAAATTAAAATCGTCGTAGAAATCGAGGGAAAACACTGCAAGATGGAAGTGGACTCGGGGTCCTTCCTCTCCATGGTATCGTGGGACACAATTAAACAGTTAGTCCCAGGTATCAAGACCAAAGACTTGATGAAGCAGCACCTAACCCTCAAAGACTATCAGGGAAACCAAATCCCTGTGATGGGCAAAGGACATTTTCAAGTCGCCTACAAAAATCACATCAAAGTGCTTCCGCTGACCATAGTCAACCAAGACAGACCAAGCCTCCTGGGCATCGAGTGGTTCGCGCCATTGGGCATCGGGATGACCGGGGTCGATCGAGTGACTACAACCGGCTGGGAAGACGACCTCGTCAGAGAATTCCACGACGTGTTCGACAGATCACTGGGCAAGTACCGGGGAAACCCCATTTCTTTCAATTTAAACCCCCAAATAACCCCACGAAGAATAAAAGCCAGGCGAGTTCCTTTTGCACTAAAGGCAAAAATAGAGGAACAGCTGGACAAATTAGTAGCCCAAGGGGTTTTAGAACCTGTGGACCATGCCAAGTGGGAAACGCCTATCGTCACACCCATTAAACCAGACGGGTCCATCAGAATCTGTGGTGACTATAAGGCTACCCTGAACCACGCATTACAACCAAGCGCATACCCGGTGCCAGTAGTCCAGCATTTGCTTCATTCCCTGGGAAATGGCAAAGTTTTCGCCAAACTCGACTTGGCACAAGCCTATCAACAACTCCCAGTAGACCCAGAAACAGCAGAAGCGCAGACTATTGTCACCCACAAGGGCGCATTCAAATGCCACCGACTCCAATTTGGAGTAAGCGTAGCCCCTGGCATCTTCCAAAGTCTAATGGAACGCCTTCTAAATGGCATACAAGGAGTCGTTCCCTATTTCGACGACGTCCTAATCTCGGCCAGAGATGAAACACAATTAAGGAACAGACTAAAAAAGGTTCTGACTAAGTTTAGAGAATCTGGCCTCAAGGTTAAAAGAGAGAAGTGCTGTCTAGTTAAAAACAACGTCGAATTTCTGGGCTACTCAATAGACGGAGAGGGCATCCACCCCACTGATAAAAAAGTTAAGGCGATAAATGACGCTCCTGAACCTAGAAATAAAACGGAACTGCAAGCGTTCTTAGGATTAATTAATTTCTATAATGTATTCCTGCCAAACAAAACCACTATAGCAGAACCGCTACACCGCCTGCTAGACAAAAAGGCAACTTAGACTTGGGGTTACAAAGAAAAAAAAGCCTTCCAAAATATTAAAAGACTGCTAACATCAACAAACGTTCTCATCCAATTTAGCGACACTCTGCCATTAACAGTGACCTGCGATGCTTCACCATATGGAGTAGGTGCCGTCCTGAGCCACCAACTACCGAATGGCAGAGAAGCACCCGTCACATATTATTCTAGGACTCTATCAAAAACCGAGCGGAATTATAGCCAATTGGACAGGGAAGCTCTAGCAATTGTCGCTGGAGTAAAACGTTTCCACGAATATGTATATGGGAGGACTTTTCGAATCATAACGGATCACAAGCCGTTAATGGGGATTTTGGCGGGAAACAAGCCAACACCTAACATACTGTCACCGAGAATGACGAGATGGTCAGAGTTCCTGGCGGCCTATTCCTACACTCTGACACACCGACCAGGGAAACAAATTTCCCATGCGGACGCTTTGAGCAGAGCGCCTTTGCCAACAACCGACGCAGACCCGGCACCAACGATGACAACGCTACAAATCGAGACATGCCCCGATCTACCCATATCAGCGTATGATGTTGCAAGAGCCAGCGCGAAAGACTCACTGACTGCCCACGTTCTTAGCTGGGTAGGTAAAGGCTGGCCGGAGAATCTAAAAACTGAAAATTCCAAACCTTTCCGGTCCAGACAGACTGAACTTTCCATCCAAAAGGGGTGTTTGTTGTGGGGTGATCGGGTAGTAATCCCTGCTAAACTGCAGCCCAGGGTTCTTAGGCTTTTACATGAAGGGCACCCCGGAATGGTTAAGATGAAAAGCCTCGCCAGAAGTTACGTATGGTGGCCGGGTATTGATAAGGACATAGAGTATTGGGTAAGCTCATGCCACAAATGCCAGGCAATTAGACCATCCCCACCAAAGGCACCTGTTAAGGACTGGGAAACCCCTCGAGGACCGTGGTCAAGAATACACATTGACTTCGCGGGGCCTACCAAGGGGCATACTTTTCTGATTGTCGTTGATGCCTATTCCAATTGGCTTGAAGTAAAAATCATGCCATCAACGACAACAGAAGCCGTAATTAAGCAACTAGACAGCCTGTTTGCCACCCATGGCATACCAGACATTCTCGTTTCAGATAATGGGCCACAGCTAACCAGCATACCATTTGAGCAATACCTAGCCTCCCTAGGTATAAGACATGCACTAACCGCGCCGGCTCACCCGGCTGCGAACGGCAGGGCGGAGAGAATGGTCCGGTTTACAAAAGAAGGGTTAGAACGAATGGACGCTGGAGATATCCAACAAAAAGTAAACCGGTTGCTCACACTCCAGCACATAACACCTAGTACTATTACAAATAAATCACCAGCAGAACTACTCATGGGGCGAAAATTAAGATCTCACCTGGATAGGTTACACCCAAATTTCACCCCAGAAAACCCCCCTGACTCCTCAACACGGTTCAGACAATTCGAGACAGACAATTTAGTTTACGCTAAAAATTTCTCCGGGGACCCGGTATGGCTACCCGGGCAAATTATCCAGACTACAGGCCCCAAATCCTACCGGGTAAAATTAGACGATGGGAGGGAATGGAAGCGGCATATAGACCAGCTTCGATCTCGAATTATGGAAAGAACCGCGGACTTAAAAACATTCACAAAAGAACACGGCGAAATGCAAACCGAGGTGCGGGGGGAAAGGCGAGAAACGAATAAAGAACTTTTTAAAAATAAAACTAACATTCAAAATGACCAAAAAGAGCCAACAAAAGACTCACCGTTTGAAGAGACCCACGAAAAGAGATCTTCGGAAGGGGCCAGCCAAGCCAGCTCGACCTGCCCCGAGGAAACGGGAGGGAGCGGCAGAACCGCCGGCCTAAGAAACTCAGGCGGCGGTAAAATGGCCGACTCACCCTTCCAGACGGTTCCAGAGAGAAGGACGGACGACACAGCAGCCCCATCTGAACCGGTCGAAGTCTTCACTGGAAATGAACCGCGCAGGTCAGGTCGAGCCCGGAAAAGCCCCACCTACCTGCGAGACTACGTCACCACGTAGGACTGAACTAAGGAGGGAGGGGTGTTCTGTATGTAAAGTGGATGACTCCAAATCTACCATTCTGATTGGCCAAGGAAAAGAACAGTGGATTGGTTCACTAGGAACCAATCCAAAGAGCTGCCAAAAAGGCGGCAAATCCAAATAGCTGCCATTGGCTGCAAGCAGGCAAGCCAGCCTGTATAAAAGGGCTGGCCCCGGCTTCAGCCGGCGTTCCGTTACTGACTGTTTATAATAAAAGTGTTTGTTGTTGGAACCCGGTCTACCTCGTGTGTTTTCCGAACAAAACAGACGCCACTTCCACCACAGGCCAACCCGCATCCACCCCCAGCTCCACCTCCACAGAGAGACAGAAAGCCGGACAGGAGGGGAAGAGCCACACTGTCCTGCTGGAGATAAGAGACACCATCAGAAGCAGCGTAGATCTCCTCTCTCAGCTGGTACAGACTGACGCCCCAACCGCCGACTGCAAGCCCTTCCTCACCTATGTCAACCAGACCCTCATGAACATGTCTGAATCACAGTACCAGGTGATCAAGGACAGGATCACCGGTCTTCTTCACAACCCTCCAGACCCAACTGAACCTGCTCCCACCCAGTCCAGGTCTACTCCTCCACCCCAGGTGATGTCAGCTGGTACAGACCGACGCCCCAACCTCCGACCGCAAGCCCTTCCTCACCTACGTCAACCAGACCCTCATGAACATGTCGGAACCCCAGTACCAGGTGGTGAAGGACAGGATCACCGATCTTCTTCACAACCCTCCAGACCAAGCTGAACCTGCTCCCACCCAGTCCAGGCCTGCTCCTCCACCCCAGGTGATGTCACTACCCTTCCAAGGCTTTCCACAGGCCCTCACCTACCAAAGGTACGGCTACCAGGAGGTCCAGCAGCACAGGCAGCCCTTCCCAGTGCAGGCTCAGGTACATCGGACGCCACCGTTGCCACCGGTTCCACTGATGCCACCGATGCCACCCACACCACCGATGCCAGCCATGCCACAGATTCCACCCACACCACCGATGCCACCGATGCCAGGCCTCACCCAGCTGCAGACCAGACAGCCCCACTACACTGCTCCTTCCTCCACCCCACAGCCAAGCCCGGCCTCAGTACATCTGTCACGGGTATTGGGGCTGACACCCCATGTCATGGAGGAAGGGGCTCTCAACATCACAGGGCTGAGCCAGCTGTCTGAGAGCTTCCTCAACACACCGTCCCCTGTTGTCTTCTTGGGGCCAGGTGCCCCAATGGCGCCTCAGACCAGCACTCCAGCAGCATCCACCTCCACAGCACCTGGACCCTTCAACCCTGAGACGATGAGAATGCCTTAGGCTGACTGAGAAGAGTGCCAGAGACTGGATGGCTATCTGTTGACTTTATTTTTCCTTTGGACACTTGACTTGGGTCATTTTTCTTTTACAGCTTGTTATTAATAATCTTTGCTTCACACACTTGCTTCATTTATTTTTGTAAATAAAGCCTTGGTGGAAACTTTTAGAAATGGTTTAGCCTTTGCATGCTTGTGGGATGGGTTAAGATAGCAGTGGGATGGGCAGGGGTACCTTTGGGATGGGTAATAGCTGTGGGATGGGCAGGGATACCTTTGGGATAGGTAATGATAGCTGTGGGATAGATAAACCTCCTGTGCAAGCATAGTGGGACTGTATGGTCCACCCTCCCAGGTGCAACACCTATGGCCCTTTATTATCAATAATAATGTAATCATTCATCCACACATGTCAACATAAACACAACTCTTTATTAAATGCCCTGTTCATTGTAGGCCCACCCAATATACATGGCACAATCTCATCAGTGTGATGAGACAGGCTGAAGGAAGCATCCATTAAGCATCTACCATCCTGTCTTGCCACTCCACTGCCCCAGCTGGGGAGTTGCACCACTGTCTCAGGAGGTTGCGCTGCTTCTTCCCTTCACGTGAAGCTCTGTTGGGGCCTTGCACATCCAGAGTATCTATCAGGTTTCACCCTTGCCTCCATTCACCAGGCTCCATGTCCCCATTGCCTTGTTGGAGGTCCACGAGCCTGTTCTGCAAGACTGGGTAGCGGGTGCGCATGAGATTGTGCAGGATGCAGCAAGCTTTCACGATCCTCCTCACAGTCTGTGGGCGATGCTGCATGGTGGTGAGAAGTACCTGGAACCTGTTGGCCAGGATGCCAAAGGCGTTCTCCACCACCCGTCTTGCCCTGGACAGCCTGTAGTTGAACATCCTCTCTTCACGGGTGAGGTATTTGGAACTGTAGGGCTTCATGAGGTAGGTTCTGAGGGAGAAGGTGTCATCCCCCACGATGAAGTAGGGCACATCTTGCGTGTCGTTGGGCAGGGGGTCTGGATCTGGGAAGCCCATGATGAGGTTGCCTTCCAGCCCCTCCTAGAGGTGACTGGCGTTGTATACCTGGGCATCTGAAGCTGATCCGTTGCCTGAAGCATCAATGTACATGAACTTGTAGTCAGCATCGACCATGGCAAAGAGGATGATGCTGAAGAAGCCCTTGTAGTTGAAATAAGTGGACCCTGACTTGGCTGGAGCTTTGCAGGCCATGTGCTTCCCATCTATGGCTCCAACGGTGTGGGGGAAGTTCCACTTCTGATACCACTGCTCTGCAACTTTCTTCCATCCTTCTTCAGTGGTGGGGCACTGGAGGAGCTCCTCCAGGTATTCTTCGATGATGGCCTGCACCACTTCTCTGACCACAATGCTGATGGTGTTGTGTGGCACCCTCCAGCCGTACTGCGTGCTCCTGTAGGTGGTCCCTGAGGCCAGGTGGCGCAGAGTCAGTGCCACCTTGTGCCCAGGGTCCAGGCTGGGATGGAAGTTGGTGCTCTGCCTGGTCAACCTGGGTCTCAGCCACTCCACAACTTCGTCAAACATGGCTGGAGGCATCCTCATGAAGTTCTGGAATGCACGAGGGTCTTCATTCCTCAGCTCCACCATCAGCTTGACATAGAGTCCAAACTCCACTCTTCTCCTGATCCATCTTCGGACCCAGACAGCTCTTGGCCGCCTCCTTTTCTTCCCGTAGAACAGGTGAAAGAGCCTGTAGATGGCTTCGCACTGTTGCAGAAGGATGGTGGCTGCCAAAAGGACTTTGTTATGATCCACGGTGGACATGACTGCATGCTGTGGAAGAGGAAGAGTCAGATGAAGGCTGCAGAGGTCTGCACAGCAGGGCTGCTGGTCTCAAAGTGAGATCCAGGTGAGTTGCTCCCCCTTTTTATAGGCAATGTAGGTTTTCCCCTAGGTGTCCTTCTGCATCCTCTAGGCATCCTCTAGACATCCTTAATATCCGAGATAGGTCCCCTCTGCGAACGTTTTTTCTGTTTTTATGCTTTCTTTGCGAGCTGCATCCGCTTTCATCCTTTCTCCGTCCGTGCTACTAACGCTGCGCTTCCATTCCGCATCCGTTTCGCTTCCTCCCTGTGTCCGTTTTCCGCTGGAGCGGATTTGAGTTGCGCGGATGCGCAGCGGATGCCTAGCGGATGTAGCGGATGCATAACAGATGCCGACGGATGCAGAACGGATGTTCCCCGTATGCGTAGCGGATGTAGAATGGACGCGTTGGATACATTTTCCGCTCAAAAAGTTTTGAGCAGCTCAAAACTTTTTGAGTGGATTGAGTCTCAGTCGACGGATGCTGGACGGATAGAGCATATGAAAGACGTACGCAGTGAGTACACAACAGATGCGTCGCGTTTTCCAACGGATGGCAAGCTTTTTTGTCCGTTTTACATCCTCTTTCCATCCGTTGGTACAGTGTGACATGGGCTTTAATCCAGATAAACGGGGACAGTAAGACAGGGACGGTAGGCATGCTGGTGGGCTTATGCATGCCCCCTTTAAGGACCTCTTAGGAATGAGGTTGAAGCTGTAACAACAGAGTTGGGTAGGGTGTTCCAGGTGTTGACCACTCTGTTGCTGAAGTCGTATTTTTTGCAATCGAGTTTGGAGCGGTTTACCTTGATTTAGTATTGGTTTTTTGCCCATGTATTAATTTGATTGAGGCTAAAGAAGTCATTGACAGGCAAGAGGTAAAAGCAGACAATTTTGTGATCGATTGTCCAGGCCTAAAATTTTGACCCTGGAGGCATAAAGAATTCTATTGTGAGTGGAGGAATGGATAACTTTTCTCGTGAAAAAGTTTTTTAACCAACTACAATTGCAGGGACTGGGTATGTCTTGTTTAATGAAAAGAAGGACTAGCAGGTAACATGATACCAGTTTTCCAATACTTTAAGGAATTTCCACAAAGAAAGGGGGGGGGGGTTCATTCTATTCTCCAAATCACCTGAAGGCAGGGCAAGAAGCAATGGATGGAGACTAACCAAGGAGAGAAGCAACCTGGAATTAAGGAAAAATTTCATGACAATTAAACAATTACTCAATTGGAACAAATTGCATCCAGAGGTTGTGGATGCTCCATCACTGGAGGTTTTTAAGAAGAAATTGGAAAACCATTTGTCTGAAATGGTGTATAGGATTTCCTGCCTGAGCAGAGTGTTGGACTAGAAAACCTTCAAGTTCCCTTCCAACTCTATGATTCTGTTTTATTACAGTCAGACAACATAAACCTGAGTTTGGGGGCAAAACTGTTCCTAAAGGCTAGGTCACACTGGCCGACGGATGCAAAACATATGTAAAAAGGACACAGCGGACGAGCAAATTTTCGATCCGTTGTGATCCACTCTCAAAAGTGCCCCAAATTTGCATAAACAGAGCGGACAACAACGGAAAGGAACGGATGTGGGGAGGATGTAGAGGGGATGGAAAGTGGATGTTCATAGGAAGCCTAGCAGATGGAAGCAGATGGAAGCAGATGATGCATCCGCAGGGCTTCCGGGGGAGAACAGCGAAGCGGACCCGTAGCGGAAGGAGCGGATGCGTAGCGGATGCGTAGCGGATGACGCGGATGCATCACGGACGCCTATAGGATGCATAGTGGATGCGTAGCGGATGCAAAGCATTCACTGCGCATGCGGGGAGGATGAATTACATAAGCTCCGCAGATATAAAAGGATGCAGCTCGCAAGCAGTCAGCATTCAAAGGAAAGACCTGATGCCAGAGACATCTTGAGAGAACACCATGGGGAAGAAGAGGAAGCCTGTGCCTACTCCTGCCAGCCCTGGCAAGAAGGACAGAACCACCATCCCACCCCCTGGCACTGACTCTGAAGTTGCTGGTGCTTCTGCTGCTGCTGCTGGTGCTCCTGGTGTTGCTGCTGGTGGTGCTTCTCCTGCTGCTGCTGCTGGTGCTTCTCCTGCTGCTGCTGCTGGTGCTTCTCCTGCTGCTGCTGCTGCTGCTGCTGCTGCTGCTGCTGCTGCTTCTCCTGCTGCTGCTGGTGGTGCTTCTCCTACTGCTGCTGCTGGTGCTTCTCCTGCTGCTGGTGGTGGTGCTTCTCCTACTGCTGCTGCTGGTGCTTCTCCTGCTGCTGCTGCTGCTGCTTCTCCTGCTGCTGCTGGTGGTGCTTCTCCTGCTGCTGCTGCTGGTGCTTCTCCTACTGCTGCTGCTGGTGCTTCTCCTGCTGCTGCTGCTGCTGCTTCTCCTGCTGCTGCTGGTGGTGCTTCTCCTGCTGCTGCTGCTGCTGCTGGTGGTGCTTCTCCTGCTGCTGCTTCTCCTGCTGCTGCTGCTGGTGCTTCTCCTGCTGCTGCTGCTGCTGCTTCTGCTGCTGCTGCTGCTGTGGTGGACCAGCCCCAAGGCCCTCGAAGCCCTGCTACTGAAGGCCCTGAACTCCTGCCAGAGGGAGGAAGAGGCAAGGCAAGGAGAAGGGGGAGAGGAAACAGTACTCCATTTCCAAAGACCATGAGGAGGAGGTGCTGGAATGGCTGAGGGAGAATGAGTACCTGTGGAGGAAGGGCCACAGGCTCTATCGCGACACCAAGCGGAAGCAGGCTGCATGGAGAGAGAAGGCGGAGAGCCTGGGCTACACTTCAGATGTACTCCTTGGGTGGAAGAAGCACATGCACACCTGGTATGGCAAGCTGCACCTGAAGAAATCCGGGCAGGCCGCTGTCAAGCTCACTGACCGGGAGACCTATGTCATGGCCAGGTGCAGCTTCCTGGAGGGTGAGATCTGCCACCGAGGAGCAGCCCCTTTGTCAACTCTCTCCCTCAGACAGCTCACAGAGAGCCACTCCTCTTCCAGCCAGGAGACAGCTACCGTGTCCAGGCAGGTGTCTTTGGAGGGCCCCACGACAGAGACCCCCCTGACAGCTGCACTCCCCGTGCCAGAGGACGTGGAGGATCCCCTGTCTCAGATGGAGCAAGAAGAGGCAGCCACCAGAGACCAACCCACCCCCACCCCCAGCTCCACCTCCACAGAAAGCAGGCAGAGAGGCAGACCGGAGGGACAGAGCCACACTGTCCTCTTGGAGATCAGTGACACAATGAAAGCCAGCACAGATCTCCTCTCCCAGCTGGTCCACTTCGACATACCATCCTCTAACCGCAAACCCTTCATCACCTACGTGAGCCAGACCCTCATGGACATGCCCGAGGCCCAGTACCAGGCGATGAAGGAGAGGATCACAGCTCTTCGGCACCACCCTCCAGGCCCAGCTGAACCTGCTGCTACCCACTCCAGGTCTGCTCCTCCACCCCAGGCAATGTCACAGCCCTTCCACAGATTTCAACAGCCTCTCACCTACCAAGGCTACGGCTACCAGGACTTCCCACAGCAGAGGCAGCCCTTCCCAGTCCAGGCCCAGGTTCCTCGGACGCCACAGACACCACAGATGCCTCAGCTGACCCAGCTGCAGACCAGATAGCCCCACTACACTCCTCCTTCCTCCACCCCACAGCCAAGCCCTTCCTCAGAACATCTGCCATCAGTCTTGGGTCTCACATCCCAGGTACTTGATGAAGGGCCTCTCAACCTCACGGGACTGAGTCAGCTGTCTGAGAGCTTTCTGCACACACCATCTCCTGTTGTACTCTCGGGACCAGGCACCCCAATGGCACCTCAGACCAGCACTCCAGCCACAGCCACCTCCACAGTGCCTGGCCCCTTTACATCTGAGACCCTGGGCATGCCTCAGAGTGACTGAGAAGAGTGCCAGAGACTGAGTTGTTACCTGTTCACTTTATCTTTGCTTAAGACACTTGACTTGGGTCATTTTGCTTAAAGTCATACAGTTTGTTATTAATAAAGGTTATCTTTGCTTCACACACTTGGTTCATTTTTTTTACTCAATAAAGTGTTGGGGAAAACTTTGAAAAAAGGGTTAAACCTTTGCATGCTTGTGGGATTGGTAAGGATAGCTGTGGGATGGATAGCTGTGGGATGGGTATCGATAGCTGTGGGATGGATAGCTGTGGGATGGGTAATGATAGCTATGGGATGAGTAAGGATAGCTGTGGGATGGGTAAGGATAGTTGTGGGATGGGTAAGGATAGTTGTGGGATAGATAAACCTCCAGTGCAAGCATAATGGGACTGTATGGTCCACCCTCCCAATTGCCATACAGATGGCCCTTTATTATCAATAACAATCATTGATCAACACATTTCAACATAAACAAAACTCTTTATTAATGCCCTGTTCATTGTAGGGCCACTCAACATACATGGCACAATCTCATCAGTGTGATGAGACAGGCTGAAGGAAGCATCCATTAACCATCTACCATCCTGTCTTGCCACTCCACTGCTCCAGCTGGGGAGTTGCACCAGTGTTTCAGGAGGTTGCGCTGCTTCTTCCCTTCACGTGTGGCTCTGTTGGGGCCTTGCATATCCAGAGTATCTATCAGGTTTCACCCTTGCCTCCATTCACCAGACTCCATGTCCCCATTGCCTTGTTTGCAGTCCACAAGCCTGTTCTGCAACACTGGGTAGCGGGTGCGCATGAGATTGTGCAGGACGCAGCAAGCTTCCACGATGCTCCTCACGGTCTGTGGGCGATGCTGCATGGTGGTGAGAAGTACCTGGAACCTGTTGGCCAGGATGCCAAAGGCGTTCTCCACCACCCGCCTTGCCCTGGACAGCCTGTAGTTGAAGATCCTCTCTTCACGGGTGAGGCATCTGGAAGTGTAGGGCTTCATGAGGTAGGTTCTGAGGGAGAAGGCGTCATCCCCCACGATGAAGTAGGGCACATCTTGCGTGTCGTTGGGCAGGGGGTCTGGATCTGGGAAGCCCATATTGAGGTTGCATTCCAGCCCATCCTTGAGGTCACTGGTGTTGTATATCTGGGCATCTGAAGCTGACCCATTGCCTGAAGCATCAATGTACATGAACTTGTAGTCAGCATCAACCATGGCAAAGAGGATGATGCTGAAGAAGCCCTTGTAGTTGTAATAATTGGACCCTGAGTTGGCTGGAGCTTTGCAGGCCATGTGCTTCCCATCTATGGCTCCAACGGTGTGGGGAATGTTCCACCTCTGATAGCACTGCTCTGCAACTTTCCTCCAGCCTTCTTCAGTGGTGGGGCACTGGAGGAGCTCCTCCACATATTCTTCGATGATGGCCTACACCACTTCTCTGACCACAAAGCTGATGGTATTGTGTGGCACCCTCCAGGCCTACTGCATGTTTCTGTATGTGGTCCCAGAGGCCAGGTGGCGCAGATTCAGCGCCACCTTCAGTCCAGGGTCCAGGCTGGGACGGAAGTTGGTGCTTGGTTTGGTCAGCCTGGGTCTCAGACGCTCTACAAGTTCGTCAAACATGACTGGTGGCATCCTCATGAAGTGCTGGAATGGAAGAGGATCTTCATTCCTCAGCTCCACCATCAGCTTGACATAGAGTCCAAACTCCGCTCTTCTCCCGATCCATCATTGGACCCACACAGCTCTTGGACGTCTCCTTCTTCTCCTTGTGTAGAAAAGGTGAAACAGTCTGAAGAGGGCTTGGTTCTGATGTTGAATGATGGCGGCTACCAAAAGGAGTGTGCGATGATCCATGGTGGACATCAATGGATGATGTGGAAGAGCAAGAGCAAGGCTGAAGAGGTCTGCACACCAGGGCTGCTGGACTGATAGTGAGATCCAGGTGATTTCCTCCCCCTTTTTATAGGAAATGTCGGTTTTCCGCTAGGTGTCCTTCCACATACTTTAGAGATCCTCCAGACATCTTAAATATCAGATTTACGTCCCATATACAAACGTTTTGTCCATTTTAATGCTTTCTATATGAGCTGCATCCGCTTTCATCCTTTCTATGTCCGTGCTATTAACGCTGTGTAGACGTTCCGCATATCTTTCGCTTCCTCCCTCTTTCTGCTTTCCGCTGGACCGGATGTGAGTTGCGCGGATGGCCAGAGGATGCCGAGAGGATACATCGGATGTGTAACAGATGACAACAGACGTAGAATGTTTGTTGCCTGTATGTGTCACGGATGTAGATCGTATGCAGCGGAAAGTTCATCCGCTCAAAAAGTTTTGTGCAACTCAAAACTTTTTGAGCGGATGAAATAGCAGTAGACAGATGTTTGACGGATAGAGCGTATGAAAGACGTACGCAGTGAGTACACAACGGATGCATCGCGTTTTCCAACGGATGGCAAGCTTTTTTGTCCATTTTACATCCTCTTTGCATCCGTTGGTGCAGTGTGACATGGGCTTAAGGAAAGTGTTGCAGACATACTCCTTCCTAGTTCTCCCAAAGATACAGGTAGTTCTCTTTTAACAACCGGTTGTTAAGCAATCATTCAAAGTTGTGACAGATCTTGCCAGACGTACTTATGTTCCAACAGCCACACCCCTCCCCTCCACAGTCATATTGGTTGAAAGAGAAGACCTCCAAGGTCCTTTCCAGGTCTGTTCTGATTGATTTATATGATTACATTTTGGGCACATGGCCACCAGCTCATATTTATTTGCAGAATTCCATGGTCATGATTTTTGGTTCTTACTTCCAGTTCCTGGCAAAAATTCCCACTGAAGAAAAGGGTTTCACTTAATGACACAGCATTCACTTAATGACTGTGGCATTGACTTAAGCAACACCTCAAAAATGGTCCTAAAATCAGGCATGCCATGATCTGATTTATGACCATCACAACTTGGAACCTTAATTCCAGACTCAGTTACATCAGCATTGAGGATTACCTATATAGAAACTGAGGGGCAAATGCATTGAAATTTACAGATTCTATTACTTTATAATAAAAATAACATTGGCAGCATGACTTGATCTCTTATTGTAATCTACCTTAAAGGGTTGACTTGACCACGGACTATTTGCTATTTGGGTTTGCTATCTAATTTACAATTCTTCCTGTCGCCCCTGCATTTCTTTGCAAAATTTTATCAATGTATGATTGGTGTCACCTGCAAACTTCCTATTTGTCTGTTTATTCCTTAGACCAAATTGTTCATAAGGAATTTAACAAAACTACTTATTTAATCCAGCATTTAACTGTTGGCAATTAGGCAGCCTTATACATTTTAATTTAGCTGTTTTTACATTAGCTCTTTTTAACTTTTAATTAACTTCTGTAGCAGTTAAGAATATTATGACATTTAGGGCTTCTCAGGTAAACAGGCTGGATTCCTTTGGCTCTTGCAAAACAGCAGCAGTAGGTAAAAATTCATCACCATTGATCCGTCTCTTGGAGCTGACATTAGATATATTTGATTTTTGATGGCTCCCCAAAATATCTGCTTTTTGATTGCTCCCTGAAGTTCTTGACAATTATTTGTTCATGTAGAGATGGGTAAAACCAGCAGGAGGCTGCTAAAGCTATTTTCCTAAATTCTGTTGTGCCTTGTTGTGACATTAAGTTTTCATTTGTTTGTTTCTCTCTTTTTTTTGGTCAAATGTTGCCCTTTTAATAATAAGGAACAGGAGCAACAACTTGGAAGCTGGTGGAAATTACTACCAGAAAATTAATTAAGTGAACAAACCATGGATAAGTTAATTACCAATAAAACATATTAAAGAAATGCAGCCCCAAGAAATGCAATTTTATTGTTGGGTAATCAACAGATCACTGTTTTTATACGGCAATTTTTTAAAGGTTAACCACAATAATTTATTTATTTATTAAATTTATATGCTGCTCATTTCACCAAAGATGACTCCGACTGGTGTACAGACATTGAATAAAATCCAGGATAAAAAATAAATGAGGATCTTAAAATTGTTAAAATTCAATTAAATAGGACGGAAAGAGTTCACAGTGAAAAGTGATGGGCCGTTCTCTAGTCCATTAGCCACACGCCCCAGTTACCTGTTGATAAAGGTGGTACAATATTGTTTAAGACCACTTAGCGGCTTTATTTTGCTAATATTTGGGTGGGTGGGTAGATGGGTACCTGGAATTTTTTGATTTTTTTCCCTTTTTCTGTTTTCATATGGACCCAGGGCATCAAAACTAGAATACTGCGTTATAACTGTTAGCGAAATGAATAAACCCAGCCACTCCTTTAGAGGGAGGAAAAGCTATTTTAAAAAAAAAAAAAAAGAAGTGGAAAAGTGAAAAGAATGGGGGGAAAATTTCAAGGGGGCGGGCACACATGGAGTTTTCCAACTGGAGTTGCCCCAACGACAATGGTGTCCAAACTTGGCAACTTTTATGAGGTGTGGACTTCAATTCCCAGAATTCCCCAGCCATTGGCCAGCCATCTGCCATTGGCTGGGGAATTCTGGGAGTCGACGTCCACACGTCTTAAAGTTGCCAAAGTTGGACACCCCACCACAAAAGCCTTCATTAATAACCACGAAGTAACGGAGGTCTGGTCCACGTGAGAACAGAAAACCGCGCCGCTCCTGCCTCCCCCTACTCTTGAACGCCAGGGGGCGCTCCGCCGCAGCACTTCCCGCAGCCACGGCGTCTCCCACTGCGGGGAAGACTCTCCGCTCGACTTCGGCTTTTGGAGAAGATTGTCCCGCAGCGACACCCATCTCCACAGCTGCCCGCGGTTGCTGCGAAAGCGGGAGGGAGGGAGGGAGGGGGGCGCGCGTCCCTTCCATAGCGACCGGAGGGGCGTCACCGCCGCCAAGCCTCTCCTCGCCCTTTGATTGGCCCCCGCTGCTGCCCGTCGTCACCCGCGGGCGGCGATTGGCCGGCGCGGGCGTATCCTTCCCCGGGTGGTTGGTTCAGCTGGACAGTGGCGGGCGCAGGGGAGTCCGGGCCGGCAAGCTCTGCCTTTTAACGCCTCTCTCTCCCCTCGGCCAGGCCTGCCAGGGGCGCCCAGCGGGACCATGTCGAGCCAGGAAGAAGAGGAGGAAGAGCAGCAGCGGGCCAAGGAGATCCTGAGGGGATTCAAACTGTATCCGGCCTGTCTTGGGATGCGCGCGAGGGAGCGGGGCGGTGGCGGCAGCGGGTAAATACGTTAACGCGGCGGGGTCGGATTTTTTGGGAGGGAGCGTGAGAAAAAGAAATACGGTAACGTTTTGTCTATTCCGGGGGTATACCTTGGGTGGTTTGCGCGCTTATTTGGTTACTTACGGTACTTCGGAGGGACAGAGAGCGCATTTTAGAGGCGCTCGACGGTAAATACGGTACCAGAGTGATGAGTAATGGGAGGGTCATTTGGGGGGCTGTTCTCTTGGGGGAAGTGGGGGGGGGGAATGTCTTGAGCTGCCTGGGACCCCAATACTGGTAAGTCCTTGGCTTAACAATGGTTCATTTAATGACCGTCTATGGGGAAAAAAGTGACTTATGGCTTACTTTTCACATAGGGCTGAGTGTTGCAGCATCCTGGATTCAAAATTCAAACGTTTGGTCACTGCTTCGTTCTTACAACTGTCTCAGCATCTCTCCCAAGGGTCACAGGATCCCCTTTTTGTGACCAGCAAAGTCAAGGGGGGGGGTGAAGCAGGATTCACTTAATGACTGTTGTGACCGACTCGACAACTGTGGGGATTCAATTAACGACAGTGGCAAGACAGGTGGGGAAATGGGGGCCAGGCTTGCATAACAAATTCTCACTTAATGGAAAGTTTGGGCTCAGGTGTGGTCATAAGTCGAGGATGGCCTGTATTGGCTGGGATTCTTCCCACCCTCCCCTTCCAACTCTACTGGGTGAATGAATAATTTTGTGGCTCCGGTTCACACACTGCATAGAGCTAATCCTCGACTTAACGACCCCAATTGAGCCCTTGAATTTCTGCTGCTAAAGAGACAGTTGTCGAGTGACTTTTGCGACATTTGTACAACCTTTCTTGGCTGCCGCTGTAAAGTGAATCACTGCACTGGTGAAGCTAGTGAGTTGGTTGTTAAATGAAGGTGGCTTCCGCATGGACTTTGTTTCTTGGGAGGTCACAAAAGGGGATCACGTGACACACACACACCCCCGGGGACACTGCAACCATCATAAAAGTGAGTCTGTGTTCTGACCCAACCAGGTTCCCAAAGAGCAAACACAGACAAAGGCAGCAGCCCCCACCTTTTAAGGTTTAATAATGAGTGGAAAGCAAATTAAAGGCTGCTTTCCACTAATTAGCCCCGACAAGAAAGAGCCTTGCCAAGTTGTTTATCAATGCTGCCAAAAACCCAGAGATAAGAACTAATTTACCAGATACTCCAAACACGAACTAAAATGTCCACAAGTTGAGCTTCGGAGCTTCTTTGCTATCTGCAAAGAAGGCTTTTCCATAGCTGGCTTTTATCCTCTTGAAGGAGGGGCCATTACCTTGCAGCCTTACTCCCGAGTCGCCTGTGCTTCTGTAATTATTCTTTCCTCCAAGTAATCCTTCGTGCATGTGCACTTGGCACAGGCTCCTCGGGAACCTCCTCATTGCTGCTGCCAGCTCCCACAATCTCTGAAGGCAGCAGTTCACTCCCTGATGGTCCTTGGCCCCCCATCAGAGTCCTTGCTCTCCTCAGCCATCTGCACCTGCTGCCAGCTAACCACAACAGTTGGTTGCCGAGAATCTGAACTTTGATCACATGATTATGGGGATGCTGCGATGGTCGTAAGTGTGAAATGTGTGAAAAGATAGTCATAAGTGTGAAAAGCGGTCATAAGTCGCTTTTCAGTGCTATTGTAACTTCAAGTAGTCGTTAAATGAAATGTTGCAAGTTGAAGATTCCAATGTTTCATGGTATCAAGTGAAGACTGAGCCTATCTTGCCTTAAACTTAGTCTTAATGTTAATTTGGATTTTAGTAGAAGAGATGAAGATGTTATTTTTCTGTTTGTTTTGTGGGTTAATATATTGTCTGAGCCCAGCAGGCATGGTAGCATCATGCTTCCGTACATAAATACTCCTCGAATTATGACCACAGTTGAGTGTATGATTTGTGTTGCTAATTTGTGGTTAAGTGAGCTTTGCTTCATTTTACACAATCTTTCTTGTCGCAGTTGTGAATGAATAATCATTGCAGTAATTAAGTTAGTAACTCAGTTGTTCAGTGAATCTGGCTTCCTGCTTGTCAGGAGGTTGCAAAAGTGGATCACATTTATGACTGCAGCCGTCTTAAATAAATTGTCAGGGCTCCAGCATTCACCCCCATTCAAATCATGAATCTCCAGCCACATCTTTCAGAGTTTAAAAGATTTATTAGGAGTGAACATGCTGGTGCTACCTGGGTGTATCTGAACTCTGAGACACATCATTCATTTCCCCCTTAACCCTGGTCTTCCTCCACCCCCTGGGTGTATATTCTCCCATGGGACACATCCATAGCCAAGAGTCATCAATCATGCTCTCCAGTAATAAACTTGTGTGCCAGAAGCTTCAGGGCGCCTAGAAATTATCTATGAAAACATTTAAAGAATGCAATACTTCCCCCACTCCCTTTCTGCTGGCAACTCTAAAAGACAAGATAAATATTTTGTGTTGACATAAATGGCAGTTGCCATTTGGTCACATGACTGTGGGGATGTTGGTCGTAAGTGCAAAACAGTCATAAGTCACTTTTTACAAATCCCATGCGACTCTTGAGGCTCGACTCGCATAAGATCCTCCTGCCAGTAGCAAATACTCCACTTTCTCCCTCGTGGCAAGGAGAGTCTTGCACCCCTACACACACATACTCCAGACAAGGTCAAAAGCGTATTTTTTAATCTCGGCAAATGCGCCTCCCACTTTGCGCGTTGCTAGCAAACAGAATGCAGGCTTGCAACAGAATAGGATGGCGGTGGTGTTGACATACAGAGCATGCTAGTTTAAGGAAGGCTGCAATCAGATGTTGAGGTCTCATTTGGGAGAAAAAGTTAATCTCCCAAGAGCGGTCCTGTATTTCTATGACAGCGACACCTGTTGCCAGGAATACCGAAGTCGGAATTGAACTTTTGCGCTTTTTTTTGCTGCATGATTCACCAAGGCAGCCTCGGTGTTCAAGGGAGTAACTCAGAGTTGGGCAGCCATATAAATTTTCTTAAAATAAAATAAAATAAAATGATTCAAACTCAAACAGGAGATCCAATATTTTTGGTATAAATCTTGTAATGGCTGTTTGAAGAACTCTCAAAGATCAGTTGCATAAGTCACCTGGTTTTTCAAAAGCTTGTTTTCTCTTGCCCAGTGATGTTCATACCCAGAGTGCTCTTTTGATATCCAGGTTTGGAAAATAAGAGTAATTCTTAGAGTAATTCTTCTGTAAAAATAAAGATGGCTTGAGGAAAATTAAATGGAGGCATTCTGGATAAGCCCACCCTCCGTTCTCAAAATCTTAGTCCTGGGAATTATCTTTTTACACAGTCCAGACCTCAGACCCCTTGCTCTGTTTTATTTAAGCAGTAATTCTTCTGCATTCCAGCCACAGTTTGTACTCCAGTGGCTCCTCTGAAGAGGTGGCAGTTTTATTTTTCAATATGTGGGATTGTTTCCTTGCTTGTTTGTTTGAACGTTGGCTGGGTATGAAGACAGATGCATCCCTAAATAGCCTTTCTCTTTATAGCCTGACTTATCTTGGTGTTCTTTTAGACTCACAAAGGGATCTTCAGTTGTTGTTGTTGTTTTTAAAGTGGCGTCGATATGCAAGTAATCCTCAACTTGCGACCAGAAATGAGCCCCACATTTACACTGCTGGGGTGAGGAATTTGTTCAGTGAGTTTTGCCCCCGTGTTACAACCTTTCTTGCCACCGTTGTGAAGTAAATCATGGGCCCACACTCTTGAAGTTAGTAACAGGAGGAGTGTAAAGTGAATCTGGCTTTCCTGTTGGCTTTGCTTGTCAGAAAGTCGTAAAAGGGGATCGCGGGACCCAGGGACCTTGCAACTGTCATAAATATGAACCAGCTGCCAGGCGTCTGAATTTTGATCACCTGACCATGGGGATGCTGCAACGGTTGTAAGTCTGGAAAATGTCGCTTTTTTCAGTGCCGTTGTAACTTTGAACAGTCATGAAAATGTCTACCTACCTACCTACCTACCTATTTATCTACCCTATCTATCTACCCTATCCGTCCATCTGTCTCTCTATCTACCATATCTATTTACCTACCTACCTTCCTATTTATCTATCCTATCAACCTTATCTCTATCTATCTATCTATCTATCTATCTATCTATCTATCTATCTATCT
>BLBF01000040.1:264021-285754 GCA_015471245.1 Laticauda colubrina | reverse complement strand
TCTATCTATCTATCTATCTATCTATCTATCTATCTATCTATCTATCTATCTACTTACTGTATCTACCTACCTACTTACCATAACTATCATCTTCCTAACCCTAAGCCAAGTTAGCTGCCCAATATGCTATCTAGCATGGAAGGATCTAATGCTCTCTCTTTATATAGCAATATATATACATATACCGGTATACATATAAACACACATACACACTGCCCAGAGTTATCTTGTAGGGGAGATGGACAGCATAGAAATTGAATAATAAATGAATATACAAGGCTGTTTTAAAAATTGTTGTAATCGAACACTTCCAAATGTTATTTGCAAGACCCATGTAACTGTTTAAAAGTTGTTCTTCCTTGTCTAATGGGGAACCTTGGAAGGCAGCTTCCAAAGGAAATGGACGCAGCCATCCAGTTTCGGCTCTCAAATTCTGCACCAGAGGCTGTAGTGCGATTGCAGAACCTTGGATGGCTGCCTATCAACAAAAGGATGAAGAAGGATCAAGGAGGCATAAAGAAGATTATAACCTTGAGAACAGGAGCTAGGAAGAGGGGGGAGGCGCAGGATAAAATAGTTCACCGCAACTGTACCACATAATAAGCTTGGCTACGGTTCAACATCAGCATTTGGAACATCATGCCAACAAGGTATGCACAGCACAGAACTTGGAAATCATTCTCTTGTTTCCAGAAGGTAGCCATGTTGGCTTGTGAAGAAAAGAAAAATCAGCATTGGGCAGTGCTGTGGGTTTGAATCTTTTGGAGGGGAAATTGAGAATACCCTTGGTTGTTTTACAGATAGTCCTTGACTTACGACCACAACTGAGCCCAAAATTTCTGTTGTTCAGCAAGACATTTGTTAAGCACGCCTTCCTTCCATTTGACAACATTTTGTGTCCCCGCTGTTAAGCGAATCACACTGCAGTTGATAAGTTCATATCTTGATCATTAAGCGAATCTGGTGCTGCCCCCATTGACTTCGCTTGTGAGAAGGTTGCAAAAGGGGATGACATGACCCCCCCCAGGGACACCGCCACCATCATAAGTACGAGCCGGTTGGCAAGTGTCTGAATTTTGATCCCACGATCTCAGGGAAGCTGCAAAGGTTGTAACTCGGAAAAATGGTCAAAACTCACTTTTTTCCAGTGCCATTGCAACAGTCACTGAACGAACTTTTGTAGGTCGAGGACTTCCTGTATTTCTCTCCACCTTCCTAGCCAAAAAAACCAAAAGGAGTTGCTAAGATTACAGACGTTTTCCCTGTCTGGATGTAGCTGCCTGTGTGCGATTTCTCTATTTTTGAATACCTCTAAAAATACTGTATTTTGAAATACCGCATTTTTCGGAGTGTAAGACGGACTTTTTCCACCCCCAAAAGCAGGTGGAAGTTTCTGTGCATCTTATACATCGAATGTTGCCGAAGCCCCACCCATCTGTCAGCCCCCACCTCTGCCTCCTTGCAGCAAACAGCCTGTTTCAGCTTCAGCACAGCCTGATTAGCACAAGCAGCTGCTTGTCGGTACAGTTGTTTCAAGCTTCAGAGATCGCTATCGCCTATTGCCACCTCCACGTGCCCCATTTTCAGCCTCTGCGCACTTCATTTTCAGATAAGAGATAATCAGAGTTGGAAGGGACCTTGTAGGTCATTTTATCCAACCCCCTGCCAAAGTGGGAGACCCTACACCATTTCTGACAAATGGCAGTCCAATCTCTTCTTGAAAGACTCAAGTGATGGCGCTCCCACAACTTCCAAGGGCAATTTCTGTTCCATGGGGTTGATTGTTCTCCCTGTCAGAAAGTTTCTCCTTATTTCCAGGTTGAATCCCTCCTTGTTCAGTCTCCATCCATTATTCCTTGTCTGGCCTTCAGGGATTTTGGAGAATAGCTTGATCCCTTCCTCCTCTCTGTGACAGCCACTCAAATATTGGAAGATGCTCTCCTGTCTCCCCTGGTCCTTCTCTTCCCTAGACAAGCCAGGCCTAATTCCTGCAACTGTTCTTCATAGATTTTAGCCTCCAGTCTCCTAATCCTCCTGGTTGCTCTTCTCTGCACTTTTTCTAGAGTCTCAACATCTATTTTATAGTGTGGTGACCAAAACTGGATGCAGTACTCTAGGTGTGGTGTTACTAAGGCTTTTTGAGTGGTATTAGCACCTCCCTTGATCTTGATTGCATCCCTCTGTTAATGCAACTTAGGATTGTATTAGCTTTTTTGGCGGCTGCTGCACACTGCTGGCTCCTATTTAGCTGGTTGTCTACTAAGACTCCCGAGATCCCTCTCACGGTTCCTGCTATTGAGCCTGGTTTCCCCCAGTCTATATGGGTCCTTTTGGGTTTTCTAGCCTAAGTGTAGGACTTTATTTTTCTCTACACTGAATTTCATTTTCGGCCTCCGCGTGCCATTTTTGGCTTCTGTGCACCCTGTTTTCCATCCATTCCGATCCCCGTCACCCGGAACAGGTCAAAAATGGGGCGCACAGAGGCAGCAATAGGCGAAGGGGATCCCTGTAGCCTGGAACAGCTGATCATTGGGAGGTCGATCCAACCAATCAGCTGCTTGTGCTAATCAGGCTGTGCTGAAGGTGAAACAGGCTGTTTGCTGCAAGGAGTCAAATGGCTGGGAAGCAGAGGCAGATGTTTTTTTCTTGTTTGCCTCCCCAAAAGCTATGTGCATCTTATACTTCGGAGCATCTTATATTCTGAAAAATACGGTGCTTCCGAAATCGACTCACCTCAGTCAATTTCAGGTTGAGCGAACTGTCCAGCAAGGCTGTTTGTGAAAAGTATCCTCAAGGAACTGATGCTGAAAAGTTGGCTGGGATTTTGGACAAGCTGGCTGCGGTTTTGTTCTTTCTTTTTTGGAAAGAACATCCTCTGATCATCCTCTTTCTTTGCCCTGTAACGTATCGTGCTATCCGGACAAGACGGCAGAGATTGTCAGAAAAAGATTTACAGGCAATCGAGTCACGACCACAACTGAGCCCAAAATTTCTGTTCTTAAAAGTGAGACATTTGTTAAGTGAGTTTTTTTGCCCCATTTTACCAACTTTTCTTTCCAACAGTTGTTTAGTGAATCTGGCTTCCCCATTGACTTCGCTTGTCAGATGGTCGCAAAAGGGGATCAGGTGAGGCCCAGGACGTTGTGACCGTTGTAAATAGGAGTCCATTGCCAAGCGTCTGAATTTTTTTTCCAATTTTTTTTTATTTCAATCTGCATATGCATAAGAATACATTAAGAGTGTGACTTCAATATATCATACATTTTAGTGTAGGCAAAATTAATAATATCAATCATATCTCTCAATGCATATATTTCACATTAATTCATAATCCTTCAATGCTTATTTTCAATCTTTCAAAACTCTCTCCAAATGCCTACCACCATATCAGTTAAACATTATTCAATTTTCTCCCTGCTTTTATTTTATTTTTTAAAATAAAAAATTCTCATTTGGTAAACAGTGTGGTTCCAGGTTTCACATCTCAATACAAACATGACCATAGTTACCTATTCATTATTTTGTTTAGTTTCATATTGCACCATCCTTATTATTGTTAAATATTAAACTTATCCAGTTCCAATTCACGTTATATTAATACATTCTCATATCTTATTTTACAGTATTATCTAAAATTCTCATCTCATTTGTATTATTCATTTCTCATATTTTTTTCTGTCATATTTTCATTTTATCAATCTTTATCTGTAAATATAATTATTCCCTCTGGTTAATAATTCGAGCTAACCACCTTCATTCTTCCTTAATATCAATCTCCCCATCTAGTATATAACACAAATATGTATATTTTTCTCAGATTCAGTATTGTATTTTCTCAAACACCTTATGAATCACCTATACATTATAATACTATTTTCAATATATTCTTATACATCACAACATATTACCTTGCGGAATCTCCTTCCTTATCCTTTTTTTTTCCACCCATTATCTCCCACTCTTTGGACAATGTACTTTCTTGTCATCCTTGTGTGTTTCCTATTCCTCTTTGTTTTCTGGTCCTTTCTCTTAATTCCCTTTTTTCGCCTTCTTATTCCCCTCCATTTCTCATTCCAGTTATTAAACTTTTCTCTTTCCTTCTTTTGATTTTTCTTTTGCCTTTTTTCTGCTTTTTCCTTGTCTCTTTAACCATTTTCTGAACCATTCTTCCTTTTATCATCCCATCAGACCACAAATTTTGAATTCTAATTCCTTTTCCCCCCTGCTTAAATAATTGTTGTTTGTTTTGTCCTTCAGTGTTGGCTTCTTCTTTATAGAACTCCTCCCCCCTGGTTTATTTTGTTCTTGTGTATGCTGAGTCACCATTTCTAATTTCTGTAATACATAATTGCACATTTCAAGTTTAATTTTTATCATGTCTCTTATATCAAGCGTCTGAATTTTGATCATATGATGTGGGGATGCTGCAACAGTCGTAAATGTGAAAAACAGTCGTAAGTCGCTTTTTTTCAGGGCCGTTGCAACTTTGAAGGGTCACTAAATGAACTGTTGCATATCGAGGATGTTCCATCCGGAAAAACGCGAGGTAGACCGGGTTCCAACAAACAAAAGTCTTTATTCAAGTAGGCAACAGTAACAGAACGGTTTGGCTGAAGCCACGGCAGCCTTTTTATACAGGCTTGCCTGCCGGCTTATAGCCAATGGCAGCTATTTAACTTTGCCACCTTTCAGCGGCTTTTTTGGATTGGTTCCTAATGAACCAATCCAATGCTTAGTCTTTTAGCCAATCAGACTGCATAGTTTGGAGTATATCATTTTATACAGAACACCCCTCCCCCCTTAGTTTAGTCCTACGTGGGTGATGTAGTCGCGCAGGTAGGTGGGGCTTCTTCTGACTCTACTTGACTTGCACGGTTCATTCTTGCTGGAGGCTTCGAGCGGTTCGAACGGGATCGCTGTCTCTCCGGCTCTTCTCCATGGAACCGCCTGGGAGGGTGAGTCAGCAAGGTTGCTACGGCTTGAGTTGCTCAGGCCAGTGGTTTTGCCGCTCCCTCCTGGTTTTCCCGGGCAGGTCGAGCTGGCTTTGCTGGCCCTTTCCAGGACGGGTTCCTCTACCTGTGGATTATTTATGCCAGTTTCATCTAACCGTAAGTGTTCTTTTTGCTCTTTTTTATTGGTTAGATGTTCTGGGTTTATTTTTTACAGTTTTTTTTTTCTTCAGTATTATTTTCTTGTATCCCCCCCCCCCCTTTGGTTTTGTTTTCATCGATTTTTATTGTTGGAGGTTGCGCGGTCATATTTCACTCGATATTTCGGAAATGAAGCTGATCTATGTGCCGCTTCCATTCCCTGCCATCGTCTACGGTCAGATGGTAGGACCGGGGGCCTGTTATTTGTGTGATTGTGGCTGGAAGCCATAGAGGGTCCCCGGTAAAGTTCTTTGCGTAGACTAGATCGCAGATTTCAAACATGCGGAAATGGCTGGAGGAGTCGGGGGGTTTCTCAAAGGTGTAATTTGGATGTAACCTATCCAAATGTGATCTAAGTTTCCTCCCCATTAACAATTCTGCAGGGCTTTTGTTAGTTACAGTGCTGGGGGTGATATGTTGGAGGGTGAGTAAACGGTCCACTTTGTCCTGGACATCCCCTGAGTCCATTTTCTCCAAACCCTCCTTGGTAAACCTGACCATTCTCTCAGCTCTACCATTTACTGCCGGATGGGCTGGCGCAGTTAGTGCATGGCATATGCCTAAGGAGGCTAGATATTGTTCAAATTGTATAGCAGTCAGTTGTGGCCCATTGTCGGACACCAGGACGTCCAGCAACCCATGGGTTGCGAATCTCTTGTTTAGCTTTTTTATAATGGCGTCGGTTGTTGTAGATGACATTACTGTGACTTCTAACCAATTCGAGTATGCATCTACAACAATCAAGAATGTATGCCCCCTGGTCGGACCCGCAAAGTCAATATGGATCCGAGACTAGGGGCCTCGTGGGGTCTCCCAGTCCCTTATAGGAGCTTGTGGTGGTGATGGCCTAGTTTTCTGGCATTTATTACATGGAGCAACCCAGTACTCAATATCTCTCTCTCAACCAGGCCACCATACATAGCTCCTAGCCAGGCTTTTCATTTTCACGATGCCTGGGTGGCCTTCATGAAGCATACCTAACACTTTAGTTTGCAATTTGGAAGGAATTACCACCCGATCACCCCACAATAAACACCCTTTTTGTATTGACAGTTCAGTCTGTCTGGTCCGGAAAGGTTTAAAGTTTTCAGTTTTTTGGTTTTCCGGCCAAACTTTACCTACCCAATTTAAAATGTGGGCAGTCACTGGGTCTTTAGCAGTTGCTCTGGCGACATCATGTGCAGATATTGGGAGCTCGGGGCAGGTTTCTATCTGCAGGGTGGTAATTGTTAGCGCTGGGTCTTCCTCCATCATTGGCAGCGGTGTTTGACTTAATGTGTCTGCATGGGAGATCCGTTTCCCAGGTCGATGTATCAAAGTGTAGGAGTACGCTGCTAGGAATTCTGACCATCTAGTCATTCGAGGAGATAAAATGTTCGGTGTGGGTTTGTTTCCCGCCAAAATTCCTAGTAGTGGTTTATGGTCAGTTACGATTGAAAATGTTCTCCCAAAGAGGTACTCGTGAAAGTGTTTAACTCCGGCGACAATTGCCAGGGCTTCTCTGTCTAGTTGACTATAGTTGCATTCTGCTTTAGAAAGTGTTTTCAAGTAAAAGGCGACGGGTGCCTCTCTCCCATCAGGCAATTGGTGGCTCAGGATGGCACTGACTCCAAACGGTGAGGTGTCACAGGTGACTGTCAATGGAAGTGTGTTACTAAACTGAATAAGAATGGTGTCTGAGGTTAACAGATATTTTATGCCTTGGAATGCTTTTTTTTCTCTATGCCCCCAAGTCCAACTAGTTTTCTTATCCAATAAACGATGTAACGGTTCAGCTATTGTTGCCTTGTGAGGGAGGAATACGTTATAGAAGTTTATTAGACCCAAAAACGCTTGTAATTCCGTTTTGTTTTTTGGCTGTGGTGTGTCTCTAATAGCCTTGACTTTTTTTTCTGTAGGATGTATACCCTCACGGTCAATTAAATACCCCCAAAATTCGACGTGATCAGTCATTAAGCAGCATTTTTCTTTTTTGACTTTCAGGCCGGATTCTCTAAATTTTGTTAGTACTTCTTTCAGTCTTTTCTCTAATTGGGTCGTGTTTTTAGCCGAAATTAGGACGTCATCAAAATATGGCACAACCCCTTTAATTCCATTTAGTAGGCGTTCTGTCAGGCTTTGGAAAACACCTGGGGCAACGCTCACTCCAAATTGAAGTCTGTTACATTTGAATGCCCCTCTGTGAGTTACTATTGTCTGTGCCTCGGCCGTTATTGGGTCTACTGGAAGCTGGTGATATGCCTGGGCTAAATCAAGCTTGGCAAAAATGTTTCCTCCCCCTAGCGAGTGCAGTAAACGTTGCACGATTGGTACAGGGTATGCGCTTTGCTGCAACGCATGGTTCAGAGTAGCCTTGTAGTCTCCGCAGATGCGTACCGACCCATCAGGTTTAACAGGTGTTACCATTGGTGTCTCCCATCTATCATGGTCAGTTGGTTCTATGACCCCTTGCTCAATTAATTTATTTAACTGTTAATCAGTTTTGGCCTTTAAGGCAAAGGGAACTTGTCTGGCTTTTAATCTTCTAGGTGCTACCTGAGGGTCTAAACTAAAGGAAATTGGGGTCCCCCGGTACCTGCCTAAGGTGCCGTCGAAGACGTCCTGGAACTCTTGTATCAGGCTCTCTTCCCAGTTGGTTATGGCTACTCAGCTCACCCCGGTCATTCCGATGCCCAATGGTGTGAACCATTCGATGCCCAGGAGGCTGGAGCGGTCCCGGTCGACTATGGTTAGAGGCAGGACTTCAGCATGCTGTTTGTATGTGACTCGGAAATGTCCTAGACCTATCACAGGGATTCGGTTTCCTTGGTAGTCTTTTAGAGTTAATTTTTGTTTCTGGAGTTCTTTTAATTTGATGTTTGGAACTAGCCGTCTGATTCTGTTCCAATACACCATTGACAGGAAGAATCCTGAGTCGATTTCCATCTTGCAGGGGCTTCCTTCAATTTTTACAACAATCTTGACTTTTCTCCCGCTTTCCGTCTGGGCGCTTCCAATAGTGACATTTTGATGGGTCTTTTCTCGGTTGCTGGTTCGTCTGTTGTGCTCCCAATTCTTTTCGGCTTGCTTTGCTTCAGCTGGTAGTGGGGAGTTACTGTGTCTGTTTGGGCTGTTGTTTTTTCGCTTCCTGCAGACCTTTTCGATGTGTCCCCTCTTCTTGCAAGCTCACAGATGGCATCAAGGAATCTGCAATCGGCTCGAGGGTGGTTTCCCCCGCAGCCAGCGCATTCCTGCCAATTTCTTCTTTCGTGCCTTTTTTTGTTGGCGTACAGGCAATGGACCTCATCATCCTCATCTTCCATTTCTGATGGACTGTCGAATTCTTCGTGATGAGTTGTGGTGGGAGCTTGCTTCTTTCCTCTGGGTAGGGTCATCGCGTTGTTATTGGAGTTCATTAGTTTCATAGTGGCCACTGACTTTTTCACGGCTTCTGCTGCTGTGGCTTCTACAATCGCTTCAGCCACTGTGATATTGGGTTTATTTAGTAGTTTACTTTGTAAGTTAGAGTCTCTCAGACCTAGGACAACTCGATCTCGCATGGCTTCATCTAAGTTCAGGAATTTGCAACCCCCCCCCCCCAGTTGTCGGAGAGCTGCCACGAAGTCAGCGATGGTTTCGCCTTCCTTCTGATCCCTTTTGTAGATTTCGTGGCGCTTGATGAGATTTGACACTACTGGTGCGTAGTGAGCCTTTAACATTCGGTGAAGTTCAGACCAGGTCATTTGTTTCACGTCTCTGGGCTTCGCCAATGCTTTGGCCATTTTAAAAATGGTTGGTCCATAATGCGTTAGGAATACAGCCCTCTTCCGCTGGTCTGAGATCTCTTCCATCTCATTGCTCTCTAAGAACATCAGGAAACGGTCTACGTATGATTCCCAATCCTCTTTGTTGGGATTGGAGGGTGCAGGCGGCGCGTTATTCCCAGCCATTTCTTTAGTCTGGAATTCTTTCTGCCGCGTGCTCGGTCTCGCGTTTAGGACTTTATCGCCAGTGTTCCGTCCGGAAAAACGCGAGGTAGACCGGGTTCCAACAAACAGAGTCTTTATTCAAGTAGGCAACAGTAACGGAACAGTTTGGCTGAAGCCGCAGCAGCCTTTTTATACAGGCTTGCCTGCCGGCTTATAGCCAATGGCAGCTATTTAACTTTGCCACCTTTCAACGGCTCTTTTGGATTGGTTCCTAATGAGCCAATCCAATGCATAGTCTTTTAGCCAATCAGATTGCATAGTTTGGAGTATACCATTTTATACAGAACAGAGGACTACCTTTATACAGGTAGACCTTGACTTCCATTTGTTTGTTTAGTAACTGTTCACAGTCACATTTCATTACCCAATTAACATCATCATGAGTAGTAACAGTGAGCTTTATAAATGTTATTTAGATCAGGGGTCGCCAACCTTTTGGACCTGAGGGACCACCAAACTCATTTTAAATCCCGCAGACCTGAGTCCCTGGGAAAATCCCCAAAAAAGTCTGCAAAAAAATTCCCCACCTCGTTTTCCTACCAATTGATCGTTCTTTATTTGGGATCGCAAGATACTGTCTCCAGCAATGTTATCAGAGGGAGACAGAGACAGAGACAGAGACAGAGAAACAGACTTTTGGCTTCATGCAAGGAAACCAGCAGAAGCAGCAGAAGTCCAAACGTGGCACTTGTGGACTTCAACTCCCAGAATTCCCTTGCCAGCTAAAGGTCTGAGATGAAAAAACAGTGGGTGCCCCCCCTCAACTAAGACAGTATTTTTCCTTTGCATAAGAAAATGTGCACCCTGGCGCATTTCATGCCTCAAGAACAATTAACCTAATTTGTAAATCAAATAAAAAACAGATGCTGGAATTGGGCATGTCTCGTTTAATGAAAAAAAGGACTAGAGCAATATGATAACAGTGTTCCAGTATCTAAGGTTGCCACAAAGAAGAGGGGGTCAAGCTATTCTCCAAGGCACCTGAAGTCAGGACAAGGAGCAATGAATCAGAGTCAGAAGAGAGCTGGGTGGGACCTTTGAGGTCTTCTAGTCCAGCAGGAGACCTATAGCATTTCAGACAAGTGACTGTCCAGTCTCTTCTTAAAAAAATCTCCAGTGATGGTGCACCCACGACTTCTGGTGGCAAGCAGTTCCACTGGTTAATTGTCCTCACTGTTAAGAAGTTTCTCCTTAATTCCAGCTTCTCTCCTTGATTAGTTTCCATCCATTGTTTCTTGTCTTGCCTTCTAGTGCTTTGCAAAATAAGTTGACCCCCACTTTTTTTGTGGCAGCCCCTCAAATACTGGAAGATTGCTATCATGTCCCCCCTACTTCTTCTTTTTTCTAGACTACCAAACCCAAATCCTGCAACTGTTCTTCATATGTTTTAGTCTCTAGGCCTCTAATCCTCCTGACAGTGAGAACAACAATTCATCAGTGGAGCCACACTGGAGGTTTTTAAGCCCCTGTCACACTGCACCAACGGATGCAAACAGGATGTAAAACGGACAAAAAAGCTTGCCATCCGTTGGAAAACGCGATGCATCCATTGTGTACTCACTGCGTACGTCTTTCATACGCTCTATCCGTCAAACATCCGTCTACTGCTATTTCATCCGCTCAAAAAGTTTTGAGCTGCAAAAAACTTTTTGAGCGGATAAACTTTCCGCTGCGTACGATCTACATCCGCAACACATATGGGCAACAAATATCCTACGTCCGTTGTCATCCGTTACACGTCCGATGTATCCTCTCGGCATCCTCTGGCCATCCGCACAACTCACATCCACTCCAGCGGAAAGCCGAAAGGGAGGAAGCGAAAGGTACGCAGAATGTCCACACAGCGTAAGTAGTACAGACATAGAAAGGATGAAAGCGGATGCATCTCGTATATAAAGCATTAAAATGGACAAAATGTTCATATATGGGACGTATCTCGGATATTTAGGATGTCTGGAGGATGCCTTGAGTATGTGGAAGGACACCTAGCGGAAAATGACATTTCCTATAAAAAGGGGGAGGAAATCACCTGGATCTCACTATCAGTCCAGCAGCCCTGGTGTGCAGACCTCTTCAGCCTTGCTCTTGCTCTTCCACATCATCCATTGATGTCCACCATGGATCATCGCACACTCCTTTTGGTAGCCGCCATCATTCAACACCAGAACCAAGCCCTCTTCAGACTGTTCCACCTTTTCTATGCAAGGAGAAGAAGGAGATGTCCAAGAGCTGTCTGGGTCCGAAGATGGATCGGGAGAAGAGTGGAGTTTGGACTCTATGTCAAGCTGATGGTGGAGCTGAGGAATGAAGACCTTTGTGCATTCCAGCACTTCATGAGGATGCCACCAGCCATGTTTGACGAAGTTGTGGAGCGTCTGAGACCCAGGTTGACCAAGCCAAGCACCAACTTCCATCCCAGCCTGGACCCTGGACTGAAGGTGGCATTGACTCTGCGGCACCTGGCCTCTGGGACCACATACAGAAACATGCAGTATGCCTGGAGGGGGTGCCACACAACACCATCAGCATTGTGGTCAGAGAAGTGGTGTAGGCCATCATCAAAGAATACGTGGAGGAGCTCCTCCAGTGGCCCACCACTGAAGAAGACTGGAGGAAAGTTGCACAGCAGTGTTATCAGAGGTGGAACTGTCCCCACACCATTGGAGCCATAGATGGGAAGCACGTGGCCTGCAAAGCTCCAGCCAAGTCAGGGTCCAATTATTTCAACTACAAGGGATTCTTCAGCATCATCCTCTTCGCCATGGTCGATGCTGACTACAAGTTCATGTACATTGATGCTTCAGGCAACGGGTCAGCTTCAGATGCCCAGGTATACAACGCCAGTCACCTCGAGGATGAGCTGGAACGCAACCTCATCATGGGTTTCCCAGATCCAGACCCCCTGCCCAATGACACACAAGATGTGCCCCACTTCATCGTGGGGGATGACGCCTTCTCCCTCAGAACCTCCCTCATGAAGCCCTACACTTCCAGATACCTCACCCGTGAAGAGAGGATCTTCAACTACAGGCTGTCCAGGGCAAGACAGGTGGTGGAGAACGCCTTTGGCATCCCGGCCAACAGGTTCCAGGTACTTTTCACCACCATGCAGCATCGCCCACAGACTGTGAGGAGCATCGTGGAAGCTTGCTGCATCCTGCACAATCTCATGGCCACCCGCTACCCAGTGTTGCAGAACAGGCTTGTGGATCGTCAACAAGGCAATGGGGACATGGAGCCTGGTGAATGGAGGCAAGGGCAAAACCTGATAGATACTCTGGATGTGCAAGGCCCCAACAGAGCTTCACGTGAAGGGAAGAAGCAGCACAACCTCCTGAGACAGTGGTGCAACTCCCCAGCTGGGGCAGTGGAGTGGCAAGACAGGATGGTAGATGCTTAATGGATGCTTCCTTCAGCCTGTCTCATCACACTGATGAGATTGTGCCATGTATATTGGGTGGGCCTACAATGAACAGGGCATTTAATAAAGAGTTGTGTTTATGTGGACATGTGTGGATGAATGATTACATTATTATTGATAATAAAGGGCCATAGGTGTTGCACTTGGGAGGATGGACCATACAGTCCCACTATGCTTGCACAGGAGGTTTATCTATCCCACAGCTATCCTTACCTATCCCAAAGGTATCCCTGCCCATCCCACAGCTATTACCCATTCCAAAGGTATCCCTGCCCATCCCACAGCTATTACCCATCCCAAAGGTACCCCTGCCCATCCCACTGCTATCTTAACCCATCCCACAAGCTTCCTTCTGCCTGTCTCATCACTGATGAGATTGTGCCATGTATGTTGAGTGGCCCTACAATGAACAGGGCATTAATAAAGAATTTTGTTTATGTTGAAATGTGTTGATCAATGATTAAATTGTTATTGATAATAAGGGGCCATATGTGTGGCAATTGGGAGGGTGGACTATACAGTCCCACTATGCTTGCACTGGAGGTTTATCTATCCCACAACTATCCTTATCCATCCCACAACTAACCTTATCCCACAGCTATCCTTACCAATCCCACAGCTATCCTTACCCATCCCATAGCTATCCATCCCACAGCTATCCTTACCAATCCCACAAGCATGCAAAAGCTTAACCCTTTTTTCAAAGTTTTCCCCAACACTTATTAAGTAAAAAAAAATGAACCAAGTGTGTGAAGCAAAGATAACCTTTATTAATAACAAACTGTATGACTTTATTAAAGGCCCTGTCACACTGCCCAACGGATGCAAAACGTTGGTCAAAAGGACACAACGGACGAGAAAAATGTTCCATCCGTTGTTATCCGCTCTCAAAAGGGGCAAAAATTTGCATAACCAGAGCGGATAACACGGAAAGGAACGGACGCGGGGAGGACGCAGAGCGGATGGAAAGCAGATGCGGAACAGAAGCCCAGCGGATGGAAGCGGATGAGAGCGGATGGCACATCCGCAGGGCTTCCGGGGGGCCTCAGCAAAGCGGACGCGGAACGAATGAAGTGGATGCACAGTGGATGCACAGCGGATGAAGCGGATGCAGAGCGGAAGCCCAGCGGATGCACAGCGAAGCCTAACGGATGCCTGGCGTTAATTGCGCATGCGGGGAGGATGCATTGCGTAAGCCCCGTGGATATAAGGGAAGCAGCTCGGAGCAGGTCACCATTCAGAGGAAAGACCTGCTGCTGGATGGATTGACAGCCTTGCCTGCCCTGCCTGCAAGCCTTGCTGCCAGCCTTCCTGACAGCCTCCCTGCCAGCCTTGCTGTCTGCCTGCCTGCCAGCCTTGGTGCCTGCCTGCCTGCCAGCCTTGGTTCATGCCAGCCTGCAAGCCTTGGTGCCTGCCTTCCTTGGTTCCAGCCTTCCTGCAAGCCTTGGTTCATGCCTGCCTGCCAGCCTTGGTGCCTGCCTGCCTGCAAGCCTTCCTGAAAGCCTTGGTGCCAGCCTTCCTGCCAGCCTTGGTTCCTGCCAGCCTTGGTTCCTGCCAGCCTCCCTGCCAGCCAGCAACCCCACAACCATGGGGAAGAACAGAAAGCCTCAGCCATCTGCTGCCAGCCCTGGCAAGAGGGACAGGGCCACCATCCCACTCGCTGGCCCTCACTCTGGTTCTGCTGGGGCTTCTGTAGCACGGGCTCGCTCTTCTGGGGCTGGAGCTTCTGCTGCTTCTGCTTCTGGAGGAGCTGATGATGCGGGGGATCAGACAAGCACTCCAGCACCAGCCACCTCCACAGCACCTGCACCCTTCACCCCTGGGACTGAGCGACCAAGAGGAGTGCCAGAGACTCATTTTTGTTTTATAGCTTGTTGTTAATAAAGTCTATCTTTGATTCACACAGTTGCTTCATTTCTTTTTTTTAATAAAGTCTTGGTGGAAACTTTTAGAAATGGTTTAAGCCTTTGCAGGCTTGAGGGATGGGTTAAGATAGTGGGATGGGCAGGGATACCTGTGGGATGTGTAATAGCTGTGGGATGGGTAAGGATAGCAGTGGGATGGGTAAGGATATCAGTGGAATGGGCAGGGATACCTTTGGGATGGGGAATAGCTGTGGGATAGATAAACCTCCAGTGCAAGCATAGTGGGACTGGATGGTCCACCCTCCCAGGTGCCACACCTATGGCCCTTTATTATCAATAATAATGTAATCAATCATCCACACATGTCAACATAAACACAACTGTTATCTTCTCCTTCATCACCTGGTACTGGGCCTCGGGCATTTCCATGAGGGTCTGGCTCACGTAGGTGATGAAGGGCTTGCAGTTGGAGGATGGTATGTCGAAGTGGACCTGCTGGGAGAGGAGATCTGTTCTTGCTTTGAAAGTGTCCCTGATCTCCAAGAGGACAGTATGGCTCTGTCCCTCCGGTCTGCCTCTCTGCCTGCTTTCTGTGGAGGTGGAGCTGGGGGTGGGGGTGGGGGTGGGTTGGTCTCTGGTGGCTGCTGCTTCTTGCTCCATCTGAGATGGGATTCTCCACGTCCTCTGGCACGAGGAGTGCAGCTGTCAGGGGGGTCTCTGTCGTGGGGCCCTCCAAAGACACCTGCCTGGACACGGTAGCTGTCTCCTGGCGAAGAGGAGTGGCTCTCTGTGGGCTGTCTGAGGGAGAGGATTGACAAAGGGGCTGCTCCTCGGTGGCGGATCTCACCCTCCAGGAAGCTGCACCTGGCCATGACATAGGTCTCCCGGTCAGTGAGCTTGACAGCGGCCTGCCTGGATTTCTTCAGCTGCAGCTTGCCATACCAGGTGTGCATGTGCTTCCACCACCCAAGGAGTACATCTGAAGTGTAGCCCAGGCTCTCCGCCTTCTCTCTCCACGCTGCCTGCTTCCGCTTGGTGTTGCAATAGAGCCTGTGGCCCTTCCTCCATAGGTACTCGTTCTCCCTCAGCCATTCCAGCACCTCCTTCTCATGGTCTTTGGAAATGGAGTACTGTTTCCTCTCCCCCTTCTCCTTGCCTTGCCTCTTCCTCCCTCTGGCAGGGGCTTCAGGGCCTTCAGCAGCAGGGCTTTGAGGGCCTTGGGGCTGGTCCACCACAGCAGCAGCAGCAGCAGGAGAAGCACCAGCAGCACCAGCAGGAGAAGCACCACCAGCAGCAACACCAGGAGCAGCAGCAGCAGAAGCACCAGCAGCTTCAGAGTCAGTGCCAGGGGGTGGGATGGTGGTTCTGTCCTTCTTGCGAGGGCTGGCAGGAGTAGGCACAGGCTTCCTCTTCTTCCCCATGGTGTTCTCTCAAGATGTCTCTGGCAGCAGGTCTTTCCTCTGAATGCTGACTGCTTGTGAGCTGCATCCTTTTATATCTGCGGAGCTTATGTAATTCATCCTCCCCGCATGCGCAGTGAATGTTTTGCATCCGCTACGCATCTGCTATGCATCCTATAGGCATCTGTGATGCATCCGTGGCATCCGCTACGCATCCGCTCCTTCCGCTACGGGTCCGCTTCGCTGTTCTGCCATGGAAGCCCTGCGGATGTATCATCTGCTTCCATCCACTTCCATCCGCTAGGCTTCCTACAAACATCCGCTTTACATCCCCGCTACATCTTCCCCACGTCTGTTCCTTTCCGTTGTTGTCCGCTCTGTTTATGCAAATTTGGGGCACTTTTGAGAGTGGATAACAACGGATGGAAATTTTACTCGTCCGCTGTGTCCTTTTTGCATACATTTTGCATCCGTTGGCCAGTGTGACCTAGCCTTAAGACCTCCAAGTTCCCTTCCAACTCTGATTCTATTGTATTTTACTCTATTCATTTTCTCTATTCTATTAATTCTGTTCTATTCATTTTCTATTCTATTCATTTTCTCATATTCTTATCTAATCTAATCTGATTTTATAACTTGTTATCCTCATGGCTGGCGGAGGAATTCTGGGAGTCCACAAGTCTTAAAGCTGCCAAAGTTGAGATTCATTTAACAACTTATTAGTGCTGCTAACTTAATATTTGCAGTGATTCACCTAACAAATGTGGTAAAGCTCACTCAAACAATTGTCTCGCTTAGCAACAGAAATGTTGGGCTCAATTGTGGTCTTAAGTTGAGGACTAGCTGTATGGATGTCAATATGCCTGAATTTCTTACATAGCAGTGTAAGAGAGAGTAATGGAGCTGTAGGATGGCACTTTTTTTTTAAAGTGAAATGCTTGGGAATCTCTGCAGGGTTTTCTTCCTTTAAACAAACACCCTTTTTCTTTGAAATGAAAAAGATCCAGCTAAATCTGAATTCAAAGCCAGGGTGAGAAAAGAGAAGGAAATCTGCATTTTTAATCTGTCAGAAGTCTTCCTTGAGAGGCCCTGCCAAGTGCTTCAGAGTCAGTTCTTTCTGCTTGGTAATAAATCAGATAAAGGCATTTCCCAAAATATCAACCCAAACTGGATTAAGCTGCCAATTTCTCATCTCAAGGGCAAATCTGCAGTTTCTCACTAAGACTGTTTTGCAAAAAATAAAAATAAAAAAAATTTAAGGCCACCCAGTAGATGCCAAGTCTTGTGAAGGTGAAAAATTGGGGTGATATCTCAGGGTTGATGGATTTTATACAGTGAGGGAGGGGGAGTTTAGAACTTTTAGCTTCCTGGTGGACAGGATGGACTATTAAGATAGATTTTTATTTATGCATTCAATTCATGCTATGATGCCGTGCAGCCATCCCACAACTGAATATCTCTTTTATTGAAATCCTTAGCTGTTTTGGAAGATACTCTCAGTCATCCAGGTCATGTTACCCCAAAGGTGCTTTTTCCGGAGGCAACTGGGCTTTCTTGGAGTTTTTTGTCTCATCCAAGAAGCTTCTTCAGGACAATGGGGAATGGAAGGATTTATATTCCTCACAGAGCTGGTCATTTGCATCCTTCTAGAGAGACATTGAGGCCACTTGGAGTTTAGCTGTCTCATTAGGGTCACCTGACTAGTGCAAATAGTTGCTGTAGTCTGCAATTTTTCCTCTGGAAATCCATTCCTCCTCCCACACCATTTAAAAGGTGTTCATCCCAAACTGTATAGCTAAAAGTCTAGAGATTCTCAGTCATCCAGGTCATGGTTGTCCCAAAGGTGCTTCTTCAGGAGGCAACAAACCTCCAGGTGACCTCAATGACTCTCTAAAAAGGATGCAAATGACCAGCTGTCTGCAAGGAATATAAATCCTTCCATTCCCCGCTATTTGGGTCAAAGTCTACATGGAGGGAAGTAAGCCGTGGGGTGCCACAAGGTTCCGTCTTAGGCCCAGGACTCTTCAATATCTCCATTAACTATTTAGATGAGGGAATAGAAGGGGAACTTACCAAATTTGCAGATGATACTAAGCTGGCAGGAAAAGCTAACACCCAAGAAGATAGGCTGAAGATCCAGATGGATCTTGACAGACTAGAACACTGGGTCGTATCTAATAAAATGAAATTCAATGTAGAGAAAAGTAAAGTCCGACACTTAGGCAAGAAAAACCCAAAGGACACATATAGACTGGGTGAAACCAGGCTCCATAGCAGGAACTGTGAGGGGGATCTTGGAGTCTTAGTGGACAACCAGCTAAATATGAGCCAGCCATGTGCAGCAGCAGCCAAAAAAGCAATTGCAATCCTAAGTTGAATTAACAGGGATACAATCGAGATCAAAGGAGGTACTAATACCAATCTATAAAGCCTTAGTAAGGCCACACCTAGAGTATTGCATCCAGTTTTGTTCACCACATTATAAAAAAGAAGTTGAGACTCTAGAAAAAGTGCAGAGAAGAGCAACCAGGGGGATTAAGGGACTGGAGACTAAAATATATAATGAATAGTTACAGGAACTGGGCCTGGCTAGTCTAGGGAAGAGAAGGACCAGGGGAGACAGGAAAGCATTTTCCAATATTTGAGGAGCTGCCCCAGAGAGGAGGAAGGGGGTCAAGCTATTTTCCAAGGCACCCAAAGGCCAGACAAGGAATAATGGATGGAGATTGAACAAGGAGAGATTTAACCTGGAAATAAGGAGAACATTTCCTGACAGGGAGAACAATCAACCCATGGAACAGAAGTTGCCTTCAGAAGTTGTGGAAGTGTCATCACTTAAGACCTTCAAGAAGAGATTGGACTCCCATCTGTCAGAAATGGTGTAGGATCTCCCGCTTGGCTAGAGGGGTTGGACTAGATGACCTACAAGATCCCTTCCAACTCTGATTATCTGTTATCTGTTATTCTGTCAGAGCTGAAGAAGCTTCTTGGATGACAGCTGAAACATCTTCAAAAGAAAAAAACAAGGAAATCCAGTTGCCTCTGGAATAAAGCATCTTGGGGATCTTAGCTGGTTTGTTTTGTCACCTGACCTGACCAGGTTATCTCTTTTTTACTAACTACGAAGGTCTTCCGGCTTGTTCTCTTTTTTTTGCTCCCATTCCATGGTATTGCTTATTTCTCTCATTGCTGAGGAGTAAAATTGGCTCGGTCCTCGATGCTTAGGATGACCCTGGAGCCCCAAATTTCCACTGCTAAGCGAGACCATTGTTAAGTGAGTTCTTTACGATCTTTCTTGTCACGATTGTTAACTGAATCATTGCAGTCAGTAAGTGGGGAGCACAGTTTGTTCAGTCAATCCGGCTTCCATTGACAGAAGGTCGCAAAAGGGAATCAAGTGTCCCTGGGACATTGCTGCCATCATAAATACGAGTCAGTTGCCAAGCCTCTGAATTTGGTTCACATGATTGTGGGGATGCTGCAACGGCCGTAAGTGTGAAAAATGGTCATTTGTTGGTGCTGTTGTAACTTTGAAGGGTCACTAAGTGAATCATTGTAAGTGAAGGACTGCTTGTACTTCTTTTACTGAATTTTTTTTGCTCTTTTGTCTCTTCATCAGGCTCCCATCCAGCTCCCTTTTCCCTAGATAGGAAGATCTTCCAGCTTGCTCTTTTTTTCCCCTTCTACCCCATGGTTATAATGCTTATTTCTCTCATTGCTGAAGAGTAAAATTTGCTCGGTCCTTGATTAGTGGCAAAGTCAGGCATCCATTTTGCAGAGTTGAAGTTTGCAGTGTGCTGCCCCATTGGCACAGTTTTTCCTAACTCGTTGCTGTTAAACTGAGATGAGATGACGAGATGTAGGGTAAGTTTTAAAAGCCAGCTGGTTCTGGTGTCGAAAAGTCGCTGTTATGTTTCTCGAGGGCATGTGAGAAGTGATTGGCCTGTTTTTGGACTTCTACATCTGTTTTGAGTCAGGGCGAAGCATATGGAAGTAACGGTAACAAGTAACATTTGTTAACTTGACTTTCCTCCCTGGAACAACGGTTAGCCAGATGGTGTGTGCGTCAGCACTAGCACGTAGACTTATATTCCGCTTTATAGTGCTTTGCAGCCCTCTCTAAGCGGTTAACAGAGTCAGCCTCTTGTCCCCAACAATCTGGGTCCTCATTTTACCCACCTCGGAAGGACGGAAGGCTGAGTCAATCTTGAGCCGGTCAGGATTGAACTTTCTAGCTGTGGGCAGAGTCAGGTCAGCTTGCAATGCTGCACTCTAACCATTGCATCACCATGGGAGGGAGAGAAAGAGAAGAAGGAAGGGAGGGTGAGCAACAGCACAGACTTACATACTGCTTCACCGTGCTTTACAGCCCTCTCTAAGCAGTTTTACAGAGTCAGCCTCTTGCCCTCAACAATCTGAGTCCTCATTTTACTGACCTCAGAAGGATAGAAGGCTGAGTCAACCTTAAGCCGGTCAGGATCAAACTGCTGGTAGCGGGCAGAGTTAGCCTGCAATGCTGCATTCTAATCACTGTGCCACCACAGAAGGGAGGGAGGATAGGAAAGGGAGGGAAGGAAGGAAAGAAGAAAGAAAGGAAGGGGAGATCAGAAGGAAAGGAAGGAAGGAAGGAAGGAAGGAAGGAAGGAAGGAGGGAGGGAGGGAGGGAGGGAGGGAGGGAGGGAGGGAGGGAGGGAAGAGCAATAGCACTTAGACTTATATACCACTTCACAGTCCTTCACAGCCCTCTCTGAGCAGTTTACAGAGCCAGCCCCTTGCCCCCAACAATCCGGGTCCTCATTTTACCCACCTCAGAAGGATGAAAGCCTGAGTCAACCTTCAGCTGTTGAGGATCAAACTGCTGGCAGTGGGCAGAATTTGTCTGTAACACTGCATTCTAACCACTATGCCACCACTGCTCGGGGGTGCACTTCAGTGAGTTTTATAGTCATTCTCTTTGCGTAATTCCTGCTCTTTCAAGTAGTATTTTTTATAGATGAGTAGAAGCAAAACTTTGATCTCCTCAGATTGTAATATCTGTGCCTGTCCATCTACAGCTGGCCAATACAGGCCAGGTCATGTATTAGAAACACAGATTACTTCCGTGTTTTCAAAACTTGGGCACTTTGAAGATGTGTGGATTTCAACTCCCCCAATTCTCCAGTTCATCAAACTGCTTGCTTGCCACCACTGGAGCCAAGAGCTGCCTCCTGTTCTCTTCCCATCTCAAAGTTGGAAGGAAACCCCCTGAAATTGTCATAATTACGGCTGTCCCAGCAGACGGTCTCGCTGATGTGTCATCTCGCTCCAGCCAGATCAGGCAAGTTTCCGCCAAGTGGCAACTCATCTGGAATGGCCAGAGATGTATTTTCAGACCAGCTGGATACCTGTGGTCCTTTACGAAACTATGTGGTCAGGCTTAGTTTTTGGGGAGGAGAATAAGGAGGAAAAAATTCTGCCTCTGCCTACCAGCATCCATCAGTATTCATCTGGCTAGCATCCTCTCAGTGTGTGAGAGAGTTGAGGGCTTTTTGGAAACTGAAACAGTACTTGCTGTGTGAGCAAGGAGGAGACAGCAAGGCACCTGGACGTGGCTTAGCTAAACTGCAGTTGGAACAGATTTCTTTTCAGGTGAGGAGTGAAAGAGTTGAGGGCTGTTTGGAAACTGAAACAGTATTTGCTATATGAGCAAGAAAGGAGACAGCAAGGAGCCTGGGCGTGGCTTAGCTCAGCTGTTCTGTACTAAAGCTGCTTGGTGCTCTAAAACAGAAACTGTTCTCCTCTGCTTGTGTTTTGCATTTGGAACAGATTTCTTTTCAGGTGGGGAGCGGAAGTAGAATTCCTTAGCATCAGAGCATATTATTAACAAATAATTAATAATAATAATAATAATAATAATAATAATAATAATAATAATAATAATAATAATAAT
>BLBF01000040.1:221618-254321 GCA_015471245.1 Laticauda colubrina | reverse complement strand
CACCAAGCTCAAAGAGTACCAAGTCCTCCTCCTCCTCCCCCTCCTCCCCCTCCTCTCCACACACCCCACTTCCTTCCAGCACTCATGATGTTACCTAGTTTGGGTCATGAAACATCTGCAAGAAAACAAGCCAGCTCAGAGAGCAGCAAGGACCCCCTCATTTCAATCCTGAGCTACAAATATTCTCCTTTATAAAGAATGTTCTGACCACTGCACACGTCTCTCTCTCTCCTCTTTCCATATGAGAATCTAGGAGCTTTGGAAGTTTTTACGTAAGGATCTCATGTTCCCTCTTTTGTTTCCAGCAGAGGATGGAAGGAAATGAGCAATTAAAGCAGAATTAATGCATTTGGAAGCCTTCCTGAAATCTAATGCTTGCAGCAATCGTTGCCTCTTGACCACTCAAATTCCTTTTGTCTTCTAATGCTTCACTGCCTCCTTCTACCCATCCAACTGGATACCTTCCAAACACGTTCGACTTCCATATGTTTCAGGGGAGCTTCCTTCTAGCACAGGGGTCTCCAACCTTGGCAACTTTAAGACTTGTGGGCTTCAACTCCCAGAGTTCCTCAGCCAACTTTAAAGTTCGTGGACTTCAATTCCCAGAGTTCCTCAGCCAGCTTCGCTGTGGAGTTCAATTTCCCAGAGTTCCTCAGCCAACTTTTAAGGCTCGTGGACTTCAACTCCCACTTTGGGAGTTGAAGTCCATAAGGCTTAAAGTTGCCAAGGTAGGAGACCCCTGTAATCTAGTACATCTGAGTGGCATTTGCTTGGAGAAGGTTTTCCCAAAATGTTTCCTTCCATAGCTTGAAGCTCAGCTCGGTACAAGTAGTCCTTGACTTACGGCCATAATGGAACCCAAAATTTCCATTGCTAAATTTCCGATGGCGCTGGTTTTTTTTTTCATGAGGCAACTGGATTTTCTGGTTTTTCTTTGAAGATGTTTCATTTCTCATCCAAGAAAATCCAGTTGCCTCTTGAAAAAAAGAAAAAAAAAAGCACCTTTGGGACTGCTATGACCTAGAGGACTGAGAATCTCTATCGATACTAAGTGGAGACACTTGTTAGGTGAGTTTCATCCTGTTTTATGACCTTGCCTGTCGCTGTTGTTAAGCGAATCACTGCAGTTCGTTAAGGCAAGGGTCTTCAAACTTGGCAGCTTCAACTCCCAGAATTCCTGAGCAAACGTGACTGGAGGAGGAATTCTGGGAGTTGAAGTCCACCAGTCTTAAAGCTTCCAAGTTTGAAGATCCCTATATCTTACCACCTATCACCTATCAATTTATCCCCTCCCTCCCTCTCTCCCTCCCTCTGTCTCTCTCTCTCTCTCTGTACCTACTTTCCTGTTTACTTATCTATCAATCTATCTATCAAGTATGTATCTATCAACTATCACAAGGGTCTTCAAACTTGGCAAGTTTAAGACTTGTGGACTTCAACTCCCAGAATTCCTGAGCTAACATGACTGGAGGAGGAATTCTGGGAGTTGCTCCACCAGTTTTAAAGCTGTCAAGTTTGAAGACCCCTTGTTGAGGTAATTTCCCTTTAGGAGAATGAGCGCATACAGGGAGACTTATTGAGAGTAGTGTTTGAATAATACACACACAGCACACAGATACACTGTACAGTAAATGTAAATTTTTACTTCCAGAAACATTTAAGCAAAGTTTAAACAAGCAGTCCAAAGTCATTCACAGGTTAAATCAGTCAGTTTTTAATCCAGGGATAATTCAGTAACAAAGTCCAGTGTCTAAAATAGTTCAGTATCAGACTTACATCAAATCCATGAATATCAGTCAATTAGGAAAAATGGAAGGACAATACTCTCCAACAGAAGGAAAACAGACTCACTGAGACACTCTCTTCTGAGACTAAGACTTCCTGTCTCCATCTTATGGCCGTTTGAGGAATCACACCTAATTACAATTTTAGCATTCCCTTAAAGAGACGGTATTAAAATGTCTCTCCTGGTTTATATATTTTCCAACCCAAATGCCTGTTAGGTGACTTATATTCCTAACACTCCTCATCTATCACATATCACCTATTTATTTATCATTTCTCTCTCTCTCTATCTATCTATCTATCTATCATTTTTGTATGTATGTATCATCTATCACAAGGGGTCTTCACACTTGGCAAGTTTAAGGCTTGTGGACTTCAACTCCCAAAATTCCTGAGCTAACATGACTGGAGGAAGAATTCTGGGAGTTGAAGTCCACAAGCCTTAAAGCTGTCATGTTTGAAGACCCCTGCGTTAAGGCAGTGATATGTTTTTTGTGTGAATCTGGGCTTCCACGTTGACTTTCCTTGTCAGGAGGTCGCAAAAGGGGGTCGAATGACTCTGGGACACTACAACCATCATAAATACCGAGTAAGTTGTCAAGTGTCTGGATTTTGATCACATGACCATGGGGATGCTGCAACAGTCATAAGTGTGAAAAACTGTCATAAGACACATTTTTTCCATTGGTGCTGAAATAACAATTTAAATAAAATAATTATTCCCACTGTCAGGAAATTTCTCCATAGTTCTAGGTTGCTTCTCTCCTTGATTAGTTTTCATCTGTTGCTTCTTGTTCCTGCCTTCATGGGCTTTGGAGAATAAATCAAAACCTCCCCCTGCTCTGGGGCAGCCCCTCAAGTACTTTTAAGCAGCAGCCTGCCTCCCACTCAAATTAAAAAAAAACAACATTGTTCAACTTACTTGACCTATTGGAAGAGAGCCACATGCAGAATTGTCTCCTATATGTTTTAATATTGCATTTTCTTCTCTGTGAAGCTACTGCCTAGTTAACACTGGAAGTTTTAAAGAAGAGATTGAATAATCATTTGTCTGAAATGATATAGGGTTTCCTGCCTAAGCAGGGGGTTGGACTAGAAGACCTCCAAGATCCCTCCCAATTTTTCTATTCCTATTCTATTCTACTTCTCTTCTTTCCTCTCCAATCCTCCTATTCCATTCCATTCCATTCCACTATTCTATTCCCATTCCCTGACTCTATCCTATTCTTATTCTATTCTATCCTTATTCTATTCTATCCTTATTCTGTTCTATTCTATTCCATTATTCTATTCTATTCTTGTTCTATTCTGTTCCCATTCCATTCCATTCCATTCTATTGTGGCAGTTTCTTCATCAGCCTCTTCTAGCCAAGGAGGGATCCAACCTGGAACTAAGGAGAAATTTCCTGACAGTGAGAAAAATTTACCAGTGAAACATTTTGCTTTCAGAAGCTTGTGGGCGCTCCATCAGGGGAGGCTTTTAAGAAGAGATTGAACAACCATTTGTCTGAAATGATAGAGAGTCTCCTGGTTGAGTAAGGGGTTGGACTAGAAGACCTCCAGGGTCCCTTCCAACTCAGTTATTCTGCTAACCGCCATCTTCCAAGCTTCCTTCTTTCCTTGGCAAGCACACCTGATAGCTATGGAGCCGCACCTGTGTCCTTATTTTACATCAGGTCTGGGGTTCGACACCCCCCTATTCAAAAGAGATGGATCCTACACTACTTAATTCTGAATTGGGATGGATGGATGGTCATTGTTTGTTATTTAATAGACCCGCATGGTGCAAAAACCTTCATGTGAAAATAGTTTGCTTATTTGATTCTGCCATTGGTGAAATGTTATTATAGGAATTAATTTTTTGAGGTAGAATATCACAACCTGGTTTTGCTTTTTAATCCTTGCTGATTGCCGTGTGACTTGCAGGTATAGATAGAGAATAAAATTAGAATAGGGTGGAGTGGAATGGAATAGAATAGAATAGAAAATATGGAGTGGAATAGAATGGAATGGAGAATAGAATAGAGAATAGAATAAAATAGAGAATAGAATAGAATATGGAATATAATTCAGAATAGAATAGAATTCAGAAATGTTATAGAAGAGAAGAAAAAATAGAATAGAATTCAGAATAGAATAGAATTCAGAAATATTACAGAATAGGATAGAATACTTTGTCACTTTGAACATATACTAATTGTCACACATTAAAATAAAATTGTGTTGAATATAGGTGCTGAGAGCATTCAGTTTTGGGCGAAAAAGAGGATTGAATGCAGAATTTTGCCCATTTTCAGATCTATTCTTTGGACCTTCAAGAAGCTGTTTCTGCTCACACTTGGAGAGCTGGGCTGGTTTGCTTAATAGTGCAGACGGGTTTTTATAGGTTCATACCAGTTTCATAGCTTCTCCAGCCCATCGCCGATCGAAGCCATCTTGTCTCCTGCCACTCATCCTTTTTCCCGTGTGCTGGGAGAATTTGACACAACGGCTACCACTCGGGGGCATTTCCTTTTTACGTTTCCCTCCTTAATTCTTGTGCCAACAGAAACTGGATGAATCTCCGAGATGCAGAAACTGGGAAAATCCTCTGGCAAGGAACGGAAGATCTCTCTGTCCCCGGAGTAGAGCATGAAGGTAACATGGGGGGGGCACGTGGAGTTTCTGCGGCAGGGTTTTCTCCACCTCAGGAAGTACGGACTTCAACTTCCAGAGTTCCCTTTAAGAGCTGTAGATTTCAACTTCCAGAATTCTCCAAGCAGCATGGCTAGCTCAGGAATTCTGGGAGTTGAGGTCCACAAGTCACAGATGCTTGCCCTTGTTCTAACCCCTTCAGAGATTTGCCCAACTGGGGCAGGATCTGCATTAACCCATCTGGGGAGCAAAATAACCAACTTATTAGCTTCCAGTTTAGTAACCTCACATTGCCATGAACAAGGACATACAGACCACAACTGAGCCCCAAATTTCTCTTGCTGAGCTAAATGTTAAGTGAGCTTTGCCCCATTTTACAACTTTTCTTGCCACGCTTGTTAAGCGAATCACTGCAGTTATTAAAGTAGTAACCTGGTTGTTAAGGGAAACTGGTTTCCCCATTGGCTTTGCTTGTCAGAAGGTCGCAAAAGGGGCTCACGTGACACACACACACACACACACCGGATATTGCCACCATCATAAATATGAGTCAATCGCCAAGCGTCTGAATTTTGATCACATGACCATGGGGGATGCTTCCCTATGTCAGGGTTCCCACGATAGCCCTAATTAAATAATGAGTCTCGAGTCAAGCTTCAAAAAAACCTCAAAATATTTATTAGAAGCAACATGCTGCCATTAACCTAGACTTGTGATGGTGAGCCTATTACATGCGTGCCACAGGTGGCATGCAGAGCCATTTGTGCTGGCACGCGAGCTGTAGGCAAATTTACCTCACTGCGCGTGTGCATACCTCACAGTTGATTGTTGGCTGGTTTGTGGCCTTTTTCGGCCTCCCAAAGGCTTGAGGAAGGTTTCTGCAGGCTTTGCAGGCCGAAAACTAGGCCCATTTTGTCACTTCTTGTTTTTTCCGAAAATACCGGAAGTGATGAAATGGGGCTAGTTTTCGGCCTGCAAAGCCTGCAGAAGCCTTCCTCAAGCCTTTGGGAGGCCGTAAAAGGCCTCAAACCAGCCGAAAATCAGTTGTGAGGACCAGTGCAGGTAAGGGGCCAGCTGGTGGGTTGGTGGGTGGGGTGGGATTGCTCATGCATGCGTAGGGGATGTGGGGGAGCACATTGCCTTCTGGATGCTGGCATGTGAGCATGCAAGCACGCACACAATTTTTGGCACAGGAGCTCAAAAAGGTTAGCCACCACTGACCTAGATGAAGCTAACTCTGTCATATGTAATTCATAGTCACCTGTGACCCGGTTTCCTGGTGTATCATAAATCAGATTCTTCAATGAAGCACGTTCATGGGCCGGGTGTCATCAATCACATTCTCTAATAAAGGATTTTCGGGGCCAGAAGATCCAGCCACTTAGTTACAATCTTTTAAAGATGATAGTGGAATGTACTTCTGGTTTTAAACCGCCGTACCGTTCCTTCAGATTTCCCCCTTTCCCCCTTTGCTTATGGCAACTTGAAAACAGGCATAGGAATGCTTTACAAGTTGACACCCTGGTCATAAGTGTGAAAAAACTGTTATAAGTCACCTTTTTCAATGACATTGTAACTTTGAAAGGGTCACCAAATGAGCTGTTGTAAGTCAAAGATGACCTGTGCATGGAATTTCTCAGCTGCTAAGATTGCTGGCCAAGCAGGTACAAAAACAGCCAGGGAAATGATTGAAGCCAGGGAAATGGACTCCTTGTCAGTCAACAGGAGTGTTGATTACCATCAGCTTATCAGGCGGTGAGGAAACAACAGCCAACAGCTGGCCATCAACACACCAATCAATCAACAGGAAGCCACGCCCAACCAGGCACCACAAAAATACTACGCACAGAGCAGCCCAAAGCACACATTCTGGTAGAGAGGCGTTCCCTGAGGATGGGCTCCATCACAAATCCCAAAGCTCAGAAGGCAAAACCTTTGGTCTCGGGGACCAACCCAGATCGGATACTGAAGCAAAATAATCATTTGAAGTGACGAAGAACAACCTTTCACTTACTAAGCAATAAGAAGGGTGTCAGTAGAGATTCTCAATCATCCAAGACATTGGCCCAAAGGTGCTTTTTTCCCAGTCTTTCGTGTGCGTGTGTGTGTGTCTGTTTTAAGACGTTTTGCTTCTCATCCAAGAAGTTTCTTCAACTCAAACTGAATGGTGGGGAATGGAAAGATTTATATTCCTTGCAGACAGCTGGTCATTTGCATCCTTTTTAGAAGGTTGTTGAGGCCACTTGGAGGCTTTAACTGTATCTTCAGGGTCACTTGAGTAGTGCAAATGTCTGCAATTTTTCCTCTGGAAATCCATTCCTACTCCCACCCCTTTCAAAGGGTAATTTGTATTAGCCAAATTTGTATTAGCTTAAAGTTTGTAGAGATTCCCAGTCATTCAGATCATGCTTGTCTCAAAGGTGCTTTTAAAAAAAAGGCAACTAGACTTTCTTTGTTTTTGTTTTTTTAAGACATTTCGCTTCTCATCCAAGAAGCTTCTTCAGCTCTGACCGGATGGTGGGGAATGGAAGGATTTATATTCCAAACCAGAAAAAACAAGGAAATCCAGTTTCCTCCTGAAAAAGCACCTTTGGGACAGTAAGAAGGGAGCTGTTTCTTTCTCTCCAAATTAGCATTGGTGTTTTGTCAATAGTCTGAATTGAATTGCTCAGCTTATCGATAGCTTAAAAGGCTTGTGATTTATCAACCCCCGATGCTTTAATTAGCCGGTCGCCTGAAATTGCTCTGCGAAATCTTTGCTCAGGCTTTGCAAAGGCACAGTTAACCAAATCCAGGTAGTCTTTAAAACCACAATGAGTCCAACATTTTCATTACTATAAGCGAGACTGCTGGAAAACTTGGTTTGTTTCTGGCCACCATTGAGGCTTGCTGCCCAGGACAGTTTGGCAAATGAGTGGACTTCCATTGGATCCTGGCTTGGAGTTCTTCAATAGGAAACTCTTGACACAGGTTATACTTTCCTTGTAGGGAGATTCGATCCCTGTTCTTGTGAATTTAGCAAGCCTTGATAGGCTGGGGTTCGTGTTACTTAAGAAAGGAAACGCGGGACAACTATAGTAGTCAAATGAAGGAAGAAGTTGCAGTCCTCTATAGAGATCCTTTGCCCCCTTATTTAAGGCAGGTGGCCTTGCGTCTTTTGTGCCCTGTTGAGAATTTCTGGAAATGCAAAGTTAAGCCAGACACAGTTGTCTGACACCAGACATCACGAAGGCAGAATCACAAAATTGCCTCTCACTCATTTTGGCCACGTCATGCAGGGGAATTCAGCGGAGAAAGCAATTATGAGAAGCCCTTGGTGCTCTCTGAGTTTGCTTTGAGTTCTTGCAGATATTTCATTCCTTCCCCTGCCACAGCCACCAAGCCACACCATGCCCACCAAGCCACACCCATAGAACCAATCGTAATTTTTTTTGAATCTGACCACTGACCAGGAAGCCCCTCATGTCAACCCTGAGCTACAAATTGTTCTGACCCAGGCTTCCCAAGATCATGAAGCCGACTCCTCGTCCCGATAAAACCCCTTTTATTTAGGTTAAAGTGAATTCCTCTCCAGCAAAGGTCCTGGCAAACAGTCTTTCATGAGATTTCACAACTACAGACCTTTATCAGGCTGGGAGAGTTGCCAGGCCGATATCTTCCAAACATCAGGCTGTAGCAACAATTACTTGGCAAGAAGTCAGGAACAGATCTTCACCCTAATGGATTGAACTAATTGTCTCCTACAAAAATCCCACTCCCCTTTTGCTCCTCTTTATTCCCAATGGGCGGGGCCATTCACCGTCCACCTGAGCCTTTACTCCCAAGTCGAGCTTTGTTCATTAACTGTTCCCTTCTCCTGGCAGCTCTGTGCATGTGCACACTGGGGACAGGCTTCAGTTGTTCTTCTTCCCCACTGATCCCCGACTGAAGGCAGCTGATAACTGTCGCATGGCTCTGGCCCCATCTCTGAGCCCTCATCAGAGCCTTCCCCAGACTCCAAGACTGGCCCATGTTCCTCCCCAACCTCCTCACTCCATGGCCCCTGGCAGGCCACAACGCAAATATTCTCCTTTATTAGAAAGCAATTACACTGGGATGAGTTAGCAGGATAAGGAAACCAGGGCGCCAAAGTACAACGGTGGCTGGACACCATCAAAACTGACACCAGCCAGAGCATAGAAAAACTGAAAAGAAGTATCAAGATTGGAAGATGGGGGAGAGATCTGACCCAGAGAATTGCCAAGAGTTGATGTGATTCAATGGATAACATCATCATCATCATCATCAGCTGTTTTGTCAAGCCATTCACCTGGCTAATGGCTCTTTTTTCTTCTTCAAGATCTGTTGTTAGGTTCCAGATCCCAATGTTTTTATGATGCAGATCATTTTCTCAATGGGGTGGGGGTGTGGGAAGTCATTTGGCTACCATGCTGTATAATTTACAAGGCACAGAACCACAGCCTGGTTAAAAGGCTGAAAGCATTAAAGCCGAGGCAGCATATTTATCCCTGAAAACAATTCAACAATAATTATTTCATGTGTCTTCCTCTCTTTGGAGAGGAAGGATGCATCGAAACAGATTACTCCTTTTTAGTTGAAAACACTTATGACCTTTTGAGTGAAAACTGGATTTTCCTACCGTTGCTCTTTTTCTTTTCCTGGCAAGAGTGGTACTTCCATTTAGGGCAGAGGTGTCCAAACTCGGCAACTTTAAGACTTGTGGACTTCAACTCCCAGAATTCTCCAGCCAGGGAGTTGAAGTCCACAAGTCAAAGTTGCCGAGTTTGGGGACCCCTGATTTAGGGTGTCACTCTTAAACACCCCACTTATAAGGCCTGGCGACATGCAGCTAATTAACATACCCACTGGATAAAGGTAAAAGTGAAAGTTTCCCTGTTCAGTTGTATCCGACTCTAGGCGGTGGTCTTGTCTCCAAGAGAGCCAGCATTGTCCACTCATTTCCGTGGTTGTGTGGCCAGTATGATTATACGCCAAGATGCACAGAATGCCGTTACCTTCCTACCGAAGTGGTACCTATTTATCTACTCGCGTTTACATGCTTTTGAACCGCGAGGTGGGCAGGAGCTGTTGCAAGGTATAGGAGCTTACCCGTTGCTTTGTGCTTGGGTCTCAAACCTCGACTGTCATCTTTACAGCTAGCAAAATAAAGGGTCTTTAACCACTGACCCTTCTCACCTCCTTTACTTTCTTTTTTTTTTTTTTTTTGAAATTTTTTTATTGATTTTTAGAAACAAACATAGACAAACAGAACATGAAAACATAAAACCTCTTTTCTGAAAGCAGCCTGATGCTGGATTACATCTCTTTGTATTGACACCAATTCAAATTCATGCTCATTTTTATATACCATTCCATATTGCCATTCTACATTTTCTATATGACTTCTCCCCTCTTTTAACTTTCTTAATTTTATTTTTATTTGTTTCATCTCAAATCAGATCATTATATTTATATTCTTTGTCTGTCCTATTTCAGCTATCTATTATCTTTTGTCCTTAAACAAAATTCCTCCTGTAATCACTAATTGGAGTATGACGCCTTTATATCCTTCCCCTAAAATTATAACACTTAATATAGAACATAACTTCCATTCGGATTCTGCATTAAAGCTAGACACTACATTTTAAAAAGAAAAAGAAAAAAGTATAAATATATAATTAAAACAACAATCCATACCAATTCAATTCTATTATTAACGTTAATATTCATTTAAATTTTAAACATTTAACACATTACTTTTCAAATAGGTATCATGCTTCTATGGGAACACTTGTAAACTTTCCATTATTACTTCCCCCTCACTTCACTTGCATTTTAAAAGATTATGTCATTAAAATGTTCCCATTCCTTTCTAAATTAATTCTGTCATTTAATTCATTCCATTTATTTTATTCAGAAATGTTTCACTAAATCATATGTTGTTTCCAATTTTCTAATATTATTTCTAAATACAAATATCACAATACAATCATATGTACCTTTGCAGAATCCCTTTTTCAATTAGATTTTTACCCATTGTCTCTAAATAAGTCCTGTTTCTTTACATCTTGCTTCACACCCTTGTAGCTTCTCTTCCCTCCTCCCTTGCTTCTTCTCTCTGCCCTTTTTACCCCCTTGTCTCTCCACCTCGATTTCCCTTTTCTGTATTCCCTTTTTCTGTTATATCCACTTTTCACCTTATTTTTCCCTTTTTTTGTTGTTTTTTTAGGTCTCAAATTTTCCATTCTCTTTCCTCTCTTTCGCCTTTCTTCCCCAAGTAAAGTTACTTGTTCGTCAAAGATGGCTTCTTCTTTGTCCCAGTCTTCTTGTTGCGTAGTCTTTTCTTGTAATTTCTCATAGGTAAAGATCGCCATTTCTAAGAATTGAAAAACGGACCAAGAGAGCACTTCCCTTCTTGTTCCTCTTTAAGTTTTTTAAATTCTATTTTCAGTTCGTCCACAAGTGATGCCATTGTAGAGGTTTTTTTTTCTTCTTTTAAAACAACCACCCAAGTGTTTTTAATCCTTCCAATATAATTCCAAAAGTCCCAAAGTCACCAAACAATCCAAATACACACAAGCTGTTTCTTTTTACACTTTCTTCCTTTTTTCACTTTCTCTTCCTGGGGTTAGTATTTAGTTACAAAGTTCCAGTTAAAATGTATCTTTTAGCAGTCCTGTTAAAATTTAACTTTAGATTCTTTAGATTCCAGGCTATCTCCTCCTTCCAAATCCTGTTCTTATTCTCTTCCTCTCCCTTCCCACTTACAGCAAAAGTAAGTTTTCTTCCTCTCCCTTATTTCTCTCTTTTTTTTTTTTTTTTTGCCTTTTATATTCAGAAATCTTTATCATCCCCTTGGCATTAAATTTTCCAGTTTAAATACCTGTTGATGCCAAAGCAGATTTTTCCAATTTCTCATTCATCTCTGTTCGCTGTCAACCTAAGGAAGGAGATTGAAAAAAAAAAAACAACTTTCCCTTTTCACTTTCATTTTCTGCTTCCGAGTCTTCTTTGGGAGCAATGTATCTTTTTTAAAAAAAGTTTTAGTTCCTGGATGCCTTAATTGTTTCTTATCCTGGTCAGCCAAAACTTTCACTTCAGCACTTTCTTCCTCCTGCACATTCTTTTCCGGATGAGGGCTTCTTTGAGGCAGCCATTTCTGACTGCCTCTCTACCGCCTTCAGGAAAGGGAGTTTAGCCAGCTGGGGAGGAAAGATGCGGCTTTCCTCAACCCTGCTGGAGTCTCCCCCATCTTCACCGACCTCTACGGGGTGGCTTAGCCCTGAAGCCAGCTGGCTTGGGGCGCTCCGGCAGCGCACGATCACGGATTTCTGTCTGCCGCCGAAGCCCTGCAAACCGGAAGTCGCCCTCACCTCCTTTACTCTCAAACTGTGAGGTGGGCAGGAGCTGGAGCAAGTTATGGGAGCTCATCCGTTGCTTTCTGCTTGGGTCTCAAACCTTGACTGTCATCTTTACAACTAGCAAAATCAGGGTCTTTAACACTGATCCATCTCACCTTTACTTTCAAACTGCCAAGGTGGGCAGGAGCTGGAGCATGGAATGGGAACTCACCCCATCCCACAGCATTTGGGTCTCAAACCCAGCCTGTCAGCTTTCCAGCTGAAAAGGTTGGCCTGACAGTGGGGCTTAATACATTTTGCCACCCCAACAAAATATTTTAAGCCTCATCCTCCAGCCGGCGGTTAGGTGTGCATCGTGATGCTCATTAAAGGCAACTTTAATTAAATTTCATTAAAGTTGCAACTGCCACCTTGATTATTTTGGGGTGGGGGAAACCTACTAGGCAAGCACTCCTGCATTGTACCAGCCCAGTTGGGGAGGGGTCTCTTTCAACAGCTGACAAGCCCCTTGTTGGAAATAACTTGGCGTTTGGCATGTCTCTTCTAAATCAGGACGCAGAATGAAAAAGACTTAATGGAAAGTCTCCAAGCTGTGCCAATTCTTCTCCACACGCAAAATAGGCTTTTGAGAAGGCTCAGGGAAGGGTTGCCGTAATTATATTAGTATTTTTAACCTGGCTCCACAGGGGTTCATCTTACACGCTGTTGGCTTTCAAGAAAGTTCAAACTGCCCAAGGAGCTTCTGATCCAGTTCTACAGAGGAACGATTGAGTGTCATCTGCACCTCTACAACTGTCTGGTTTGGTTCTGTAACCCAACAGGACAGACACAGATTTCAGAGGATAATTAGAACTGTGGAAAAAACAATGGCTACCCACCTGCCTTCCATGGAGGACCTGTAAACTGTACCCTGAGTCAAAAAGAGGGCTGTGAAAATATCTACAGACCCCTCACATCCCGGACATAAACTGGGTCAACTCCTTCCCTCAAAATGACGCTATAGAGAACTGCACACCAGAACAACTAGACACAAGGACAGTTTTCCCCCCGAACGCCATCACTCTGCTAAACAAATAATCCCCTCAACACTGTCCAACTATTTACAAAGCCTGCATTACTGTTGCTATTAATCTTCTCATCACTTCTTAGCACCCATCCCCTCCCACTTGTGACTGGATGACTGTAACTTTGTCACTTGTATCCTTATGATCTATATGGAGTGTTTCCTAGTATGATTTGATTGCTTTTTGTACCCGATGACTATGATTAAGTATTGCACCTGATGATACTTGACTCTTGACGAACGTCTCTTTTTTATGTACACTGAGAGTTTATGCACCAAAGACAAATTACTTGTGTGTCCAATCACACTTGGCCAATAAAGCTATTCTATTCTATCCTATCCTATCCTATTCTTATTGTGTCCTGTGACTATTATTAAATGTTGTACCTGATGATTCTTGATGAATATATCTTTTCTTTTATGTGCACTGAGAGCATTTGCACCAAAGAAATTCTTTGTGTCCAATCACACTTGGCCAATAAAATAATTCTATTCTTACTTGCATAGGAGAGTGGGTGAGCAGTTGCGTCCTATAGCATGCCTGCCCAACGTGACTGCTTGCATTTTTTTTTCTACAATTTTTCGGAAGTGCCTCCTGGCTTTTGCTGACATCTGAGCACTTTTGGCCACACCAAGCCATATTTTATTGTTTGGAATAATTATTTCTACCAACAACCGCCTTCTTCTTTCTCTCTTTTCTCAGCTCGAGTTCCTAAGAAGATTCTGAAATGCAAGGCTGTGTCTCGGGAGCTAAATTTTTCCTCCACAGAGCAGATGGAAAAATTCCGCCTGGAACAGAAAGTTTATTTCAAGGGACAATGTCTAGAAGGTGCAGTTTTATTCTCCTTTGGAAATCTGGGTTGGGTTTTCACCAAGGAGGAGGAAAGAGAGAGAGAGAAAGAGAGAAACAGTTAGGTAGGCATGTTCTAACCTCAGCTTCCCCAACAGCACGAAGCTGAGTCCTCATCCCAATGAACCCCTTTTATTTAATTTACAATGAATTTCCTCTCCAACAAAGACCTGGCCAACAGTCCTTCAAGATAGTTCCCAATTACAGACCTTTATCAGGCTTGGAGAGTGACCAAGGCCGATAACTTTCAGTCCCTGCAATGCTTGGCAAGCATGCCGGAATGAACAAATGGTCCCCTGCAAACCACGCTCCCCTTTCGCTCCTCTTTTATTCCCTATGGAAGGGAATAAAATGCATTCACCATCACCTGTGTCCCTGACTCCCAAGTTGACAATTGTTCCTTAGCTGTTCCCTTCTGGCAGCTCTGCGCATGCACACACTGGGAACAGGCTCCAGCTGTTCTTCTTCCCCACTGATAACTGATAACTGTTAGATGGCCCTGGCTCCATCTCTGCCTCCAACGCAGAGCCCTCGTCCGAGCCTTCCCCAGACTCCAGGACTGGCCATGTTCCTTCCCAACCGACTCACTGTCCAAGTCTGCTACCAGCTCTGCTGTCAGCTGTCAGGCCACAACAGGCAAGCAGCAAAAAAAATTAACATGTTTCTGCTCTATCAGAAGTCAGCACCAATAATAAATAAGAATTAGTTATTATTTAGCATATGGCATCTATAGATAACATTGATACTCACATTTAGTTTAAATAAAGTGTCAGCAAATATGTATAGGTTGTATGTATTTGTGATGACCCAGGGTGGGATGCAAAAGCAACAGAGTCACAAAAACAGGTGAAGTCCCTTTAATTCCTTCAACTTGGCTTCAAAGCTCCAATTATCAGTGACTGGAGAAAAAAAACCCCACAGTTACGAAAAGGAAGAAATGCCGTTCAATCTCAAAATACATATAAATTTTAAAAAGACAAAAACAACAGAAACCACACTGAAGCAATTAGTGAGACAAGGCAGGATAAGGACTTGAAGACATCCATAGATATCGTATACACACACTAGGAAGGACTCCAGAATAAGTACTAAAAGTCTAGAGTTATTTCACACTTTGCTTCCAGCACTGGGCCATGTGCAGTTTGTCCTTTTAAACAGCCCTCACAGCTGCAGCCCATGAAGGGGATCAGGGCCCTTTCCTTCCCCATAGACCATGCCATTCACGTTTCTCCCTTATTCGTTCCTCCCTGCGTGCCCTAGGATGAAGAGGCGATGGGCCTGTGTCTTCCTCTGACTGCCCAGCTGGCCTGTGCCCTTCCCCGGTTTCCTCCACAACCTCCAGAGCCACACTTCCACTCCCTGTCGGCTGTTTCTCCTCTCCCTCAGAGTCAGATTCTAACAGGGGCATGACATGTATGTATGTGTATTTGCTGACACTTTATTTAAACTAAATTTAGGGAGATTTGGGTATGGGCTGGGTATATGTGTGTGCATGTGTTTTTGTGTGTGCGTCCATACCCACACACACCTATATTGTATTCTATAAGACGACATGAGAAAGGAGTGGTGCAGAGGTGGAGTTCTCACCTCACATCAGGAGGCTGTGAGTTTGATCCTTGGTAGAGGCAGATATTTCTCTCTCTGGCACAATGAGAATATATCTGCTGGAGAAAAACTCCACATTGGCAACAGGAACGGCATCCAGCCGGCCAGTAAATACTCAGCTCCATTCAGTTGCCCACTGGATAATGCTGGCTGTGGAATTCTGGGAGCTGAAGTCCACACATCCAGCAGTTTCCCAATATTTGATGGGCTGCCCCAAAGAAAAGAGGACAGGAAGCAATGGATGGCAGCAAATCAAGGAGAGATCCAACCTTAGAAATCAGGAGAAATTTCCTGACAGCCAGAAGAATTAACTGGAGGATTTAAAGAAGAGTTTGGGCAGCCATGTGTCTGAAATGGTGTAGGCTTTCCTGCCTGAGCCAGGGGTTGGACTAGAAGACCTCAAAGTGCCTTCCAACTCTGTGGTTCTGTTACCTGAATCTCACAGAGGTTGAGACACTGATTTAGATCATTTCAAATCCTGCCCGAGGTGGAGAATATGTCTGAATTGTTCCTTGCAGCTGAAGGATAGAATACTTCTGTAAACTTTGTTTGGGAAGCAAACAAAGTACGTCTATAGTGGTGTTTCCCAACCATACCCACTGTCATGCCCCTGTCGGAATCTGATTCCGAGGGGGAGGTCGAGCAGCTGGCAGAGAGTGAGAGTGTGGCTCTGTTGGCTGTGGAAGAAACTGGGGAAGGGCAAAGTCCGGCTGGGCAGAGCAGGAGAGAGGTAGAATAAGGGAGAGGGAATTCAGAGGAAGACCCAAGCCCACCCCGTCTTCATCCTAGGGTATGTGGGGAGGAACAGAGAATGGAGCAACATGAGTTGTGTGGCTTACAAGGGAGGAAAGGGCCCTGATTCCCTTCATTAGCTTCAACTGGGAACACAGTGTTTAAAAAGGGAGATTGCGCACAGCAAAGTTGTTGGAAGCAAATAGTGAGATATCTTTTATGGTCGAGGCTTATCTGGCATCTTCCCAACTGTGTGTGTTTTGTTGGCCTTTGAAGTCTGCAATTCCTTCTCCTGCCCTGTCCAGTTAATTGCTGCAGTATGGTTTGTGTAGATTTTTATTTACAGTTTATAAGTACTTTATTTTTGGACTGAATTTCCTCCACTGAAAGACTGTTCTTGGGAGAGTTTTTTCTCCAGCCGAAGGTAACCTGGACATTGGGGATAAGTTGGAGATATTAAAGGGACTTTACTTGCTTAGGTGACTGTGTTGCCTTTGTGCCACACCCCTTTGGGTCATCACAACCACTTTAAGAAACATGGACTTCAGCTCACAGAATTCTGGGAGTTGAAGTCAACACACCTTAAAATTTACCAGGGTTGAAAAACACTTGTATGGCCCATTTTAAATCCTACCCATATATGAGAAACTTTAAGTGCAGGGGATGGATGACTTCCAGGCCGTTACTTACCTGGACGACAGGTGTAAAGGGAGAACCTGGCTGTTTATGGCACTAATCCTCATCCTCTTTTTACAGAGTGGTTCTTTGAGTTTGGCTTTGTCATCCCAAACTCCACCAACACCTGGCAGTCTTTGATAGAAGCAGCTCCAGAGTCGCAAATGATGCCCGCTAACGTTCTCACGTGAGTGTTTGCCCTTTCTCATTCACACAACCCCAGGTCAAGATAATTGACTTCCCAGAAACACAGAGAAGGCAGAGAGAACGCCAGTTCCAATGCTGAGGTGTCTTTAGCTGAAGTCAGAATCCTTCTGGCTCTATAATCAGCGGTGAAGTTTGCAGATCAGCCCTTAATTTTCAGATTATTATTATTATTATTATTATTATTATTATTATTATTATTATTATTATTATTATTATTATTATTTTGGTTGGGGGAGGGATTTACTGAGCGTCCCGGCTTGAATTCATGGGTGAGCTTCACCTGATTTCTTTTTATTTATTTATTTATTTTTATGGAGGTTATCATATATAAAATTACAAATGAAAATAAAGATAACAGGACAATGGAAAGCAAGAAAGGAAGAGTGAGGGACAAGAGGGAAGAAAAATCATTGACTTCCAACTTTTCGCAGGGCAGTGAAATACAAAATAAAACTATAGCCTCAGCTTTTTGCTTTGCATATTTGAGATTGGCTCCTTCAGCCTTGAAAGGGTAAATTCTTTATCCTTTGGAGTCTGACTGGCCAGTTTCCACAACCCTGACTCTAGCAGGTCATTTGGGCTGTTCATTCATTCATTCACTTTCTATAGCCACCCATCTCAACCCAATGACTGTGCTAAAGCTATAAAAATAATTAATTCAATAAAAAACCATTTAAAACAATAAATGCATCCACAATAAATAGAGACAGCAACTGAAATAATTAACTAGTTAGCAGTTCAGTGTAGTGGTTAAGGTGCTGGCCTAAAAGCCAGGTGTCTGTGAGTTATAGTCTTGTCTTAAGCATGAGAGCCAACGAGGTGACTGGTCCAATCACCGGGTGGCTGTGAGTTCTAGTCCTGCTTTAGGCATGAAAGCCAACTGAGTGACTGGACTAATCACCAGTTCTTGTCCTGCCTCAGTCATGAAAAGCCAGCTGGGTGACTTTGGTCCAGCCATTCTCTCAAACTCCAACCTAACTGTTGTGAGGAAAATAAGAGGAAAGAAGAAGTATTTGCCACCTTGAGTTACCTATTAAATCATAAAAGCAAGATTAAAAATCAAACAAGCAACAATAAAGCCCTTAGCCCATTCAGAGCCGCAGGCTTGGGCAAACTGCCCAGTTTTGAAAGCTTTATATGATCTCTCTTCCACCATTTCACCTTTTTTTTTTTCTTTCTCTCTCTTCCTTTTCTCCCTCTATAGCGGGAACGTGATCATAGAAACCAAGTTTTACGACGACAACCTCCTTGTCAGCACTTCCAAAGTAAGACTGTTCTACGTTTGAGAGGAGTCTGGGGCAGGGCTCGGGCCTGTCTTTAGTTCCTCCCCTCACCTGATTTCCTGCCCCCTGGGGGGCCGAATCCCCAATTCCTCCCCGCAAGGCATCCAGTGACAGAAGACATTTTATTAGGAGGTCTGGAGCATGGCGAGACTCGTGCCCTTGGCCCATCCTTCTCTTGCCCTCCTGCCCGGGACAAGGCCACGCTTGCAACACCTTGTAGCCATCTTCTCGGATGTTGGAAAAGGGGAACTTTTTTGGGGTGGGCAAGAAGGATCAAGATTGTAAATGGGACTTAAAGGGTTGGGTTGTTTGTCTGTCTTTTTAGATCTTTCTACGTCTCCATCCTTTAGTCGCCTTCTTGGCAGGCTGGCTGTCATCTCAGTTTCTCCATTGTCTCTTTATATTTGTTTTAAGTTTCACCTGTTCGGCTCCCTCCCTCCCTCCCTCTCTCTCTCTCTCTCTCTTTTTTCCCTGCCTCCATTTTTTAATTCTGACTCTCCTCTCCGTTTATACTGGTCCAGACTCATTTCTTCCACTGTCCCTCCGTTCCTTGAACTTGTAAAATAGACTGCAATATTCTTACATAATGTAATTAAAAAATAAATAAATAAATTTCTGATTGAAAAGTTCCTGGTTTCGCTTGGAGTTTACTTCCAGGGATGGGTTTCTCCGGGGCCATGAAAAATAAAAACACGAAACGATCTGAACTTGCCTTCCACCTGGTGTTGTCTTCCAGATGTTCTGGATTCCTGGACAGAAATGTAAAGAGGAAACTTTGCTAGCGAGTGTTCCCAGCAGGGCCAAGGTTGATCTGCTTATTTCCAAGAACTAGGGATGATATGATAGCAGTCTTCCCAATATTTCCCAAAGCCCCAGAACGCAGGAGAAGAAGAAACAGATGGAAATTAATCAAGGAGAGAAGCAACCTGGGATTAAAGGAGAAACTTCCTTAACAGTGAGAATGATTAATGGAACAGCTTAACACCAGAACTTGTGGATACTCCATCACTGGAGGTTTTTAAGAAAAGATTGGACATCCACATGTCTGAAATGGTGCAGATCCATGATGATGAACCTATGGCACTTGTGTCAGAAGTGGCATGCAGAGCCAGCTCTCTGGGCATGCCGGCTGTTGGCCATTGCTCTTCTGGGTTCCTGCATGCTGGCCAGCTAGACTTCATATGTGCATGATATTCCGGTTCCCAGAAGGCGCCGGCCACCTGGTCTTTCAGTTTCTGGAGCACATGTGTGCATGAAGACTCACTGGCCAGCACACATGCATGTCAGAAACCAGCAGAGCTGCTGGCCAGACGCTCTGGACCTCGGACCATCCTGCCCATACATTTGCGCTCACATTTAACACATTTACACACTTACATACTTAATTGTGAGTCGGGCTTGAATTTTAGCAGACAGGAGTGAAACCATCCTTCTCCCACTGTCAGGCTACAGTTCCTTTGGTTCTATTACACATAAAGGGGTAAAGGAGTCTACGCAGATTTTACTCTGCTAAACCTTTGCCAATTCTAGGGGCCAGTGCCCATTTCTGTTTCAAGGCCATTGAACCAGCTCTGCCCAAAGACATTTCTGAGGTCAGGTGACCAGCATGACGCCACAGAGCACTGTTACCTTCCCACCAAAGTGGCTGTAATGACCCTAGGCATGGCACAAAAATAACCAAGTCATAAAAATAAAAGAAAGTCCCTTTAATGCCTCCAACTTGGCCCCAATGTCCAATTATCCTGAGCAGGATATCAAACTCGAGAAAACAGTTTACGAAGGGAGTAAATGCAGTCCGCACCCAAAGTAAAGTTAATTCGAATAAAAAACCCAACACAAACCACACTGAAGGAATTAGTACGGTGGGCAAGGATGATTAATTTCAGACTTCTACCACATAATGCAGCAACCACAGTGGGGAGGAAGCCAAAACACAGATAAGCTCCGAAAAGAATGCACGCTTTGCTTCCAGCACCTTTGCCATGCACAGTTTGTCCAGTCCTCCCAGCTGCAGCCCAAGAAGGGGATCAGGGCCCCTTCCTCCCCCATAGACCATGCCACTCACCTTTCTCCCTTATCTGCTCCTCCCTGGGTGCCCTAGGATGAAGAGGGGATGGGCCTGGGTCCTCCTCTGAATGCCCATTCGGCCTGTGTCCTCCCCCAGTTTCCTCCACAACCAATGGAGCCACACTCCCACTCCCTGTCAGCTGTTCCATCTCTCCCTCAGTCAGACTCCAACAGAGGCATGACAGTGGTACCTATTTATATTCTTGCATTTGCATGCTTTCGAACAGCTGGGTGATCAGGAGCTGAAGCAGGGACAGGAGCTCAACCCATCACATGGCACTCGGGCCTTGAACCTTCACTGCTGGCTTTGCAACTGATAAGCACAGTGTCTTAACCCACCAAGCAACCATGCCACCCCTCTATCACATGGCACACACCTAATACACAGGGCAAAAGCAGATTACAAGTAGTCCTTGTTTTAGGACAGCGATTGCTAGCCTGGTTGCTGTCGTAACCCCAAGACGTGCAAGTTATTAAGTGGGAAATGGTGGGAATCTCAGGTAAGGAGGAGGCAATAACACAGAAATTATTATTATCTGTTCATTAGCATCCTTTAGCACACCCCATTTGTGGATGGCACCTCTTTTTGAATTCAGAGATCTTTTGAAGACTAAAACATGTAAAAGAAGATGTCCGGTGGAGCTACCTTGGTGAGAAATTAATTTTAATTGCATTTTTCTCCAAGTTTCACCCTCATTAGAATTAGAATTATTTTATTGGCCAAATGTGATTGGACACACAAGGAATTTGTCTTGGTGCAAATGCTCTCAGTGTACATAAAAGAAAAGATACATTCGTCAAGGGTCAAGAATCATCAGGTACAACAGTTAATAATAGTCATAGGGTACAATAAGCAATCAAATCATTCTCGGAAACAGTCAATATAAATCGTCAGGATACAAGCGACAAAGTTACAGCCATACAGTCACAAGTGGGAGGGGAGGGGTGATAAGGAGTGATGAGAAGATTTAATAGTGATAGTACGGCAGACTTTGTGAATAGTTGGACAGTATTGAGGGAATTATTTGTTTAGCAGAGTGATGGCATTCAGGAAAAAACTGTGTCTAATTGTTCTGGTGTGCAGTGTCCTATCATGTCTTGTGCTGAAAGATCTTATTCAAGATAAACCAGGACCCTCCAAACTTGGCTCCTTTAAGACTTGTGGACTTTAATTCCCAGAATTCCCCAGCATGCTGGCTGGGGAATCTGGGAGTTGAAGTTTACAAGTCTTCAAGGGGCCACGTTTGGAGAGCCCTGAACAACAAGCTGTTGGGAACTAATATCTCCAGTCCTCCTACCTACTTCTCAAGTGAACAGAAGGACAAGGGGAGACATGATAGCAGACTTTCCAGTATTTGAGGGGCTGTCACAGAGAAGAAGGGTCAAGCTATTCTCCAAAGCACCTGAAGGCCAGACAAAGAACAATGGATGAAAACTGAACAAGGAGAGATTTAATAAGGAGAAACTTTCTGACAGGGAGAACAATCTACCCATGGAACAGAAGTTGCCTTCTGAAGTTGTGGGAGCACCATCACTTGAGACTTTCAAGAAGAGACTAGACTGCTGTCAGTCAGGAATGGTGTAGGGTCTCCTGTTTGGCCAAGGGGGTGTGTGGACTACATCAGTGGTTGCCAACCAACGGGCCAGGAACCACTGGTGGTCTGCAAGAAAATTTGGTGGTCCACAGAGAAATGTCACTCCCAAGGCAATTAACCCAGGCTGTGCAGGAATACAAGGCTGCACCGTCCGCATGGACTGCAGGAACACAAGGCTTGTGTTGCTTGCATTGCGAACAACATGAGGGAGTGAGGGGAGGGGGGAAGGGCAGAGGGGGGCAACTTGCCCCACTCACCCCACGTGCCTGGCCTGGCCACCAGGCTACTTCTTTCCGCTTCTTTCTTCTTCTGCTTTTGGTTGCACGCAAGGAAAGCAGCAGAAGTCTTTCTTTCTCTCCCCCAAACTCTACCAGAAATGAGTCTTTGGGACCCTGCAAGGCCTCCTGCCCCAAGAGGCTGCACCGGCAAAGACTCCTTTCCGGCAGAGTTTGGGGGAGAGAAAGAAAGACTTCTGCGGATTCTGCTGCTTTCCTTGCAAGGAGCCAAAAGTCTCTCCCTCTCTCTCTATCCCTGAGAACAGAGCTGGGGATGGTATCCTGCGATCCCAGATAAAGAACGATCGATCGGTAGGAAAACGGGGTGGGGGATTTTACCGCAGACTTTTCTGGGGATTTTCCCAGGGTCTCTGGTCTGCGGGATTTAATATTACGAGATTGGGGGTCCCTGAGGTCCAAAAGGTTGGCGACCCCTGGACTAGATGTCCTACAAGCTCCCGTCCAACTCTGTTCATCTGTTACAATCTATTTCTTCCCCTTTGAGAAGATAGGCTTGACACTTCTCCTCTACTCTTTCGGAAGCCCACCCGGAGTTCTCAAATATTACACTTCAGGGTTTTGCAGTAACTTCCACTCGTTCCTTTTCCATCCCTGTGGGACAAATCAGGATTAGCGCCTAACAGACTCATGCTGCAGTTCACAAAGCGTACGACTTCCTCAGTATGAAAAAGGTGCTGGACTTCAACTCCCAGGATTCCTGGCTTCTGTGTACCCCAACAAAAGGGACGGTCAACCAGCCATCAAAATCCTCCCAGCCCAGACCTTCAGAGTTGTTCACCACTATGGCCACTAAATGGCAGCAAAACACAAGAGTTCTTTCAAAGAGAAGCAGAATTCTTAAATTTCTGAACTTCGCCCCTTGAAGATGCTGGACTTCAATTCCCAGAATAGTCCATACATTTTCAAGTGGCCGAGTTTGAGAAATACAGTTTTAACTTCCCTTTGGTCTTCCCAAAGAGACGTGCTCTGGTTCTGTCAGACTTCAGTATCTATACTCCCCATCCTGTATGGGCTGCTCAAAAAATTACTACCCGGGTGGCATTTGGTACCCTCGTGCAACAGCTGCTTTACTCAGAGAGAGCACTGAAGGTTCATTAGCATGGTTGCACTGAGGTTTTCAAACTGCACTGGGGCAGCTGTTTCCTATCAGAATTTCTCAACTATACCAGGGAAGGGAAGGGAAGCAGGGAGCAGGGGAGGAAGGAAGGAGAGAGGAAGGAAGGGAGGGAGGGAGGGAGGGAGGAAAGAAAGAAAGAAAGAAAGAAAGAAAGAAAGAAAGAAAGAAAGAAAAGGGAGGGAGGGAGGGAGGGAGGGAGGAGAGAGGGAGGGAGTGAAGGAAGGAGAAAGAGGAGGGGAGGGGGAAGGGGAAGGAAAGAAAGAAAGAGAGAGGAAAGAAAGGAAGGAAGGAAGAAAAGGAGGGAGGGAGGGGGAGGGGAAGGAAGAAAGAAGAAAAGAGAAAAGAAAAGAGGGAGGGAAGGAGGAAGAGAGAGACAGTTCTGGGCCAAGAGGGGAAACAGGAAGTGTCGTATCCAAAAAGATTGCACGAACAGGTCTGGTGACATGTATATGGTGAGGTCCTGCATCAACAAAACCTGCAAATGACCAGGCTAAATTTGTGCGATTGATTTATTGATTTGATTTCTATCCAGCCTTCATTATCGTTTAGAAATAATTCAAGATGGTGAACATGGTTAACATACTCTGTCCTCCTCCTCTTTCCCCCAGAATAACAACCCAGTGAGGTGGGTTGAGCTGAGACAGAGAGGGGGGCGGAGGAGGGAGGGAGGGAGAGAGGGTGGGAGGGGGAGAGCAGGGAAGGAGAGGGAGGCAGGGGAGAGAGAGAGGGCGGGAGGGAGAGAAAGAGAGATAGAGGGAGGGGAAGGGAGGGGAGAGGTGGAGGGAGGGAGGGAGAAGAAGGCAGGGGGAGAGAGAAAGAGAGGGAGGGAGGGAGAAAGAAATTGGCCCAAAGTCACCTGGCTGTTTTATCATCCCGAAGGCAGGACTAGAACTCGCCGTCTCCCAGTGATTGGCCCCAAAATCACCCCGCTGGCTTTCCTGCCTAAAAACCGGCCTAGAAGAACCCACCATCTCCTGGTTCCTACTCCTCCACCTCAACCTCTAGAGATCCAACTGGCCCTAGCTAACATCTTCCACATCTGGTGCTATAAAACCTTTTCTTGGGCTTTTAACCCACTGTCCCTTAACCTTTGATTCCTTTGATTCAGTGGTACTCTTAAAACTAAAATCTTACGGTATCTCTGGACACCTTCACATCTGGATAGAAGCATTCCTGTCAAACAGACAACAAATGGTCAAAATTGGGAGCGTCCTATCAAATTCTGTGCCTGTCTCCAGTGGTGTCCCCCAAGGCAGTGTTTTAGGACCAACTCTCTTCCTACTCTGCATCAATGACCTCTGTGATCGTATCAAGAGCAACTGCGTCCTCTTCGCTGACGATGTGAAGCTATTCAACACCAGAGACAATACTGCTACCCTTCAAAAAGACCTCGACTACGTATCAGGATGGGCAAACAAATGGCAACTTCAAATCTCAACAAATAAATGCTCTGTCCTACATATTGGCAAAAAATAAAATAAAATCAGAAAATAAAATACAGGCTGAATAGTCAAGACTTTGTTGATGATCCAAACTCTGTCAAGGACCTTGGAGTTCTCATCTTTAATGATCTAAAGTGCTAGAGCCCACTGTAACTACCTAGCCAAAAAGGCGTTAAAAATTGCTAACCTAATCTTATGTAGCTTTTTCTCTGGTAATATCACACTACTAACTAGAGCATACAAAACACTTGCTAGACCACATTACGTATCTGATGTTAACACAATTGAGAAAGTCCAGAAATATCTCACAAGAAGAATTCTCCACTCCTCTACTCGCTGCAGAATATCTTATGACACCAGACTTGAAATTCTAGACCTAGAAAACCTAGAACTACGCCGTCTTCAGTCTGACCTAAGTATAGTATATAAAATCATACAATACAGTGTCCCACCTGTCAATGAATACTTCAGCTTCAACCATAACAACACAAGAGCACACAATAGATACAAACTCAAGGTTAATCGCACCAAACTTGATTGCAGGAAATACGACTTCAGCCACAGAGGGGTCAATGTCTGGAATCCTCTACCTGACTCTGTGGTTTCTTCCCCAAACCCCAAAACTTTAACCTTAGACTGTCTACTATTGACCTCACCCCTTTCCTAAGAGGTCTGTGGGGGCCGTGCATAAGCGCACCAATGTGCCTACCGTCCCTGTCCCATGGTTTCTTTTTGTTTTTCTTATATGTATGCATTTCGTGTATTCATAACTATGTTTATACTTTTACCTGTTAACTTATAATCACTTGACAAATAAAATAAATAAATAAATAAATAAATAAATAACCCTCCTGCTTGTGCCACTTCCTCAAATCCCTAGCCGGATGTACAATGCGCTAAAGGTTTTAAATCCTCTTTTTCCATCTCACATAGCAGAAAACCGTGCCTTTTGCTGGCAAATTTCACCACTTCAGTGCTCCTGCTGGAGGTTCGGCCCAAATGCTGATTGACTGTTGCTTTTTCAAGGAGTAGCTTTGGTTTCCCAGCCCCCCAGCCTCCCCCCAACCCACCTACCCTTGTTACAGCCAGAGGGTCATTTTGCTCCAGACAAGGTCTAATCCAATCAAACCTAATTCGATTTGCAAAATGCTTCCTCCCTTCCATTTGAGGCTCAAACCCCTCACACACACACACACACAAAAAGAAAACCAGCAGACTTTAGCATTTTATCACAGTCAGCAATGCTTCATTATCCTGCTTCCCTCCTTCCATTTTTTCCCCCCTTTAAGATGCAGCTGTGATCAACCCAACTATGCAATAATCGTCATCACAATAGGAAAGGGAAATGAACAGGGATTCAAAAAATAAATAAATTTTAAAAAGGCCTGAAAATTATGCTGGTGACAGGATGGCTCCAAAGATATTGATCAGATGGCTTGGAAGAGTAGGAAGTAGTTAGCACCCACCCCGCTCCTAGAAAAATGAAATATCCTAAAGAAACATTAAAAAGGCAGAATATTTCCTCTAAATAGAGTAGAAACTCAGCAGCAGAAACTCATCTCAGAAGCAGAAGCTCACCCTTACCTTTATTAATGGGTGGGCCATGAAAGCCTGGGACAGAATATTCTACATAACAAAGTTCTCCTCCAGGTAGAGTTATAATAGGAATTGCCCAAAGCCCTTTCATTACATCACCCAGGAAGGCTCAACCAAGCCTGGGATTCAGGACAGCCTATAAAGTTGTCCTTGCATGGGCCAGTCTGACAACCAATCAGAATACAAGCTCAAATTCAAATCCCAACAGAGAGTATATAAGGGACTCTCAACATCTCTTCCCTTTTTCGTCACCCAAGGCCTGTGATCCTGTCCATCATTAAACCATCTTTCCAAGCAGTCACCATGTTTCCAATGCCTTTCTTCCCCACTTGGAACTGAACCCAGAAGGATAATTCTCCCAACATAAGTTTTTGTCTTTGTCCTGTGTCATTTGGCACCCGGGCGTCCGTAGGGAGAAGCGGAGGGATCCCAAAACAATGAAGTTTTGGTTCTGGTTTCGGGGGGCAGAAGGGTTGCTTGTGGGTCTGATGGATGAACAGATTGAAAGAAAATAGGGTCCCTGTGTTCTTACATGCGATGGTCACTGGTCGGCTGCTGTATGTCAAGAGGCAGAAGGAAATACCGATAGAATAGAATATTTGTAGCTCAGGATGGGAATTTGCAGAGACGAGGAGCAGGAGGAGGAAGAGCTAGAGGAGGAGGAGGAGGAGCTAGAGGAGGAGGAAGAGGAGGAAGAGCTAGAGAAGGAGGAGGAGGAGGAAGAGGAGGAGGAAGAGGCACTAGAGGAGGAGGAGGAGAAAGAGCTAGAGAAGGAGGAGGAGGAAGAGGAGGAAGAGCTAGAGGAGGAAGAGGAGGAAGAGGCACTAGAGGAGGAGGAAGAGCTAGAGAAGGAGGAGGAGGAGGAGGAGGAGAAGGAAGACTTTCTGGGTGCTTTCTGAGCTTGGTGGTTTTCTTGGAAACGTTTCATGACCCAACTAGGTCACATCATCGGTGCTAGAAAGGATGGGAATTTGCAGAGAGGAGGAGGAGGAGAACTGTGGGATCCTTGGTGCTCTCTAGAGACATTTCATGACCAAACTAGGTAACCTCATCAATGCTTGAAGAAAGAGGAGTTCGCTTTATTTATGCACTAACTAATAGCTGCCCTGTCAATGTTGCTGGAAATATGCTTTTCTTCTTGGCAATTCCTTGATTAGGTTGTTGCTTACTGTTTGGTTGTTTGCCTGCCGGTAATTCCTTGATTGGGGTATCCTTTACTGCTGGATTGTTAGTCAGGTATTAATCCTGTGTTACCAGGAATCACCAAGAGCGTTCCCACTAACGTCTCTGGAATCAGTTATGGTCATAAGCTGAAGACTACTCTATTATTGGAAGACTTGCTATCCTGTCTCCCCCTGGTCCTTCTCTTCACTAGACTAGCCAGGCCCAGTTCCAGCAATCATTCATTGTATGTTTTATCCTCCAGTCCCCTTTCTTTCTCTTCTCTGTACTCATGAAACCTCAATTAATCAAGAAGAGAAGCAACCTAGAATTAAGGAGAAATTTTCTGACAGTGAAAAAAAAAAATTATCCAGTGGAACTACTTGCCTCCAGATTTTGTGGGTGCTCCATCACTAGAGGTTTTTAAGAAGAGATTGGAAAGATAATTTATCTGAAATAGTATAGGTTTGGCCGCATTTGGTTTATGCGGTTCTCTACCTTCAGTTCTTTGAAGCTGTAGAATTGATTGATTAACAATCAATCACTCAGTCACAAAAGGATTTGGTACATCGTTATAGTGACAAGAAAACTGCAGGGATGCATGTTTGACTTGAAGGATAACCTTCCTTCCTTCCTTTCCTGCCTCCCTTCCTCCCTCCTCTTCTTTCCTCTTCTCCTTCCCATCTCCTTTTCCTTCTTCCTTCTTCTTTTTCTTTCCTCCTACTTGACCAGGGAGTTGGACTAGAAGACCTCCAAGGTCCCCTCCAATATCTGTTATTCTGTTATTCTTCTTCTCTATGGCAGCCCCTCAAGTACAGGAAGACAGCTATGATGTCCTCCTTAAATCTTCCCTTTGTTAGTGTTGAGTAACTTAAGTAATTTTTGCAAAGGGATCATTGATCTTCAAAGGTTTACAATTGCAACTTAAGCCCCCCCCCCCCTCTGTCTGGCCCCCTTGGGATCTTTGTAATCTACCCATGATCCTTGTCCAGGAGAGATTTCTGATTATTCCCTACACACCCATCAGGTGTAAGAAAACCAGGACACAGTGCTGGCCCCTGGTCCAAATCGGATTGCCTCCCACCCACCTTTCAGGAAGAATTGAACTTGAATTTGGTACCTTCATTTTTATCTTTACTTGGAATTTTTAACCCGTGTTTAATGCTGGTTTAAAATTATGCTTTTATTTATTCAGTGTTTTGATATGGTTTTATTACAGTGTTGTAAACCTTAGGTAAGATGGACAGCGTAGAAATTTAATTAAGTAAACAAATGAAATGCATAACTGAACTTCCTGTAGATTTATTGATCCATTATACACATCACTGAAATTTTGAGGGTTTAACCTTGCTTTTTATTTGTTTTCCTTGTGGGTATGTTCATTATATTTACAGACTATTCACCATGGAAGTTATAAGCTTGCGTACTGCAGATGTCCTATCCTTACGATATTGCCGACATATAATTTTTATTATTTACTTTTAAGTGGGAAGAAACAAGCTAACACAAACTAATAGAAAGTAAGGAAAAGAAAGACAAAAGGTGCAAGAAAATGGTTAAAGAAAAAGGAGGAAAAACATTCAAAAAAAAGTAATTATAAATATAAATATATTCCAACCTCTCTCACTCAAGTTACAATACGTTATTGTTCTTTTTATCATGTAATCTCTCTTGTCTAACCAGGAGTTCATTTTTTTTTCATTATTATGCAAAGCGTTCATAAGAGGTTTCTAGTCAGCAATAAATGTAGATAAATAATGTCTTTTCTTTTATCAAAGAAGTTGGTTTATCCACCTCAGCAAATTCTACCAATTTCACCAACCATTAGTGGAGGGTAGTGCCAAATCTTTCCATCTCTGGGCATAGAATAATCTTGTTGCTGCAATAACATCTTGCAATAATCTTCTGTAGCTTTTTCCTAGTTATCCATTAACCCTAAAAAGGAGGGGAAAAAATCATCTTCCTTTGATGCTTCATCTTGAAGAAAGGAGGGGGGCTTGATTATAGCTATCCTCAACTTACAACCATGATGGAGGCCAAAATTTATGTTGTTAAACAAGACGGTGGTGAAGTCAGTTTTGCTCCATTTTACGACCTTCCTCGCCACTGTTGTTAAGTGAATCAGGGCTGTTGCTCAGTTTTTCAACCCGGTTGTTAAGTGAATCTAACTTCTCCATGGACTTGGCCTGCCAGACACAGGGACGCTGAAACCGTCATAAATATGAGTCAGTTGCCAAATGTCTGAATTCTGATTGTAGGGACACTGCAACGGTTGTAACTGAAAAACGGTCGTAAGTCATTTTTTTCAGTGTTGTTGCAACTTCAAACAGTCACTAACTGAATGGCTGTAAGTTGAGAACTCCCTGTAAGCACTTGAGGTAAAAAGAGAGATTTAGAATTAACATTAAGAGAGTTTTTTGGTGGCACCAAATTTAATCCTGAAAAAAAAGCTAAGCACAGTTACACTTGGGTAGTATTTGAATTGTAAACCACCAATAAACCTAACTACAGAATAGAATAACAGAGTTGGAAGGGACCTTAAAGGTCTTCTAGTCCAACCCCCTGCTCAAGTAGGACCCTACGCCATTTGAAACAGTCCAGTCTCTTCTTAAAAGCGTCCATTGATGGAAGCACCCACAACTTCTGGTGGCAAGCTGTTCCACTGGTTAATTGTCCTTACCTTAGGAAGTTTCTCCTTAATTCCAGGTTGCTTCTCTCCTGGATGAGTTTCCATCCGTTGCTTCTCGTCCTGCTCTTCAGGGGCTTTGGAGAATAAGTTGACCCCCTTTTCTTGGTGGCAACATTGTTGAAAGACTTCTATCATGTCACCCCCAGTCCTTCTTTGCATTAAACTAGACATACCCAATTCCAGCAACCACTCTTTATATCTTTTAGCCTCCAGCCCCCTAATCCTCTTTGTTGCGCATCTCTGCACCCTTTCCAGAGTCTCCACATCACCAGGCGGCTGTGAGTTCCAGTCCTGCCTTAGATATGAAGTCACTAGGAGACCGTGAGTTCCAGTCCTGCCTTAGGGTCACTTTGGGCCAATCACCAGGAGGCTGTGAGTTCCGGTCCTGCCTTAGATATGAAGTCACTAGGAGACTGTGAGTTCTAGTCCTGCCTTAGGCATGAAAGCCAGCTGGGTCACTTTGGGCCAATCACCAGGTGGCTGAGAGTTCCAGTCCTGCCTTTTTTTATATCGTGGTAAACAAAACTGGATGCAGTATTCCAAGTGTGTATTCCATTTCTCTATTTCATATTTCTTTGTAATTCTGCATTTTATATTTCGATAAGCTATTAAAAAGCACAAGCAGTAGAGATGGAGGCCAGAAGTGTCCCTCCCGGCCTTCTCTCGAAGGATGCCCTCACCTCATCGTCCTCGGCTGCCCGTTTTCCGGTCGGACCTTCAGTCTCGTCATCTTCATCGCCGTCTGCAGTATTCCAAGTGTGGCCTTATCCAAGGCACTATAAAGCGGTACTATCACTTCGTGTGATCTTGATTCTATCCCTCTGATGATGCAGCCTGGAACTGTGTTGGCTTGTTTGGCAGCTGCAGCACACGGCTGGCTCCCGCCCCCCCCCCCCCCCCCCCCCCGCCCCCCCAAAAACCCCACAATCCTAAAGCTGTATTAACAAAGGGATAGAATAATCCATCCGTTATAGTTAGATAGTAGGGATGCGGTAGCTCAGTGGCTGAGATGCTGAGCTTGTCAATCCGAAAGTTTGGCGGTTCAAATCCCCAATGCCGCGTAACGGAGTGAGCTCCCATTCCTTGTCCCAGCTTCTACCATCCTTGCAGTTTGAAAGCACATAACAAAAATGCAAGTAGAAAGATAAGGGCCCCTTTGGTGAGAAGGGAACAGCGTTCCGTGCGCCTTCAGGCGTTTAGTCCTGCCAGTCACATGACCACGGAGACGTCTCCGCACAGCGTTGGCTCTTCTTCGGCTTTGCAATGGAGATGAGCACTGACCCCTAGAGCCGGAAACGACTAGGATGGATGTGCGAGGAGAATCTTTATGCATTACCTATAGTTAGATAAATCTGAATAAAACTTGATCTGCAAAATACTTTTGAGTCTTTGTTGAGGTAATTCCCCGTTGGGAGAATGAGCGCATACAGGGAGACGTATTTGAGAGGAGTGTTTGAATAATACACATACAGCACACAGATATACTGTGCAGTAAATGTAGGTTTTTACTTCCAGAAACGTTAAGCAAAGTCCAAACAAGAAATCCAGAATCATTCACAGGTAAATCAGCCAGTTTTTCAATCCAGGGATAATCCAAATATCAAAGTCCAGCGTCAAAAAAAGGTTCAGTAATAGACTTACATTAAATCCAGTAATATCAGTCAATTAGAAAAAATGGAGGAACGGCAATACTTTCCAACAAAATGAAAAACAGAGACTCACTCAAACACACTCTCTACTGAGACTAAGACTGAAATAACCCAGGTTTCTGACTCAATCTTATGGCCATTTGAGAAACCACACCTAATTACAGTTTTGCATTTTCTTAAAGATAACAGTTTTAAAATGTTTATCTTGGTTTATATATTTCTAACCCAGATACCTGTTAGGTGACTTATATTCCTAACAGTCTTTATGCAGCAGGGGATGTTAGCAGACTCTCATTCTTGCATGGATGACAAAATAAGGGGCATGCATAAGTGCACCATCGTGTCTACCATACCTGTCCTATTGTCCCCATTTATTCATATCTATTTCCTGTATTCATATACATGTTTATACTTATACCTATTATCTTGCAAGCGATTGACAAATCAAATGAAAAAATAAATAAAACAAGGAAGGACAGAAGGAAGGGGGAGGAAGGAGGGAAAAGAATGGAGGGAGGAAAGAAAAGAAGGGAGGGAGCAGGAGAAAGGAAGGAAGGAAAGGAAAGGAGAGAATACCCATTCCTAAGAGGTCTATAAGGGGCGTACATAAATGCACCATCGTGCCTATCGTCCCTGCCCTATTGTCCCCATTTATTCATACCTATTTCCTGTATTCTTACTCATGTTTATACTTATACTTATTTTCTTCTAAGTGATTGACAAATCAAATAAATAAATAAATAAAATTAAAAAAATAAAATAAACACAATACAATAATAAAATAAAAAATTAAATTAAATTAAATTAAATAATTAAATTAAATTAAATTAAATTAAATTAAATTAAATTAAATTAAATTAAATTAAATTAAATTAAATTAAATTAAATTAAATTAA
>BLBF01000040.1:186009-220342 GCA_015471245.1 Laticauda colubrina | reverse complement strand
AAGAGAAGAGAAGAGAAGAGAAGAGAAGAGAAGAGAAGAGAAGAGAAAGAAGAAAGGAAGTTAAATAGTGCTCAGACTTACAGTATATAGTGCTTCACAGTGCTTTTACAGTCCTCTCTAAGCAGTGTACAGAGTCAGCCTCTTGCTTCCAACCATCTGGATCCTCATTTTACCCATCTCAGAAGGATGGAAGGATGAGTCCACCCTGAACCCGGTGAGAATTGAACTGCCAAATTGAAGGCAACCGGATGTCAGCAGAAGTAGTTTGCAGTACTGAACTCCAGCCACTGTACCACCATGGCTCCTTATAGAAAAGAACTCTGCTCTCTTTTCTCTTTCTCTCTCTGTCTATATATATATATATATATATATTGGGTCCTCTAAGTGCCATGTCAGATTGAAGGCTTTACACTTCCCCTTAACTGCCCCGATAAAAGGTAAAATGTCCTGGATTTCAAGTAACTCCATGGACACGTTCTTGTTGAAAACTGCCCAGTGTCATTTAAGTTATAAATCATTTATTTATAAATCTAGGTTCCTTGGCAACAATACCAAGGCTTTCTTTTTTTTAAACTTCCCTTTCTGATGCAGCCATTCTCCACAGGGGTATTTTTCCAACGTTGGGAACTTGAAGATATGTGGGCTTCAGCTCCCAGAATTGCCCAGCCAACAGGCTGCCAGTCTGATAAAATGGGTATGTTGTGGTTTGCTGGCAGCTGGTACAAATGGCAGCAGAATTGGACAGTGGGGAAGAACAGGGACCAGTCTGGGAGTCTGGAAGGGACTCGGAGGAGGGTCCTGCATCCGATGCAGAGATGGGGCCAGGACCATCTGGGAGTTGTGTGCTGCCTCCGGAGCCTCCAGAATCTGACAGCAGGCGAGGCAGAGGAACAGTGGGAGCCTGTTCCCAATGTGTGCTTGTGCAGAGCTGCCAGAAGGCAAAAACAATTAAGACAAAATGGGAGGAAGGCTTGGAGGTGATTGGCTCCTTCCATAAGGTATAAAGGAAGTGCAAAGGTAGAGAAACCTTTGCAGGAAGCAATGTCGTTTGCTCTGATCGGTTTGGACTCTGAAAGCTCTGTGATGAATTTGTTTTCTGTTTGGTTTTAGAAAGACTAATTGGGACTTTAGTTGTTGGCAGCACTTCAAGTCAGATAAAAGTGCGTTCTTATCAGACTTCTCCCGAAGAATTTTGGGAGACACCCATGGAACTAATTGTAACCAGTTAAGACTCATTCCGGGCTGTGAATGACGATAATTCACAGCCATTGAACTAAAATAAAAGAGTTTTGGATTATATGTGTGTTTGTTGGTGCCTTAGGAAGCCTTGGTTAGAAGCACCACTAAATTCACCATAAGCTCTAGAATTTGGCTTGCTCTTAGCCTGCTCTGTGAATGCAGCCATGATGGTTTTAAACCAAGGCTTACGACTTAGCATCATGTGTAAACCCAGCCAGTGGTAGCCTGGGATGCAAACGATGATTAAAACAATTCAGCAAAATGGACAAACCCAGATTATCTAAAGCAGCAGTAGCCAACTGGTGTTCCGTGGTCCACTGGTGGTCCGCGAGAAAATTTTGGTGGTCCACAGAGAAATGTCACCCCCAAAGCAATTAATCCAGGCTGCGCAGAAACACAAGGCTGCGCCTCCTATATGGCCCGCAGGAACCCTCCCCACCCACTCACTCCTTTCCTGGCAAACCTGCCTGCTAAATTGCTGTTTTTCCAACCATCATCTGTTCTGCTGTGCCAGGAGATTTAGATTAGCTAGGAAGCAGAAAATGGTTGCATTTCTTGCTTTCTAGCTAATCTTCGAGCAATCCTCGACTTACAACAGCAAGCCACCGTCAGGCAAAATTCATATTAGTGGTCCCCAGGATTTAAAATTATTAGTTCGGTGGTCCCTTTTGTCCAAAAGGTTGGTGACCCCTGGACTAGAGAGGTTTGTCTCTTGAGCGAGGCTTCCAATTTCAACTGGTTCCAAAGCCAGGGGAAAAAAAAAATTGTGAACTCAAATGCTGTGAAAAAGAGGGAAGTTTCCAATTGCGGCTGCCATCTTGATTTTTTTGACCTCCCCTGCAGACACATACACACAAACGCATGCACAACAACAAATATCAATCCCAATTAGCCCAGGTCAAGAAATGCCAGGCGCTGTTTCGAAAACGAAGCTCTCACCTTTTGGGAAAGAAATCCTCATGGGGAAAAGGGACAAAAACGTGATTGATCGATCACTCCAGAGAGAAAGTCTTACCATATAGGTCGTTCTCGACTTAATGACCACAATTTGAGCCCAACATGTCTGCTGTTGAGACATTTGTACAATGAGTTTTGGCCCATTTTATGGCCTTTCTTGTCACAGTTGTTAAGTGGCCCCATTTTATGACATTTCTTACCCCCATTGTTAAGTGAACCACTGCAGCGGATAAGTTAGTCACCCAGTTGTTAAATGAATCATGCTTCCCCCCTTGACTTTTCTTGTCAGGAGGTTGCAAAAGGGGATCAACATGACCCCTGGGGCACGCCGCGACCATCATAAATATGAGTCAGTTTCCCAAGAGTCTGAATTTTGGTTGTGTGACTGTGGAGAGGTCATAAGTGTGAAAAACGGTCACATGTCACTTTTTCCAGAGCAACGTTGCAACTTCAAATGGTCACTAAATGAACTGTTGTAAGTCGAGGATTGCTGAATTCGATGGAATCTGTTAAAACGGAATTCTTAAAAAGTCGGGGACATATCGGCTGAAGCCGAAGGAAAATCTTTATTTTCATTCCTTTGGAGGTTGTGTGTGTGTGTGTGTGTGTCACACAAACGCACTCACCTCTTTTTACAAAGTTTAGGAATGTCCGGTTTGATAGATCCTATAAAAACAAACACAGGCACCAATGGCTTTGGGATGAAAACCTAACAAAAATATTTTCATTCTTTTGATAGGTGTGTGTGTGTATGTATATCGCACAAACACACTCACCCCTTTTGCAAAGTTTGGGAATGCCCGGTTTGATAGCTTCCAATGCAGACCCACACACACACACACACACAAATGGACTAAGTGGCTTGCTGCTTTTAGTCTGTGCCTATGTGTATGTCTGTGTGTGTTGTGTATGCCACCAGGATGCCTTTCTTTGTTTCTTCTGAGGTGCAAATTCCTTCGACAGGAATCCGGGATGTTTTCCCAGACGAGGTGCAGAAAACCCAAATAACAGAATAAGCAAGTTGGAAGGGTCATTCCGGACCATTGGCTGTCCAGTCTCTTCTTAAAAGCCTCCAGTGTTGGGAGCACCCACAACTTCTGGTGGCAAGGAGTTCCACTGGTTAATTGTCCTCACTGTCAGGAAATTCCTCCTTAGTTCTAGCTTGTTTCTCTCCTTGAATTAGTTTCCATCCATTGCTTCTTGTCCTGCCTCCAGGGGTTTGGAGAAGAGGTTGACCCCCCTACTCAAGCTGAGCCAATGGATAACATAGAATAATAGAGCCGGAAGGGTTCTTGGAGGTCATCTTATCAAACCTCCTACTCAAGCAGGAGACTCTATATCATTTCAGATTAATTAAAAGCCTCCAGTGATGGAGCAACCACAACTTCTGGTAGCAAGGAGTTCCACTGGTTAATTGTCTTTGTTGATGGCCTTTGATCATCTTAGTTGCTCTTCTGTCACCTTTTTTTGGCCTTACTAGGGTCTTGTAAAGCGGCACTAATATTTCACATGATTTAGATTCTATGCTTGTTTACACAACCCAGGACTGTATCCGCTTTTCCGGCTGCGGCTGCACACGGCTGGCTCGTGTTCAAGTGACCGTCCATTGGGACTCCAAGGCCCCTCTCAGTTACTCTTTTTGAGCCAGACCTTGCCTAATCTGTATTTACTATACCTTTGATTTTTTCCCGCCTAGATGTGAGGCTTTGCTTTTCTCCATAGTAAAATTCATTTTGCTGGACAGAGCGTCATCCACAAATTCGACGAGTCCCTTTTCTATTCCCTCATTTGTAAAGATATTGAAGAGTACTGGGCCTAAGACGGAGCCTTGTGATACCCCACTTCCTTCCCTCCATGTGGACGTAGTAAGGACTACTCGTTGAACATGGTGCCAGCCAACTATGAATCAATCTGGTGGTGATCGTCTGTTGCGCTGGTTGCCAACTGGTGGGCTGTGAGAAAATTTTGGTGGTCCGCAGAGAAACGTTACCTCCAGAGCACCCCCAAAAGCCTGCGGGGACATAAGGCTTTGTGTTGCTTGCATTGTGAACACCACAAGGTAATGTGTTAAATAAAGTATAAATAAGTTTAAATAAGTCAAGGGAACTTGCCCCCACATGCCTGGCCTGGCCACTGGGCTGCTTATTTTCTTCTGCTTTTGGCTGCACGCAAGGAAAGCAGCCAAAGTCTTTCTTTCTCTCCGCCAAACTCCGCCAGAAATGAGTCTTTGGGAGCCTGCGAGGCCTCCTGCTCCAAGAGGCTGCGCTGGCAAAGAGTCATTTGGGAGAGAGTTCTGCTGCTTTCCTTGCATGAAGCCAAAAGTCTCTCCCTCTCTCCCCCCCCCCACGAGAGAATGGATTTGGAGATGGTATCCTGTGATCCCAAATAATGATCGATCGATCGGTAGGAACACAGGGCAGGGAATTTTCCTGCAGACTTTTTGGGGGATTTTTCCAGAGTCTCTGATTCGCAGGATTTAAAAATTATATTTTGGGTGGTCCCCGAGGTCCAAAAGGTTGGTAACCCCCGATCTATCCCATTTTTCTAGCTTACCAAGGTAGATTGCGGTCTACTATGTCTGTAGCATTTCACTGGTCTAATAATTTAGCGACTTTTAACAAAGAATGAAGTAAGATTGGATTTGGCATGATCTGTCTTTAACCAACCCATGCTGACTGATAGCCATAACTTCGTTTCTAGTTTTTCGCAGTTTTATCTTTTCCAGGATTTTCCTGAGTATTGAGGCTGAGACTGCTTCGTCACTGAGTGACTAAATACCACTTATGACCATTGGTATCTGTGTGGTCACGTGGTTTATTCAGATGCTTGATGCCTGACTCACATTTATGACAGTTGGTGTCCCAGGGTCATATGATCCCCTTTTGCGACCTTTGGATGAATTCAACGAGGAATTTGCTTAACAACCCTATCACTTATCAACTGCAGCAAATTCACTTAACGGCAGCAAGAAAGATTGTAAAAAGGGGCAAAACTCACTTTTCCCATTTAGCAACAGAAATGTTGAGTTCAATTGTGGTCGTTTTATTTGGTAAATCCTCAAATAAGCTGAGGTAAATTTACCTGGGTGAGGTTTTAAAAAAAAAAAAACTACACGACACTTGTGCAACCAGCTTCGTTAGAACAACTCAGCAAAATAAAATTCCGGTTTATTGTTGGACAATATTGTTTTCACACATACATCAAACAGGCCAAAAAGAAGAAAAAAAAAAATTAACAGCAACTCCTTCGACAAAAATAAAAAGAACGAAAAGGAAAAAAAAAAAACAAAGGAAAAAATCTTTTAATCTTTGGCCTTGCCATCTCACACAAACCCACTACTTTATGGTACAGGTAAAAGTACATACACAAAAAAGTGTTACTGGAATGCTTGTAATAAACCTTGGACTTTTTTTGTGTGTGTCTTTGAAATTATTTTTTTTTACAAGGTCGTTTTTGCTTTCTTCTTTTTTGAGATAATGGTTTTTGGACACGGTCACACCACAAGTCAAGTCGAGAATTATTTTTCATTTGTTTAGTTTCATTTATAGGAACAAAGGAAAAAGAAAAAAAAAAAGAAAATCACACTTCAAAAGCCCCCCCCCCCTTTTGGTCAATGGAGATCGCGTTAAAAATGGCTGACCTCATCACAATATGTACAAAAATATAAAATGTAAATAAAAAATACAAACAAATTCTCCTTTTAAAGTTACTTTTAAGAAAGCAAGCTGGGCCTTTAAGATTTCCCGAGGGGAGGGGAGATTTTTGGGCTGTTGGGGTTTTTTTTTTACAAGTTGAAAAAAAATGGCAGCTCTACGCCACACGGCTTTTACTGGGGTTGGGGTAGATTTTGTTTGTTTGCTCTACTTTATGACGGTGACCATTAGCAACAAGGGGGAACACGGTTTTTTTTTCCTTTTTTTTTGTAACAGGAAGTTTTCAAAGGTGAAAGAAGTTCACGCTGGCCTTTTTCTTAAAAAAATTTTTTCCCTCTTTTTTAAGTTTAAAAAAAAGTTGTTTCTTTTTTATTATTCTACTCCCTAGTCGTCTTCGTCGGTTTTCTGCTTCTTCGGATCGACGTCGTCGTCCTGCAAAAGGAAGGCGGGGGAAAAAAAATGGGTCAGAGCGCTCAGATCTGGGAATTTTATTAGTTATAAATTAAATGCCCCTGTTCAGCTGCTCCTGAAATCAGGTTTTCAAGGCAGGACCCATCCTCTAACCAGAAGAGAAACTCATGTGTCGCTCAGGGCTGAACTGTAGGATCCTCGATGCTCTCTGATCTTGGTGGTTTTCTTGCAGACGTTTCATGACCCAACTAGGTAACATCATCACTGGGAGTAGGGAATGGGGTTTGCTCTCATTTTATATACAATGACTTGCTTGCCCTGTTTGTTTTTGGTGGTTATTATGGTGTTTCCTTTATTAGGCTGCCGTTAACCAGTGATTGTTGGTCGAGTATGAAACTCCCTTCTAACAACTGATGACATTCTCTAGTTGGGTCATGAAACGCCTGCAAGAAAAATACCCAATCTGGATAGCATCAAGGAGTCCAGTCTTCTTCTTTGCACTGATGTTGTTACCTAATTGGGTAATGAAAAGTCTCCCAGCACAGATGTCACCTAGGTGAGTTTGTTGCTCAACAAAACGTTTGCAAGAAAAACACCAAGCTGAGAGAGCCGCAAGGATGCCATAGGGGCAAGGGTCTTCAAACTTGGCAAGGGTAAGACTTGTGGACTTCCAACTCCCATAATTTCTGAGCTAATGTGACTGGAGGAGGAATTCTGGGAGTTGAAGGTCCATCTTCCTGTAATTTTCCAGCCATCTATAACAGCACCATCTTCTTGATCCAACAGAATTATTCAGGGATGTACCAAGCTGTGCAGGAAAAGACCATTTGTAGACCATTCTCTACAAATGGTCTTTTCCTAATGGCAATTTTTTTTTTCTTCTCTGGGTCAGATGATAACTCTCTGAGCTAGCAATTATGGCTTGGAACTTATCTGTCAATTGGTTTTGAAGATTCCTGGGAATGCCAGTTTATGGAAGTGCCCTGAGACCCAGATCTGAAACCTAAATGAAAAAAACTACCAGCAGACACCGGGCTCAGGACGATGGGCCTGGCCTCAACGAGCAGGGAAGAGGACTATTTTGAGACTTAGGTAGGTGACTTCAAAAGACAGGATTGGGTGGACTGAAATTAAGGCCATGTTCCATGCTTGGGATGCATCATAGCTTCTTCCAAAGTCGGGGAAATTTTGGCATTATATACGCAGACGGTAGCAAGAATAAGCTTTTGTGATTCCCACAATGGACTAACACGGCTGCAAAAGTTGATGGGAGTTAGCAGAGGTGGCTAAATGTTGACTGCTTTGATTAAAGAACACCATTTTGTTTCTGCTTGGAACCCGGTTCTGGACTTCGCGCTTGAGGTGAGGGAAAAACAAACCTATGAAAACCTTAGATTTTGAGTTTTGCCAATTGGATAGGTTTGTTGTTATAGAAATGGCCGGTATGTATTGATACATAAAAGTAAAAAGTTGAGGTTTTTATTACCTGATTTTACCATGCCAAATTAGTTGGAAGTAAATGTCTTTCTTCTACACTTTTACCCTACATTTTCCCCTTCATGCTTTTTGCCACTATTTTAATTTTTTTTTTTTTGTATTTCTGCATTTTACATTTCTGTATATTTTCTTTGTATTTCTGCATTTTATATGTTCTTTGCATTTCTCTATTTTATATTTTTGTATATTTTCTGTGCATTTCTCTATTTCATATTTCTTTGTAATTCTGCATTTTATATTTCGATAAGCTATTAAAAAGCACAAGCAGTAGAGATGGAGGCCAGAAGTGTTCCTCCCGGTCTTCTCTCGAAGGATGCCCTCACCTCATCGTCCTCGGCTGCCCGTTTTCCGGTCGGACCTTCAGTCTCGTCATCTTCATCGCCGTCTTCTTCTTCGCCTAGAGAAGGAAGGATAGCTTGAGAAAGGAGCTCCTTCACATCCTTCCAAGGCCGATCTCGGATTAGGACGAGTTCAGACTCACAGAATAAGAGTTGGAAGGGACCTTAGAGGCCTTCTAGCCCAACCCCGTGCCCAAGCAGGAAATCCCATTTCCACATCAGCCCAAACCAGGAACCTACGGGAAGCCGCAAACCTTGTGGTCTCCAGGATAGTCATTTGTAAGTGGGAAAACCCCAGAGGAAAAAAAAAAAAGGAGTTGCTTCTAGGGAAATGTAGAAACCAAGTAGGCCTTCTGATCTGACAACTGTGTTAGGAGATAACTCAGTAACAGTAGAAGGGAAGGGACCTTGGAGGTCATCTAGTCAAACCCCGTTCTCACAGGAAACCAATACTGTTTCTGATAAATGAACGTCCAATTTTTTTTGGGCCTGCCATAACTATGAGTCAGCTTGCCAAGGGTCTGAATTTTGATGAGGTGACCCCCACAGAGAGACACGGCAACGGCTGTTAAATGTGCGGGGGGGCTCTTTCCGGTGCCGTCATAACTTCAGACAGGGCCACTCAACAGACTGGTGATTTCTTCCACCACGCATGGATTCGCTACTCCACAATTAATGTTAGTTTTTATTGGATTCCCAACTGCTCAAATCCTTGCAAAGAAAGGGGTTCCCTTTCAAGAACCGTGGGGAGAATGGGAAAGGCAGGGGTCGGATGGAGGACCTCTGGAGGCCCTCCAACCAAGGCTCAGGGGAAGCCAAGAGAGGGGGGCTGCCCCCCTCAGCCAAAACCGCATTATTTCTGCCTCCTTTCTCTGCTGTCAGCCCCTCTTTAATGAGGGAGGAGAGCCAGAATTTTGGCTGGTTTGGGCCCAAGCTTCGCAATTATCCCATCCCTGGATTCTCTTGCTTCCTCCCATATTCAAAGAGAAAGAGAAGAGAGGGAAGAGAGGAAGAGAAGGAGGGAATATAGAAGAGAGAAAGACAGGAAGGACAGAGAGAAAAGGGAGGGAGAGAGAGAGACAAAGACAGAAAATACAGATAAGGACAGAAGAGAGAAGGGGAAGAGAAAAAGACAGGAAGAAGAGGAAAGATAGAAAGGGGAGCAGAGAGAAGAGAGGGAAAAGAGGAAAGGAGAAAAAGACAGAAGGGGAAGAGTTAGAAGAAAAAAGGGAGAGGAGAGGGACAGACAGGAGAGAGGTGGTGGAGGAAAGGAGAAGGGAAGTGAGAGAGAAGCAAAGAAAGAGAGAAGGAAGAGAGAAGCAGAGAAAGAGGAGAGAGAAGAAAGGAAGAGAAAAAAAAGGGACAAGTGGAACTGAGTACCACCTGATTCAGGAAAGGAGGAAAAAAGCAGACCCAATTGGATTGAGAGGCTCCCCCATCCTGAGTTTCCTAGCCACACAACTAGGTGTGTTTGTTTGTGTGTGTTTGTGCTTTAAAGCTTTTGGGATTTAAATAAATGGGCTCGCCTGACCCTTCCTGGCCAATAATCTGGCTTAAGTGCCACTGGGATCTGCCAGAGATTAGGGTCACCTGAGAATAACTTTTTTCAACCCCCCCCCCCCCCCCCCAGATTAGCGTCTCCAGTTTCTTGGCACGTAAAGCCCATCCCCAGAGGGAGGGGGCCAGCAGCAGCCCAGACCCATCGAGGGGGGGAGGGAGAGAAAGGGAGGGGTCCTTCCCCGGTCCTCCTTCTCCATCAGTGGGCAGGGTAACTAGGCAACCATCCCCACCTGGCAACCAAGATGCTGGAACAACAAGAAGCCAGAGGACTCATGGCGACTCATGGCGGGCTGTCTTTCCGTGCCCTGAAGAGTCGCCTCAACGGGCAGGCAGGGGTTGGCTTAGCAGGCCTGGCAGCTGGCATTTTTGCTGGCATCTTCCCAGCTGGCAGCCCCCAAGCCCGGGGAGAACGCCCGCTCCTCCCTGCAAGGCGACGGCTGGGCATTCGAAGCTCCCAAATATTTGCAGCTTTCCAACCCGCGGCACCCAGGAAGAAGCCTTCTTCTTCCCCGCCCCAGGTGCTAATACGGGTATAGTCCTCAACTTCCGACGGTTGTTACTGTTCAAAGTTATGATGGCACTGCGGGGGTGGGTGGGGTGGGGGGGAGGGACTGTTTTTCACTTTTGACCGTTTTTCAGCATCCGCCATGGTCAAGTTTGGGCACTTGGTGACGGACTGGTAGTTATGATGGTCACAGGATCCCCTTTTGCGACCGAGCCAGACATGCTTAATGACCTAGTGACTTAACTTTAAGAAATGCAGTGATTCGCTTAACCATAAACTGGGGTAAACGTTGACTGAAATTAGTGTCATCCCTCGGTGCAAAAGGCTTTTAACTTTTTGAATCGCCAAGATTTTAAGCCGAAACAGTTGCAAATTGCCAGCATTCTGGCTAAACCCCGCTCCCCCCAAAAACCAGGTGCATTATCTTACAGGCCAAAATAGCAAATTATGGGTAGTCCTTGGCTTGCAACCATTCGTTTAATGACTGAAGTTACAATGGCCCCGAAAAATGTGACTTGGGACTGTGTTTTCCTGCTTATGATCGTTGCAACGCCTCCATGATTCCGTGATCAAAATTCAGATGCTTGTCAACTGGCTCGTATTTATGACGGCCGCAGCATCCCAAGGTCCCGTTTTGCGACGTTCTGACAAGCAAAGTCCATGGGGGGAGAGCCAGATTCGCTTAACAACCAGGTTACTAGTTTAATAACTGCAGCGATTTGCTTAAGGGCCAGGTTGCCAGCCGCAGAACTCCAGAGATCCACTTAGTGATGACAGTAGCAAGGACAGAGGCAAGGTCGTAACACGGGGCAAAGCTCACTTAACCCATGTCTCACTTAGCAGCAGAAAATAGTCTCTCACCCAGCCTTTTCCAGAACTTTCTTGGCGATGGTGCCCGTTTGCAAAAGCCCTTGTCCAGAGAAGCCGGACTGAAGTCCAACGGGCACCATTTTTTCGAGACTTTTCTCCAAGCCTGGAAAATTTGTTCTTCTATTGTGTCTTAGCTCCTCAACGGTTCCCCTTAGCCGGAATGGCGTTTTTTCATTTTTGCCTTTTATTGATCTTCAAACCGTATATGCTTTCATTGGCACTGTAATTTTAACGGGTTTTATGGAAAGCTGCCCAGGCAGGTTTTGGCTTATCGGGTGGTTTTAAAAAAATCTAATAAATGTTCTGCAGCTTCAACTCCAACGGAAGCTCCAGAATGGGCCTCCTCAGTGCCAGAAGGCACAAAATAGTTGGGAAGAGAATGGCAAATAAAAAAAATAAATAAAAAAAGAGTTGGAGGGGAGAGAGAGAATTGTAGATCAGTATGTAAGCAGATAGAAATAAATGTAGATAGATATAGAGATAGTGATAGATAGACCGAGATAGAGATAAGGAGGTAGATCTCTATATCTATCCCATCACCATCTTTCTCTAGCTACAGTATCTCTATCATCTCTTTCTTCTCTCTCATTATCTATCTCTCATTCTACCTTTCTATCATCTGTCATCATTATCATCTTTCTTTCTACCTATCTATCCATGCATAATCACCTCTAGATACAATATATCTTATCATCTCTCATCTATCTCTACATTTCTGTCATCATCATCATCTATCTATCTATCTGTCTGTCTGTCTGTCTGTCTAATCTATCCATCCAATCTATCCTTCCATAATCATCTCTCTAGCTACAGTATCTCTATCTCTCTTCTCTATCTCTCATTATCTATCTCTACCTTTCTATCATCTGTCATCTCTATCTCATTATCTCTATCTATTTATCCATCCATCCATCCAGAGACAGATAGATGTGACAGAGATAACAGATATAGGTAGGTAAGTAGGCAGGTATTTATTTTATTTATTTAATTTATATCGCAGCCTATTTGCCCATTGCAACTCGAAATGGCTTACACAATGTAAAACCATATTTAAAACAAAAAATGTGAAAAAGAATGATAAAAACCAACAAAAAGAATCAAATAAATTAATAAAGTGCAATAGAGATAGTTTGGCCTACTGGATAAGGCACCAGGCTAGAAAACATAAGATGGTGAGTTGTAGTCCCGCTTTATGCATGCAAGCTGGCTGGGTGACTTTGGATCAATCACCAGGAGATGGTGAGTTCTAGTTCTGCCTTAGCCTGAAAGCCAGCTAGGTGACTTTAAGCCAGTCATCATCGAGATAATAAATTCTAATCCCCACTATTCACATGAAAGCCAACTGGATGAGCCAATCGCCAGGAGATGGTGAGTTCTAGTCCCACCTTAGGCACGAAAGCCAGCTGGGCCTAGTCATTTTCTCAGACTACCCAGGTGTTGTAGAAAAACAGAACAATAACAAAAGAGAAGGAAGGTATGTATATTTATGAAAATAATCAAGGTGGGGCCCAAAAGTACTTTCTGGTCCACTGGCCTCTTGAAAAAGCACCTTTGGAGCAACTATGACCTGGATGGCTTGAGAGAATCTTCCAAGACAATAAAGGCGGGATAAATAAATAAATAAAAACTATTTTTTCCCCCTGCAGAGAGAAAAAGTTAAAAATACTAAATCCTGTCCCGTTTAGGAGGAGGCAAGCTTTTGAGTGAATAGTTGCTTTTGATTCCTCTCTTCTCCAAGGAGTTACACCTGGAGACTTCTGGGAATTCCAGCTCTTGGTGCCCATTCTGCAAAATTGCACGCAATCCTATTTTAGCTGTTTTCCCCATGCCGACTGCCCCCCTCCCTGGTGTGTAAAAAACACAGAATTGGCTTGTCCGTCATGCTCTATGCCGAAGGGCCACCAGGGGGAGCCAGACTCCTTTCCACCATAGCAAGCTCGGCCTGGACCTTCTCCAGCCAGGCGCCCCTTCCACTGGGGTGGACTACATTTCCCAAGAAGAGACCAAAAAGAAAACAGGAAAGGAGAAAGGAGAAAAAAAGGAAAGGGAAGGAAAAAGGAAAAAAAGGAAAGGAAAGAAAAAAGGAAAAAAAGGGGGAGGGGAGAATTTACCGTCACCTTCTTCCTCATCCTCCTCCTCGTCGCCAACCTCTTCCTCTTCGTCATCTACCTCGTTGTCCGCCTCCTGCTCGCCATTTTCCTCGTTCTCCTTTGCAGAAATGAAGCACACTTAAAAACAAAAAAAAAGGGGGAGCCTACCAAACCCCCCCCCCATTCATCAAACCCCCTTTTAATACACCTGTCTATTGCACGGCAAACTGTGTTTTATTTTTTGGTAGCAGCTAAACACCTATTGCATGTCTCTACATCAAGTGGCCAAGTTCAGGAATTCTGGGAGTTGGAAGTCCACGAGTCATAAAAGGGCCATGATTTCCCCCCCCCCCCCCAATAAACTGGCTGGGGAATTCTGGGAGTTGAAGTCCACATGTCTTCAATGGACTATGGTTGAGATACACTACTTTATACTCCTTATTATCAATAAAATCACCTGAAATATGGACCGCTGTTCCCTCCTTAAAGGAAAACAATATCCTGGCCTCACACACTAAAACAGAGTTCAGATTCACAGAATAACAAGAGTTGGGAGGAACCTTAGAAGTCTTCCAGTCCAACCCTGCGCTCAAGCAGGAAACCCTATACCATGAAGCCACAGCGGTGCAGTGGTTAGAGTGCAATACTGCGGGCGACTTCTGCTGACTGCCAGCTGACCGCAGTTTGGTAGTTTGAATCTCACCAGGCTTAAGGTTGTCTCAGCCTTCCGTCCTGCCGAGGTGGGTAAAATGAGGACCCACATTGTTGGGGGGCAATAGGCTGACTCTGCAAATCACTCAGAGAGGGTTGTAAAGCACTGTGAAGCAGTATATAGAGTCTTAAGTGCTACTGCTATTTCAGACAAATACTATTTATATATAGTAATATGTCAGTCTAGTCTCTTCTTAAAAACCTCCAGTGTTGGAGTATCCACAACTTCTGGTGGCAAGCTGTTCCACTGGTTAACTGTCCTTACTGTTAGGCAGTTTCTCCATAATTCCAGATTGCTCCTCTCCTTAATTTGTTGTTTCCATCCATTGCTTCTTGTCCTGCCTTCAGGTGCTTTGGAGAATAATTTGACCCCCTCTCAAATACTGGAACACTGCCATCATGGCACCCCTAGTCCTTCTTTTCACTAGACTAGGGTTAACCAAGCAGAATTGCCATGGCTTGCAGAACCTGCCAATTAAGATTAAACTCCAATGGCTTAGACCAAAGGTCTGCTTCTACCACTGTCTACAAGGGCTGGCTTCCCAGCCTGAACTGCCCAATTTAATCAATCCTGTCTGGGATTGTGATTGTGTGAATGGGAGAGTAAGTGATGTCTCACAGCAAGACCAAGAAATTAAAAAAAAAAGAAAAAAAAGAAGAAAAAACAAGACTCTGCAAAGTTTCTCCTACTTAGGAAAATTCAATCTGGGTTCCTAGGATCTTCTTCCAAGTTCCCTTCCAATTCTATTATTGTCAGATCTCCACCTCCCAAATTTCATCCCAGCTGAGATACTTACGGCATTGCCATTGGCAGGAGCATCCCTGCCATTTTCTGTTTCTTCCACAACTTCCTTCTTTTCTTTCAAATCCTTAAAAGGGGCAAAAACAACAACAACAACCAGGATGAGTCAGGGGGATTCCAGCTTTGCTGTCAAGACTGCTGCAGATTCACAAGGCAGAGAGAATGACGGCCAACCCTTTCCCTCCCCTTTTTTTTGGGAAAAAATGTAAATACAACAGGACAACATCTACATAGGAATTGAGAATCGAGACTTGTAACTTTCTTTGTGGCCCCTAGTTTCGTTCAATACAACCCAACACACAACCCCCTCCAAGAGAGGAGATTAACCAGACTTTAAAACTCTTCCAAGACAATGTGTGTTTGTTATACATTTTTATTCTTTTTCTAAGATGGTTTTCAAGGGCTGTCTTCTCTCCATCTCTCCCCTCCCAACAAGTGAGTGTGCAGTTCCTTGGCAAGGCAGTGTAACCTGCCACTAAACAACTTTCTCCCCCCCCCCCCCCAAATCCCCTTGGCATTGTTATGTCTTGGTGTGTTTCAAGCTGGAAATGCAATGGGCATTACAGACTTACAACCTCCGGCTCCCCACCGGAAAAAGGGAGGGAGCCCTCATATAAACACAATTCAGCAAACACACTCCTGGCTTACCTTGGGGGTGGGGGGTGGGAAACAAGGCTCTATGAGGGGAGCTTGGCAAGGGTTATTATGCATTTTTTACAGAGCTCAGCCATAAATAAGGAATCCCCCTTTTCTTTTCTGGTAGATTTATTAAGACAAAGCATTTGAAGAGCAGCTGTCTTAAACCTCTCTGGGCAGGGCATCACAAACAGCTTCAGGCCAAACCCGATTAGCAGTTCCAGACCACACTGTGCCCCACCCTTAAGATCTGTGCTCCCCCCTACAAGCTCACAGATCTTAGCTGCCACACATTCCTCAAAACCTTGGCCAAAGTGGGACCCAGGATGAGGAATTTGCTTTTTTAAAAACTCAACTGACTGTATGCTCTTTCCAGCTTTTTGCAATCTGGTAGGGTTGCACAAGCTGGGTTGATTTGTGGCCATCTAGCTATCCCTTCTAAAAAAGTAAAAATAGCTTGCTCTGTGATAGGAAAGCAGCAAAATTCATGGAAAAAGGAACCTGATTTCCAAAATTTAAACTTTTTACTTTAAGGTCAGAGGTTTATCCCAAGCTAAACCTGCTTGTTATAACGGAAAAGCCACTGCTGTTGCTCCCTCCAATGCCATTCCAAGATCACAAACATAGTTTTTCCCCCTCCTTTTCCCAAGACAGAGCTCTCCAAGAAAATCACCCACCACAGCCTGCAACTTACAAGCAACAACATGTTTGAAGTCATGTTTACGTCTTTGACAGATCCTGATAAAGGAGTCCCTGTAATTATAAGCCCAGCAAAAGCTGTTTACTGCTTCAAGGCCAGCCAGAACATGGCAAGAGGGATGATCCTAAAGTTTCGATCTTGGAAAGGCAAAACCAGCTGGATATCAATAGTAAAAAAGAACACAAAACAATGCCAAGGTCTGGTGCTGTGTACATCTCAGAGGCACCATGATTTATTCATAGCCCCATCAATACAGAAGAATGCCATTTACCAACAAAGAGAATAAAGGCAATAAAACAGAAGCCCTAATAAGGTAGACACACATACAACCCCAGCAACACTGCAGCTTTTAGCCAAAAACCACACACTGCCAAGTGCATTGATGCACCCATTCCAGGCATTCTTAAGTGCTTCTGTCCCTTATTCTTAATTAGGCAAAGTGTGTTTGGCATTGGCTTTTCAAAGGCCCATTTAAAAAAAAACCAAAAAAAAAACAAGCTTGCAGTAACAATATCCTCCTTCCTGCAGGGGGCGCAAGAGCGGGGAGGGGGGCCCCCAGCGGCCGGGCGGGCGGGCAAGCGAGGCCATGCGCTCTGGGCCAATTCAAACCCGCGCGCCACAAGTTGGCGCCACTTCGATTGGCCAGCCGGCCCCAACCTCCCAAGGCACGCTGGGGCGCGTAGTTCTTCCCGAGCGGGAGAGCGCAGTTGAGGAAATCGGAAGCGGTCGGGAAAGCGAACTGCGGCTCCCAGGAGGCGCCGCGCGGGCGGGACCCGAGAGAAAAAACGGCACGTGGTCGGGCGGCTTTGCCTCTTGCCGCTCGCTCGCTGTTTACCGCGGCCGCAGACAGCCGGGGGCGGCGCTGGAGAGAAGGAGAGCCGCCGCCCGCCTGGGAAATCAATCTCAAGCTCCCCCCCCCTCCCCCGCCCGCCTCCCATGCATTTTAATGCCCAGATGCCGGAACGGGGAGGGGAGAAAAAAAAAAAAAAAAAGCAACGCCAGGCTTTTTTCCCAGGACTGGAAATAAGTTTGGGAGGGGGGGATCGATACCCCCCCAAAAGGGTTTCCCCGATCCTCCAGGACCCCCGAGGGGGGGGAACCCTGCCCTCCCCGCGAGATCCACCTCCGCAGGTTGCAACCTGCCCCAACGGTGACCCTTCGCGGGAAAAAAAAAAACCCCCCCCCCCCCCGTCTAGGATCCGGGACAATCCCCGCGGGACTCGGCGTGGAGGACGGGGGTGGGGGGGCTCCCGGCCGCCCTTTCTCACCGAGAAAGGGGCCGGAAATGCGGAGATTCCCCCCCCTCACCCCCGCTCTCCGGCATCCCCGAGAGGCTAACGAGGCAAGGACCCCCCCCCCCTCCTCCAACTGGTCTCCCCACCCCGCCCGGCACCCGACAAGAACAGCCTAGACTACGTTCTATCCACCGCCCGGGAAAGGGCCCGGCGGGAGGGGATCGGAACCAGCCTTCCTTTTGCCTTCGGGGGAAAGGGGCTCTCTGCAAACGCCGCGCAGCCTGGATTCCCGTCCGTGCCCTCCGTCGCCCCCCCCCCCTCCGGTCCTCCATCGGGACGCGGGACTTCAGCCGGGCAGCTTCAATCCGCCTTCCGACGTCTCCCATCCCGCGTTCGTCGGAACTCCGGGGAAAACGGGGTTTTTCCTCCCCTCCAAGAGCGGGGGGTGGAGGGCGGGGAAGGGGAGGCAAGCGAGGGGCCATCCGAGTTCAAAGCGGGGGGGGGCGCCCCAACTTTCGAATGGGGGGGGGGAAAGGAAAGGTCTCCAAAACAACAGTTCTCTTCCACCGGTTTTCTCTCCCTTTCGAGTCCGATTCAGGCCGTCGGGGTCGGCTCCCTTTTCCGTGCTGCCCGGGTTAAGCCAGAGGGCGCGACGGGGAGAGCCGAGCGATCGCCCCAGGAAAGGTACACCCGGGAGGCAGCCGCCACGACGCGCTCTGCCTGCTGGAGACAAAGAAGCGCGCCGGACGGACGGACGGCGGGCAAACGAGCGAGCTCGGACTGCCGGATCCGACGGCCGGGCAGAGCCGAGTGGAGTGCGTGCCTTTCAAGGGCTCCTCTTTCTCTCTCTTCGCTCCCACCCCCCCCCCCTTCCAGCCGCCTCTTCTTCTCCTTCTCCCTCTGCCAAACCGCTTCCGATGTTTCTCCCGGGCCAGCGGGGGTCGCGGAGTTGTTTCCGCGCAATTAGCCCGGGCCAATTAGGGTAACGAGGGGACGGGGTGGGGGGGGGCAGCCCGCTCACAGACCCGCACAACTCGCACCCCGAGGGCTGTGCAGGTAAGCGGAGGGGAAGGTAAGCCAAGCCTCGCTCCGCTTCAGGAGGAGACAGCCGGCCCGGAGGGCAAGGAAGCCCGGTAGCCAAGCCGGCGCCTGCATCGCGCTTACCGCTCGGCTACGGGCTCCTCCGGGCCCCCTTTGGGTTTTTTTTTTTCTTCCCTCCCTCCGGGCACAAAAGGGTCGCTTGAAGTTCGCCGCGTCTGTCAAAGCCGTTTTTGTTGTTGTCGGTCTTTCCTTTTGCAACGGGCAAAGCGCTTCCCTCCCCATTTAAGCGCCCAGCCTGGCAAAGCGGAGGAAAACAACGAAGCACGCGAAACCACCTGCCTTGTCCACCACCTACCGAGGCGTTTGCGGGGAAGCCAGGGATGGCCGGGCCAGCGGGTTGAAGAAGAAGAAGCCGGGCAGCGGCGCAAAAGAGCCGATCGCAAACAAAGGGAAGGAGGAAGCCGAGCGGAGAAACGATTGCACGCCGCCGCCCGTTGCAGGGAAGCGAAAGCGCAAGGAAGGCAAACACACACACACACGAGCCGACAAGAACATGCCCACATGCACAACCCCCCCCCCCGCGCGGATTTCCACGGGGCTGGGAAAGGAAGGATCGCATCGAGCGGGTTTGCCAAGGATGCAAGGAAAAACTGCATCCCTTCACCGGGCTTACCTTGGTGGAGATCTCGGAGCTGGTATCCACGGCTGTGTCTGACATGGCTGGCGCGGGGAAGGGTAGGAGTAGTTGTGCGGCGGTGGAGGGAAAAAGCCCGCGACTGTACAAAAAAAAAAAAAAAAAGGAAGCGCCCGGGCACGGAGAGATCCGAAGGCGCGTACGCGGCGTGGGTTGCAAAAGGCGCAGGGAGGAGGAGGAGCAGGAGGGGGAAGCTGGAGGGAGAAGGAGGAAAAGACCGCGACGGTGGAGGAGGAAGAGGACGACGATGATGAAGAGCGAAGCCCCGCGACGACAGCGCAGCCCGGCACCCGGGGCAGGAAACAATGCAAAGATGGCTTTGGATGCCAGTGGAAGGCTCACGCGGTGCCGTCGCCTTTAATATAGACTAGTGGGCGGCGCGCGCCCTCCCCTCGCCGGCCCCGATTGGGCGGCCCGGGAGAAGCCGAGCGCGCCCATTGGACGAGCGGGGCGAACAATGGGCAAGGCCGCTTGACGGAGCCGTCGGGGGGCGCGCGGCGCCCTCCTTCCCTCTCTCCCTCCCCGGACCGGCCGCGCAAAAGAGGAGGGGAATCGGCTTGCAAAACATCCGCGCGCAGGAGGGAGGCGGGGAGGAAGGAGGGAGGGAGAGAGAGAGGGAGGGAGAGAGAGGGAGAGGGAGAGAGAGAGAGGGCGGGCGGGGGGAAAGAAGAGCTTGCTCCGCTTCTCTTTTTGCACGGACGGGAGGGGGTTCTGGAGAGCGCATGCGCCAAAACCGAGGGTATTGTTCGATCGCGGGCGCCCGCGGACGGAGCGGACCCGTCCGGCCAAAGTCGGAGCAGGATGCCGTCTCCGGGATCGGGTCTCGTCCCTTCTTTAAGTTGGAAAGCCGCCGTTGCTCACTCTATTTATAAATCCTTTCCCCCCCAATCCACCCACCCACCCACCGGCCGGGCTCCGCGATCCTCCCGTCGAGGATGCGCGCCGCCCGAATCTGCTTCCCTCCCTCTTGCGCAAGCGCGCCGGGGATCGTGGGCGCGCGCAGTGCGGGTGGGGGGGGAGAGGATGGGCAGAACGACAAAGGGGAAACGATTCCGACGCGCGCCCGCGAGTGTTCACAAGCGCTCGCTCTCTCTGCGCGCACGTGGGAACGCTCGCTTGCGTGTTCGAGTCGGGACGGGAGGGTGGGGGAGGAAACTCACCAGGCCGCTTTCCTCTCCCCGCCCGACCTGGCTGAGCCGCTTCCTCCGGCTATGCAAAGCACCCCCCCCCCCCCCCCCCCCCCAAAAAAGGCCAGGGCAAAAAAAAAAAAGCCCCCTTGCAAAAGCTGGACGCGCTTTTCTCTTCCTCCTCCTCCTCCTGCCCTCCCCCTGTCGAGGAATCTTAAGTCAAGCCGTTGAAACGGTGCTATCTTCCCCCCCACCCGTCCTGTTACTTTGCAAAGAGACTCGGTCGTTAGGACGCTTGCAATTGCACCTTTGGGGGGGGGGGAAAGCGGGGGGAGACATTGCACAGGAGCCCCCCCACCCCCAAAAAACAGTCCCAAAGCTACGATGAGTTTCTACTCTTTTCCCCTCTTCCCCGCCCCCCCCCCAAATAGTAAGATTGCAAAGTTGGGTGGTTTGCAAAACTGGGGTGGGGTGGGGGGGCTGCATTTAGGGGAGGGGGCGTCTAACCCTCCCCCAGATTGCAACCCCCGGGGATGCAAAAGGCGAAAATGTGCTCGCTGGCTTAACACCCCCCCCCTCCCCCGCTTGCAATAACAACCAATGGAGGCGGCGGAAAAGGGCAAGACTTGCCACACTTAAGATGGCGCCGGGCGCTCTTGCCTGGGACGCCAATCGGTGCCGTCGCGCAGCCGAGCCGTCTAACGGGTCGCGTCCCACGCAGCCGGCTTCTCTGCGGACCCCTTCTCGGGATTCCCGGTCTGGCAACGGTCCGTAAAACGTTCGCCTTGACTCGGTTGGTTCTTCTTTGAGGGGAGGGGTGTCCCACACTCAATATGGCCGCCGCGCTCGTCCGCTTCTGGCGCACGGAAGGCGGGATCTCTACCTCCGCCGGTCCTCATTGGGCGGGAGGGCCGAGCGAACACGATGTTGACGCTTTGCGGCGGGTCATTGGATGCCGCTGCTGTCATTCGGGATTAAAAGTGAGGGAAGGAAAACCGGGATGCCCGGATCAGGTCCTCTTCGATGGAACGGAGTGGGCGCCGGGGCCGCCGCGCGGCTGCCTGTTGGTCGCCATCGTCGGCGGGTGAAAGTCGGATTTTACACGCGGGTGACTTAAAAAATGCGGCGGTGGGTTCAGGAACTTGCGTTGCAGAGCCTGCGTGGCTTATTTACGCGGTCTTTCTCTCTCCTGCCACCTTTCTTTGGAAAGGGTTCAGCTCTATGACTTTCTTGCAGTTTCTGATTTTGCAAAAGTTTGCAAAAAAACAAAAAACAAAAGTTCCGCGTGTAGAAGTTCCCCGGACGAGTAAGGAAGCTCTTGAATTATTCAGGTGTTTTGATTTTTCCGCAGGTTTTAATTTTTCCCTTGCAGCGTGCCATCCCTTGGAGCACGGGAGCCGTTAAAATGGGAAGGTTCCCTCGAGGCCATCGATCCCACCCCTTTGTTTGCTGCAGGCATCTAAACGGAAGCAACCCGCGAAGCTTCTCATTGCCACTCTGGTCCCCAGTTCGCCCCTCACCTCACAACCTGGTTTGTGTAATGCAGTGCATTGCGCTGGTAGTCCTCAACTTCAGTTCGTTTAGTGACTTCAAAATTACAGTGGGGCTGAAAAATGTGACATATGACCGTTTTTCATACTTACGACCTTTACAGCATTTCCCCCTGATCACATGATCAAAATTCATAGTAAATGATTCAGATTTATGAGCGTTGTGATGTCCTGAGGTCATGTGATCCAATTTTGTGACCTTCCTGCAAGCAAAGTCAAAGGTCACAAAATAAGACAAAATTCACTTAACCACCATCTCACTTAGCAACAGTGTTGGCCTCAGTTGTGGTCATAAGTTGAGGATTGCCCCATTTACTGTCCCATAAACTTGGGTTTGTGCAAAATCCCAAACCAGAAGCATGTAACCAAGGTGATTCCAAAGCACTTAACACGCGTGTTCGCCTTCTGCTGGGACATCTCTTGGCCAGTAAACAGCACAACAAGCTAATCTAGGCTTAAACCAGGTTGAGAGATTTGGGATTCAGCATGTTAAGGAAAGTTAGCCATTATCTCGGTCTTAAGTTGTTATGTGAATCAGGCGTTGTGTCAAACTTTAATGGCACTTCTTTGGATATTGTGTGAAGTATAATGTGCAGGAAAGTTTTTTAAAAAGTCACAATCAAATAGTTCACCAGAATATTGGAAATGTAAAGAGAATCAAGGAACATGCTATCATGCTATCATATGTGGTGGATGTGCTCAGTAACAAAAAAATACTGGATGAGGATAAGGTGGATTGAGGAAATAACTAAACAACAAATAGAGTTCGGAGATATTATTAGGCATAATAAAAGGAAAATATGACAAAAAAGCACAATATCTAATGCTACATTTAATAACAGCGGCTTGAATTGCACAAAACTGGAAAAATTGTATTATACTGTCTGAGGAAAGTGTGATCAAGAAGAGTGTGCCAAGATGGATAGGCTGACAATGGAAATAAAAGATAAGAGAACCCGAATATTATTTGATTTGAAATGCATAGTATAACTGGTTAAATAGTAGATATAAAGATATTACAGTGGAACAATATATATAAAGAAATTTATGTATGTATGTATGTATAATTAAAATGTATGTAAAACATAGGTATATCGATACCAAAAAGTTGCAAAGAATGAAAACGGTGTTATAAAATGAGGAAAATTGTTTAATAACAATAATATTTTTTTTAAAAAGTCACAATCAAGTGATTGACATCCCACCCATGTGTTGGGATGCACATAAGGGGTGGGGCTTTGATTACATGGTGGCCATCTTGGTTTTTTGGACCCCTTAAAACCCCTTAAAGGCCTGGTCCCACTGCACTTATGGATGCAAAGAGGATGTAAAATGTTAAAAAAAGCTTGCCATCCGTTGGAAAACACTATGCATCCGTTGTGTACTCACTGCATACGTGTTTCATACGCTCTATCCATCGAGCATCCGTCCACTGAGATTTCATCCGCGCAAGAAGTTTTGAGCTGCACAAAACTTTGTGAACGGATGAACTTTCCGCCGCGTACGATGTAAATCTGCGACATACACAAGGTAACAAACGTTCTATGTCCGTTATCCCTTAAACGTCTGCTGTATCCTTTGCATCCTCTGGCCATCCCCTCAACTCACATCCACTGCAGCTGAAAACGGAAAGAGGGAGGAAACAAAAGGTACACGGAACATCTACACAGCATTAGTAGCACGGAAATAGAAAGGATGTAAGCGTATGCATCGAAGTATTAAAAACGGACAAAACGTTTGTATCTGGGATGTATCTCATATATTTAGGATGTCTGGAGTATGTCTAGAGTATGTAGAAGGACACCTAGTGGAAAACCGATATTTCCTATAAAAAGGGGGAGGAAATAATCTGGATCTCAGTATGAGTCCAGCAGCTGTGGTGTACAGACCTCATCACCCTTGGTCTTGGTCTTCAACATCATCAATTGTTCTCCACCGTGGAAGGGCTGTGATGTCGCTTGGGGTGGAGGAGCAGACCTGGACCGGGTAGGAGCAGCTTCAGCTGGGCCTTGAGGGTTGTGCAGAAGTGCTGCGATCTTCTGCTTCATCACCTGGTACTCGGCCTCGGGCAAGTCCCTCAGGGTCTGGCTCAGGTAGGTGATGAAGGTGTTCCGGCCCGAGGATGCTCTGTCCAAGTGGACCAGCTGAGAGAGAAGTTCTGTGCTGGTCTTCATTGTGTCCCTGATCTCCAAAAGCACACTGTGGTCCTGGCCCTCCAGTCTGCCTCTCTGCCTGCATCCTGTGGAGCTGGGGGTGGGGGTGGGAGTGGGTTGGCCTCTGGTGGCTGCTGCTTCTTCCTCCATTTGTGACAGCAGGGCGTCATCCTCCATGGGATCCTCCAAGTCTGCCGGTATGGGGAGTGCAGCTGTCGGGGGGGTTCTCTGCTGTGGGGCCTCTGAAGACACTTACCTGGACAGGGTAGCTGGCTCCTGGCTGGAAGAGGATTGGCTGTCTGTGGGCTGTCTGAGGGAGAGGGGTCTCAGAGGGGTTGCTCCTCGGTGGTGGATCTCACCCTCCAGGAAACTGCATTTGGCCATGACGTACATCTCCCGGTCAGTGAGCTTGACTATGGCCTGCCCGGATTTCTTGAGGTGTAGCTTGCCATACCAGGTGTCCATGTGCTTCCACCATCCTAGGAGTACTTCTGCAGTGTAGCCCACGCTCTCTGCCTTGTCTGTCCAATCTGCCTGCTTCTTCTTGGTGTCCCGATACAGTCTGTGGCCCTTTCTCCAGAGTTACTCATTCTCCCTCAGCCATTCCAGCACCTCATCCTCATGCTCCTCGGAAACGGTGTACTGTTTCCTCTCTCCCTTCTCCTTCCCTTGCCTCTTCCTCCCTCTGGCAGGGGCTTGAGCAGGGCCTTCAGGGGCTTGAGCAGCAGGGCTTGGAGGGCCTTGGGGCTGGTCCACAACAGCAGCAGCAGCAGCAGGTTCAGAGTCAGTGCCAGGGGGTGGGATGCTGGTTCTGGCCTTCTTGCCAGGGCTGGAACGAGTAGGCACTGGCTTCCTTTTCTTGCCTGACTGATGAACCATGGTGTTCCTGCAAGATGTATCTGGCAGCACGTCTTTCCCCTGTATGCTGACTGTGTGTGTGCTGCATCCTTTTATATCCGCGGAGCTGACGCAATTCATACTCCCCGCATGCGCAGTGAACGCTTTGCATCCTATATACATCTGCGCGGACTCCCCTTTGTTTCCTATAGGCGTCCGTGATGCATCCGCTTCATCCGCTATGCATCCGCCCCTTCTGCTATGCGTCCGCTTCGAAATTCTCCCCCGGAACCCCTTCGGAGGTGTCATCCGCTTCCATCCGCTTTCATCTGCTAGGCTTCCTATGAACATCCGTTTAACATCCCCGCTACATCCTACCCACGTCCGCTCTTTTCCGTTCTGTTTATGCAAATTTTCACCAATTTTTGAAAACGGATGGAGCCACCTCCGAAATTTTGTTCATCCGCTGTGTCCTTTATGCATACGTTTTGCATCCATCGGCCAGTGGGACTGGGCCTTACTCCTTCCACTAGGCCAGCCATGGGACAATGGTCCAAAATGTCAGAATGGTAGGTGTTAAGAGAGGAACCTTCACAGGTATGAAGAGATGCTCCCTTTTTCCATGCAGAAGTCACTCCTCTTTTTATGCAAGTGTGTAACACCCCGCTCTTGAGGGTGTGCATTGCGTTACTAGTTTAATCCTTACAAAGGGATAGAGTCACAATATTTTTCTACCTTGGCAACTTTAAGAAATGTGGACTTCAACTCCCAGAATTCTATGCTGTGCTGGCTGGGGAATTCTGGGAATTGAAGTCCACACCTCATAAAGTTATTAAGGTTGAAAAAACACACTAATTCAGGCTTAAAGGTGTTGTTGGAATCCATAAATTGGATCAATACAGAACTAAATTAGGGGGAAGTTTCCTTCCTTCTCAAGATCACTGCCTTTTTAAGAATAAATAAATCTTGGGCCTTTGCAAGTACATGCAGCTGAAATGGCCAGTTTTCCAAGCAGCCTCTCTATAGCTGTACATATTAACTCTACCCTGTTTGTACATATTTCCAGATTTAAAAAAAAATTCCCCCCCCCTTTTTTCCCTGCAAACCCAGTAAATGTTCATGGCATATTTTGAGCAGCTGGTTGAAAACTTGGCAAAATTTTCTGCACACATCTAGGAGAGCCAATAAATTTGAATGCGGTTCTCTGAAAGGAAAGGAGTCAGGTTGAGATTTTAGGGCTAGATTGTAAATTAAATAATGTTAAGGAGCCTAAAGCAATGATGATGGTTTTTGCTTATGTTAAATTTAAGACAAAAGCCAGGGGCTACGGTTCACACAACTCCCCTAACCTAAGCCTAACAGGCGTTTCCCTGATATAAATTCACTTAGGGTCAAAGTTTTTCTTTTTCTTTTGAAATGCTTTCTAAACTGTCTTTTTGTTTTGTTTTCAGCCAGGTAGATCTGAGAGTGGTTTGGCTTCCAAACATGAATTTGTATGGACAGATATGAAAAGCAGTCGGGTATCAAAGAATCAGCATAGAGCTTGGAAGGGACCTTGAAGGTCTTCCAGTCCAGCCCCCTGCTCAAAGCAGGAGATCCTATATCATTTCAGACAAGTGACTGTCCAATAAAGTGACTTGTTGAAACGAGAGTGCAGATGTTGGGGTTGTTTTTCCCTATTTTTCTCTGGATTTCCATAATGGTCACCCTCACCTGCTGGGCATCTTCCAGTTCCATTCTCCCCCATTCCCAGTCAGCTGCCACCCATCTGGAGTGTCTCAATTTGTAGATAGCAGGAAAACCTCCAATCTGAATTTTAACCCTTATTTCACTTCAAACCTGGGTAAGAGTGTTTTCCTTGGCAACACACCTTACATAAACCCAGATTGAAAGCGAGCTTTTCCCATTGACATGGCTTGTCCAAGGATGTTGTAACTATGGTAAATATATGCTGGTTGCCAAGGGCCCAGATTTTGAACTCATGACCGTAGGGAACTTGTAACAGTCGTTAAACATGAAGACTCAAGTCGCTTTTTTTTTAGTGCCCTTATAACTTTGAATGGTCGCTAAAACGAATGGAAAAGCTACCTGTATATCAAAATGTAGTTGCAAAAATAAAGGAAATGAAAGTGATAATGGAAAGAAAATATAACAGGAGGTCTGTTAACAGATAGACTGTTTTGCATGTTCAGGCTGATATCAGTCTGCAAAAGCAACATTTTTTTGAAAATGACATTCATGGTCCTCACTTTTAAAAACTACTACTAATACGACCACCTCCTTCTTTCTCTTTTTCTTCCTCCTCTTCCTCCTTTTCTCTTTCTCCTCCTCCTCTTTCTCCTTCTTCAACATTATTATTATTACTATTATTATAGTATTATTATTATTATTAATCATCAGTCTGGAACCCACATTACGTATCTGATATTAGCACAGTTGAGAAAGTCCAGAAATATTTCACAAGAAGAGTTCTCCACTCCTCTACTCGTTGCAGAAGACCTTAGGCCACCAGACTCGAAACTCTAGACCTAGAAAACCTTGAATTACGCCGTCTTCAGTCTGACCTAAGTATAGGATATAAAATCATACATTGCAATGACTTACCTGTCAATGAATACTTCAGCTTCAACCATAAGAACACAAGAGCACACAATAGATACAAAGTCAAGGTTAACCGCACCAAACTTGATTGCAGGAAATACGACTTCAGCAACAGAGGGGTCAATGTCTGGAATCCTCTACCTGACTCTGTGGTTTCTTCCCCAAACCCCAAAAACTTTAACCTGTCTACTATTGACCTCACCCCTTTCCTAAGAGGTCTGTAGGGGGCCTGCATAAGCGCACCAACATGCCTACCATCCCTGTCCTATTGTTTCTTTTATTTTACTTATATGTACCCATTTCATGTATCAACTATGTTGATACTTATACCTATTATCTTGTAAACGATTGACAAATAAATCAAATCAACATTTTTATTATTACAATTATTGGTCAATCTTTAGTGAGATTCACAGCCTTTGGGGCTAGTTGGCAGCTCCACAACTTGAGTCCTAACCAAAGACCTAGGAATTGTTCAGGTAGCGTCGGAGGATATAAGCTGTTCCAAGTAGGGTTTTTCTTATTATTTTATTATTATCACTATTATTATTATAATACACAAAAAATGACAGTGTACACAACAAATAAGATAACAGCTGGGTTTCGTATCACAAATTATTGTTAGTATTGTTATTATTGCTGTTATTATTATTATTATTATTTGATCTATGGTTAGATTCACAGTCAAAGACTGGTGAAAACTTAACACAGGTCATCCTCAATTTAACAACATTTCCTCTAGTGACCGCTCAAAGTTACAACGACATTGAAAAAAGTGACTTATGACTGTTTTCCACACTTAGCAACCATTACAGCATTCCGGTAGTCACGTGATCCAAATTCAGACGCTTGACAACTGACTGATAATTATGACGGTTGCAGTATCCTGGAGTCACATGATTCACTTTTACGATCACCTGACAAGCAAAGTCAGTGGGGAAGCTAGATTCACTTAAAAATATTTTGACCAAAATGTAGTCAACTTGATGCCCCCAATAATTTTTATTCCATTCAAATTTAAACATATTACCGTTTGTCACACAGTTTGGATTCAGACGTTTTGTCCATCTATAGCAAGGGTCTTCAAACTTGGCAAGTTTAAGACTGGTGGACTTCAACTCCCAGAATTCCTGAGCTAACATGACTGGAGGAGGAGGAATTCTGGGAGTTGAAATCCACCAGTCTTAAAGCTGACACCTGACCTATGTAGTCCTTCACAAGAACCAGAGTTTGGCAGATGTTGTTCTTTGATGGTGTAAAACAGGAGTGTCTAACATTGGCAACTTTAAGACTTGTGGACTTCAGCACCCAAAGTTGCAAGTACGCTTAACGCAATTGCAAGTGCACAATTTTCAACTTCAGTCCAAAAGCTTTCCTTGGTATTTGATTGGCATGCCAGGACCAGAACAAAGGAATGGTCAGAAACAGGAATGAGGAACAAGCAAAAATTGGGTTTAACCAAACCGTCTTTGAATTTAAACAAAATGAATTTGACCCAATGATATCCCCTATATTTAGAAATGTTTTGCCACCCTGTTATCAGAATGAAACAGCAGAATAACAGAGCTGGAAGGATCTTGGAGGTCTTCTAGTCCAACCCCTTGCTCAAGCAGGTGATTGTATACGATTTCAGCCAAATGTTCAATCTTTTCTTAAAAACCTCCAGTATCAACTTTGGGGATAACTTCAAAACAAAATGACCTTGAAATTTTGTACCTTTGGGTGGTTTTACTCCATCTGTGGCAGACAATCCTAATTCTGTTCTGTACCAACACAATCCCCAAATCCTAATTATGTTCTGTACTAATAGTTTTTTCTCCTTTTTTGGTTGTGGGGACTGTATATCCTACTCAGGATTTGGAGGTATACCAGTTGTAGATTCCAAATATCCTGCCGACCTTTTCCTAGGTTTAATCCCAAGAGTAGACATAGGTAGTCCTCAGCTTACAACAGTTTAGTGACCAAGGCAAACATACATGTCTCAGGATAATGATGCGAAATCAAATTTTGGTCAATTTCACTGGGGATCAAAGATTTACTCTTCGGAGTTACCAGATTCATGCTGGAGCCCAGGTACAAGTTTAACACTTAACAATTTAATGACTGTTCAAAGTTACTACAGCACTGAAAAATGCACTGGCTTATGACTGTTTTTCACACTTGCGACCTTTGCAGCATCTTCATGATCAATGTAATCGAAATTCAGATGCTTGGCAACTGGCATGTATTTATGACGGTTGGAATGTCCCATGCTTACATGCTCCCCCCATTTTGTGACCTTCTCACAAGGAAAGTCAAGGGGGAAGCCAGATTCGCTTAACAACACTTCACAACTGCATCAAGAAAGATCGTAAAATGGGACAAAATCTCATTTTAACAACTGCCTTGCTCTGCAAGAGGAATTTTGGGCTCAATTGTGGCCCTAAGTCAAGGACTAGCTGTAATTGAGAAAGAAAAGTGTTCATTGAGGTTGCAGGATCAGCTTGTTTTGCTTTCGGCAATCAGGTTATAGATCCTCTTCCAGGATTATATCTTTTATGGTAGCTGAGATTATTCAGGATTGTTAATAGTGGTGGGATTCAAATAATTTAACAACCGGTTCTCTGTCGTAATGATTTCTTCCAACAGCCAGTTCACCAAACGGCTCAGAAAGTTTAACAACTGATTCTAGTGAATCGGTGTGAACCGGATGAATCCCACCACTGATCATAATGATGGAACAGGCACTGCCACCAGTGTGTGTGCCAAAGAATCCTGTGTTAACCCTTAAGGTTGCACAGGCAATAGCAGAACACAGCTAATGGTGTTGGTGTTGTTACTGAAAAATATTACCTTACCTGTTTGGTGCCACTGGTCACCGAGGCTAACTTCTGCCATTCTTCCCAGCCATTCTGAATTCCAGAGGACAAACACAGTCACTGGTGAGGACCAAAATTTAACCATGTTGGAGAAGAAAGCCACGCTGTCGGTGCCGGCTGAGCGAGTCAGAGCTGGATGGCATTGGCCTGGTTTTTCAAAGATTTTTCAAAGCAATCCTCATGAGTCATAGCAAGCACTTCAGTAAAATAAAAAATAAAAACCAACCAGCTCCTGGAAATTAAAAAACATACGTCAAGACAGGAGTCACCCCAAAAGCTCCTGTTTCCCAGAAGCTGCAGAGACATGTTGTTCTCTCTTGCCTTGCCAAACAGGCAGCTGGCCTCGTGTGTGAGTTTGGGGTGCTTCTGTGTTTTCCAAACACCCCCATCCCCGACCCTGAGGCTTTCTGAAGTGGTGAAACCAGATCGGCAGCTGTGGAGATGTCAAGTTACCACCTTTCCACCTTTGGCTCCATTCCTGGGGATTCGACAGGAGCCGGCATCTGGATCTGGCCAATGTACGGTGGCTACTGGGGTTTTCCTCCAGCAGAGAGGATGAGATGAGGGCAGAGAAACCTTAAGGCCTTCACACAACCGTCTTGTTCTGATTCTGAAATGGTATATAGCCATGATGGCGAACCTATGATACGCGTGCCACAGGTGGCACGCAGATCCATTTGTGCCAGTATGCGAGCTGCAGGCAAACTTACCTCACTGCACATGCGCGTCCTCCCAGCTGATTTTTGTCCTGTTTGAGGCCTTTTTCGACCTCCCAGAGGTTTGAGGAAAGCCTTTGCGGGCCAAAAAATACGCCCGTTTCGTCACTTCCTGTATTTCCAGAAATACTGGAAGTGATGAAATGGGCCCATTTTTTAGCCTGCAAAGGCTGCAGAAGCTTTCCTCAAGCCTTTGGGAGGCCGAAAAAGGCCTCTCATGGGCTGAAAATCAGCTGGGAGACACAGTGCAGGTATGGGGGCGGTAGTGGGGATTGCACGCGCATGTGCAGGGGGCATGGGGAGGTGCCCGCATTGCCTTCTGGGTGCTGGCACGTGAGCACACATGCACAAGCACACACAATTTTTGGCACAGGAGCCCAAAAAGGTTAGCCACCATTGATATATAGGGTTGGCTGCCTGAAAAATGGGCAGGACTAGAAGACCTCCAAGGTCCCTTCCAACTCTGTTCTGATTTAGAAATGGGATAGGGTCTCTCACTTGAGCAGGGGCGTTGGACTAGATGACCTCTAAGGTCCCTTCCAGCTCTTTTCTGATTCTGAAATGGGAGAGGGTTGGCTGTCTGAGCGATGGACTAGACTAGAAGACCTCCAAGGTCCCTTGTCAGCTCTATTCTGATTCTGAACCCGGGTCAGGGAAAGTTTTGAATTGATGTTGAAGTGACGGGGAGTTTCTGCCTTTTTGAAGATCAACCATGGAGAGGAAAAGATCGAGTAGTCAAGAAATACAAGTAGGCCTTGACTTAAAACCATCTGTTTAATGACCAAATTGAACAACCATTTGTTTTTAATCCCTACAGCAGGACTGGAACATATGACTTATGACCATTTTTCACACTTATGACAGTTGCAAGTATCCCCATGGTCACATGATCCAAATTCAGATGCTCGGCCACTGACTCCTATTTACGACAGTTGTAGCATGTGTTGACCTGGGGCGTGGCACAAAAATAACAAAGTCACAAAAGTAGATAAATTCCTTTTAATGCCTCTAACTTGACCTCCCAATGTCCAATTATCCTCCGGCGAGATCAAACTCTTCCAAAAACAGCCTACAAAGGAAATGCAGTCTGAACCCAAAGCAGATAAATTAGAAATAAAAAGCCAACACAAACCACACTGAAGTAATTGACATGACAGGCCAGGATAATAAATTGCAGACTTCCAAAAGATAATGAGGCACCCACAGTTGGGAGGACGACAAAACCCAGTTAAGCCTCGACAAAGATAATGCATGCTTTGCTTCCTTGCTGTGTGCAAAATCCCCTCTTCTATCCTGTTCTTCCAGCTGCAGTTAATGAAAGGGATCATGGCCCTTTTCTCCCCCGTAAGCCACGTTGCTCCCTTCTTCGTTCTTCCCTGCATGCCCTAGGATGAAAAGGGGTTGGCCTGGGTCTTCCTCTGAAGGTCCAGCCGCACTGTGCCCTTCCCCCATTTCCTCCACAGCCACTGGAGCCATACTCCCTCTCCCTGTCAGCTGCTCAATCTCCCTCTCAGAATCAGACTCCAACAGGGGCATGACACAGCGTCCCGGGGGTCACCTGATCCCCTTTTGACAAGCAAAATCAATGGAGAAGCCATGATTCACTTAGCGACCGCGTTGCCAACTTAACTGTTTCAGGGATTCGCTTATTAACTTTGTCAAGAAAAGTCATGAAATGGGACAAAGCTGACTTTACAAGGGTTTCACTTAACAGAAATGTTGGGCTCAATGGTGATCATAAGTTGAGGACTACTGTTGTCCTCAACTTACAACCATTTGTTTAATGGCCGTTCGAAAGTACCATAGCACTGAAAAAAATGCCTTTTGACCAGATTCACATTTACGACCTGTTCATGTGTTCAAAATTTAGGCACTTAGGAACTGGCATGTATTTACCACAGTTGCAGCATTCCAGGGTCATGTGATCACCATTTGCGACTTTCCCCGCCCGGATTCCGATGAGCAAAATCAAAGTGGGAACCAGATTTGCTTAATAACTGAGGTAAAGAGGTTGTAAAATGAGGCAGAACTCACTTATCAACTGCCCGGCTTAGCAATGGAAATTTGTGATTCTGTTCTGGTCGTAATTCGAGGACTGCCCATATGCATGTGATGAGCAAAAGGCCTTGGAAAAGATACAGGTAGAGTCGACGTACTATTTACAAATGAGCCCAACATTTGGGTTGTTAAGTGAGACATTTGTTCCATGTGTTTCATCCCATTTTACGACCTTTCCTACCACTGTTGTTAACTGAATCATTGCAGTTGATGAGTTAGTCACACGGTTGATAAGTGAATCTGGTTCCCTTGTTGATTTTGCTGGTCAGAAGGTCGCAAAAGGGATCACACGTGACCCCCCCCCCAGGACCTGACAAAAGTCATAAGTATGAGTCGGTTGCCAAGCACCTGAATTTTGATTGCACAATCATGGGAATGCTGCAAAGGTTGTAACTGTGAAAAATGCTCATAATTGACACTTTTCAGTGCTTTGGGAACTGTGGACAGTCATTAAACGAATGGTTGTAAGTTGAGGACGACCTATATTGTGGCTATTCCTACAAGGATCAGGCTTTTGCAAGCTGTGCTGTTTGTTGTGGCACTTGTAAGGCAGGGGTGGGGAAGCATGGCCCTTTTATGACTTGTGGACTTCAACTCCCAGAATTACTGAGACGAAATCAAACACCCTTTTCAGTGTACCTCCTCCTCCTCCTCCTCCTTTGTTTAGTTTACTTTACTGTCATTGCACCTTGTACAATGAAATCAAACATTATCTTCAGTGCACCTTCTTTCCTCCTCCTCCTCCTCCTCCTCCTCCTCCTCCTCCTCCTCCTCCTCCTCCTCCTCCTCTTCTTCTTCCTCTTCCTCTTCCTCTTCTGCATCACACCCCCTCCCCAGTTTTTTTTGCCTCCTGGGCCTCAGGGAAGCCTCCTGGGTGAAGCAGTAAGACAGCAAGGAGGATCCTGGCACAGCTGATCATCGGAACAGCTGATCGTTGGGAAAGGGAAAAATACCTTAACGAAATGACTGGGTGTGGGAGAACGCAGTGATGTCGGGCATGTACACAATGTCGTGCATGCACAATAAGGACGGACTGGCCAGGGAGGGGCAGGCAGAGAGGGGAGGGGCCAGCCAGGGGCACGATTTGCCGGTTCTCCGAGCTGCGCAGACTCATAACAACCTGTTCTATAGAACCGGTCTGAACCGGTAGAATCCCACCCCTGCATGGAGGGCTTTGAACTTAGGTATTGAGGAGACCTCCTGAGAAGATGCTGGACAGCCAGACAAACAAGCCCGTGGAACATCAAAGCCATCATCCCAGAGTCCTCATTTAAAATGGCAAACGAGCTGGCTCAAGTTTTCCTCTTTAGAAATCGTTATGCCAAAGCCAGCTTTCTGGAGTTGGCACCGACACTGTGAAAGGGAGAAAGAAAAAGAAAAAGAAGAAGAAGAAGAGGAAGAGGAAGAGGAAGAGGAAGAGGAAGAGGAAGAAGAAGAAGAGGAAGAGGAAGAAGAAGAAGAAGAAGAAGAAGAAGAAGAAGAAGAAGAAGAAGA
>BLBF01000040.1:155156-171173 GCA_015471245.1 Laticauda colubrina | reverse complement strand
CCCCCCCCCCCCCGACCATCAGCTGTCCTGCTGTGTCCGGAGATTTAGATTAGCTAGAAAGCAGGAAATCCTTGCATTTCTTGCTTTCTAGCTAATCTTTAGATCTCCCTTAGGACTGAAGGTTCTATTATTCAGTGCAGACTCAGGTAGCTGATGGCAGAAACACAGATCTCTAAGTGAATCTGTGATTCTGTGTGCAACTCGATTTGCCTGCCTGGTTTGCCTGATTTTGGGTAAAAGTTGCTCTTTTTTTATTTAAAAAAAAATAATCAATATTTACATACATGGTGTGTTGTGAGTTAATTTTGTGAGTTAGCAAATTTTATGTGTTTGCTTGCAAACAAATTTTATGTGACAGACTCAGGTAGCCGATGGCAGAAAGATAGATCTCTGAATCTGTGATTCTGTGAGTAAGTCAATCTGCCTGCCTGCTTTGCCTGATTTTGGGTAAAAGTTGGTCTTTTTTTAATAAAAAAATTCAATATTTACATAAATATTTATAATATTTACATATAAGGTATGCCCAGCCAGTCACATGACCACCAAACCATACCATAAATTAGACCATCCCCACAGAACCGGTTGTTAAGAAATTCGAATCCCACCCCTGCCTCTGTATGTGTGGGCAGGGGGGAGGGAGAGAGAGAGGTTAGATCAGATCTCTCTCTCCCAACAATGTCAGCAAGCCACCACCATCAAAATTCATATTAGTGGTCCCCAGGATTTAAAATTATGAGTTTGGTGGTCCCTGAAGTCTAAAAGGTTGGTGACTCCTGGACTAGAACACTGGGTCGTATCTAACAAAATGAAATTCAGTGTAGAGAAAAGTAAAGTCCTACACTTTGGCAAGAAAAACCCAAAGGACACATATAGACTGGGCGAAACCAGGCTCCATTGCAGGAACTGTGAGGGGGATCTTGGAGTCTTAGTGGACAACCAGCTAAATAGGAGCCAGCCGCGTGCAGCAGCAGCCAAAAAAGCCGATGCAATCCTAAGTTGCATTAACAGAGGGATATAATCGAGATCAAGGGAAGTACTAATACCACTCTATAAAGCCTTAGTAAGGCCACACCTAGAATCCTGCATCCAGTTTTGGTCACCACATTATAAAAAGATGTTGAGACTCTAGAAAAAGTGCAGAGAAGGGCAACCAGGATGATGAGGGGACTGGAGGCTAAAACATATGAAAAATGGTTACAGGAACTGGGCCTGGCTCGTCTAGGGAAGAGAAGGACCAGGGGAGACATGATATTGAGCGGTCTTCCAATATTTGGGGGGCTGCCACAGGGAGGAAGGTGTCAAGCTATTTTCTAAAGCTCCTGTAGGACAGACAAGGAATAATGGATGGAGACTGAACAAAGAGAGATTCAACCTGGAAATAAGGAGAAACTTTCTGACAGTGAGAACAATCAACACATGGAACAAAAGTTGCCCTCAGAAATTGTGGGACCGTCATCACTTGAGACTTTCAAGAAGAGACTGGAGTCCCATCTGTCTGAAATGGTGTAGGGTCTCCCGCTTGGGCAGGGGGTTGGACTAGATGACCTACAAAGGTCCCTTCCAAGTTTGATTATCTGTTATCTGGAGGTGTTGGAAGAAATAATCCGGTCCGATTCCAAGCCGAGAGAAAGAGTGTGGAAATAAAATGGAGGCAAGCGGCAAGGAAAGGAGGCCTCTGTTTACGGGGTATTCCAGAAACTTCCATGACAGCAGCAGCATGTTTCTGGGACGGCTGACAGAATGGAGTAAGGATAGGTGGGCTTTTGTACATTCTTTGGTGGGGGGGGCTTTGTGATTCAGGTGCCCGTTTCTGTGCAAAAATGTGTCTTTTAATATTTTAATGTCTGTTGCCAGATTCCTATGGGGTCATGTCGGGGTCATGACTGGCTCTTCAGGCAGAAGGGGAAATGCAAATCTTAGGCTCATGATGGCGAACCTATGGCATGCGTGCCACAGGTGGCACGGAGAGCCATTTGTGCGGGCACACAAGCCCCAGCCAAAGTTATGTGCACTGCGCATGCGCACAACTCCCAGCTGATTTTTCGGCCCGTTTGAGGCCCTCCCGGAGGCTCAAAGGAAGCTTCTGCAGCCTCAGGATGCCGAAAAATAGGCCTTCCGGAAATACCGGAAATGCCGAAATGGGCCTTGAGCCTCCTGGAGGGCAAAAACAGCCTCCCCTGGGCTCCAAAGGCCCTCTGGAGGCTGAAAACAGGCACTTCCAGTGTTTCCAGAAGGCCCGTTTTTCAGCCACCCGAGGTTGCAAAGGTTCCAGAAACTTACAGGAGGGTAAAAACAGCCTCAAATGGGTCGAAAATCAGCTGGGAGGCACAACGCATAGGCAGTGCAGGTAAGAGGGCAGGGCGGGGGCACTGCGCACGCATGCACAGGAGGGTGGGGCGCATTGGGTTGTGGGTGCTGGCATGCGCGCGCTTTCGGCACACCACAACAAAAAAGGTTTGCCATCACTGTCCTCAGTGTTTTGTCTGAGCTAATCTTGTCAGCTTTGGCTTGCCGAATTGTGTTGCTTGTTTGGAGTCTTTTTGCTTATGAATAGATTGGCCCAGTCTTTCTGAATGGATACAAAATCTCCATTCCTGAAAGGCAGTCTGTTCAAGCTCCCGCTTGAGACTTTTTTCCTGAGGCAGGAAGACTGGGGGCTGCTTTCTGCCTTTAAAAACACGTTTCTCCACTTCTCCTTTGGGGAAATATAATATTCTGCTTCTTTTCATGTTCTCCAAAATATTTCATTCTTTAGGAGGGGGGGCTTCCCACAGAGGTTTTCTAGTCCAACCCTCTACTCACCGCTAGTTGTTGTCTTCTCTTTTATTCCACCTTTCCCAGTATTTTGGAAATCTTAAGGGAGCTGGATCTTTGTATACTGTGTCCAAAAGAAGATAATTTGAACCCGGTCATTTGTGCCTCAAGGAAGAATGCTGGGTTGATCTGTCTCTTGGGGCATCACCTTTAATGAAGAGTTCTGGGAGTTGGAAGTCCACAAGTCTTAAAGTTGGACATCTCTGAACTAAAGGTTTAGTTTAGTTTAATTTAGTTTCTTGCCATTGGACTTTGTCCGACGAAATTAAGTGCCATCTTCAGGAAACTATCAATCAATCAGAATAGAGCTGGAAGGGACCTTGGAGGTCTTCTAGTCCAACCCCCATGCTCAACCAGGAGACCCTATACCCTTGATGGTGAACCTATGGCACGCGTGCCACAGGTGGCACACACAGCCATTTGTGCAGGCACACGAGCAAACTTACGTTACTGTGCATGCGTGCGCCTCACAGCTGATTTTTGGCTGGTTTGAGGCCTTTTTCAGCCTCCCAGAGGTGGGATTGCGCATACGTGCACAGGTTGTGTGAGGGGGCGTGCATTGCCTTCTGGGTGCTGGCACACGAGCGCCAGTGTGCACACAATTTTTGGCACAGGAGCCCAAAAAGGATAGCCACCACTGTCCTATACCATACTGTCTGGTCTCTTCTTGAAAATCAGTGATGGTTTTGCCACCACCATAACTTCTAGAGGCAAGTTGTTCCACTGGTTAATTGTCCTCACCATTAGGAAGTTTCTCCTTAATTCCAGGTTGCTTCTCTCCTTCATTAGTTTTCATCCGTTGCTTCTTGTCCTGCCTTCTGGTGCTTTGGTTGCACAATTTTTAATGCACTTTATTTAGATGTAATAAAACAGCGGCCCAATGATGCCCTTGGAGATCCCCCTCTTTTGCCTCGTTGTTAATTGAACCACGGCAGTTGCTAAGCAACTCGCACAGTCCTTAAGCAGATCCAATGTCCCTCATCAACCTTCCCTGTCAGAAGCCAGCTGAGAAGCTTGCAAATGGCCCTCCTGTGAACCCAGGAAGCTGCAACCTTTGTAAAATACATACCTGAATTTGGATCACCTGTCCATGGGGATGCTGCAATGGTCATAAATGCAAAGACCAGTCGTAAGTCACTTTTTTAAAATTCCATGATAACTTCGAGTGGTCCCTAAGTAAATGGTTGTAAATCAAGCGGCTTTTTAATTTTTTTAAATTTAAGTTTTTAAATCGGCAATTCTTCCTCTTACTCTCACCTGCCACCAGGTGGCAATGTTGCATAGAAATGTCTAGTTAAATTTATTACATTTTTTTATTAGATAAGTTGGAACCGAACAGGAAATACCAATATTTGATCCTTCACATTATAATGGCAGCTAGAATAATTTTCGCTCAAAATTGGAAATTGGCTATGACCCCTACAGAAAATATGATAATCAATAAGATCCATGAATGTGGACAGACTAAGTAAGTTGCTAAAAGATAAGCAAGACAGTGAATATTACAAAACATAGGATATCTGGTACGACTGGATAAAGAAAAGGTGATAACTGATGACAACATTTGGGAACAATAAGGGTGACATGTAAATAAATGTAAATAAATTATATGTATGCATATATAGAGTTTAGTATGACGAAGGAGTTAATATGACAATGTATAACACACCATTAGAAGAGTACAAATGTATCTACCTCTTCAATAATGCCGTAAAATGTGAATATATGTTTTTAATTTTATAAACATTGAATAAATAAATTATGAAAAGAAAAAAAAGAAATGTCCGGTTAAAAAAAACAGTGAATGGGCAGCAAATTTGATGCACACATATTGAGATAATGATGGACAGGCAGAGCGTGGCTTCCAGTTAACAGAGTTACAGGTGATTTTCAATTTATGACCACAACTGGGCCCCAAATGTCAGTTGCTAAGCAAGACAGTGAGTTCCACCCGGTTTTACCACCTTCCTGGCCCACTGTTGTTAAATGAAACACTGCAGTTGTTCAATTAGTAACTTGGTCATTAAGCGAACCTGGCTTCCCGCATTGGCTTCGCTCGTCAGAAGGTTGCAAAAGGGAATCATGTGATCCCCCCCGGGACATAAATACGAGTCAGTTGCCAAGCATCCCAATGTAAATCACCTGACCAATGGGGATGCTACAAAGGTCATAACTGTCATAATTGTGAATAACAGTTATAAGCCACTTTTTCGGTGCTGTTGGAAGTTCGAGGGGTCACTAAAAATGGCGGTAAGTGAGGACTACCTATATTAAAAATCATGTCTGGGAGGGATCTCATTTTTTAAAAAAAAATGCACTTCCCAGTGGTGGGAATAAAAAAAATTACTCCTGGTCCTGTGGGTGTGGCTTGATGAGGTGTGGCTTGGTAGGTGTGGCTTGGTGGGCGCGGTAGGGGGAGGATACTATAAAATCCCCATTCCCTCCCCACTCCTGGAAGAAGGATACTGCAAAATCCCCATTCCCTCCCCAGCCCACTAACCTGCTTTCCAGCTCCGTTCTCCTGGGAAGGGCAACCAAAGGAGATCCAGCCGATTAGCTGAGGCTCGGGAGGCGGAGAATAGACGAGGGTGGGGCCAGACAGAGGTGGGATTTGCCGGTTTTCCGAACTAGTCAAAATTTCCGCTGCTAGTTCTCCAGAACCAGTCAGAACCTGCTTGAATCCCACCTCTGCTTCCCACCTCCTCTTGCTCACACCCAAACACAAACAAGCACACAGCTGCTTTTAAAAAGAAGCAGGCTCAGGTTTCCACAGAACACTGAACCACAAATCAATCAATCAATCAATCAATCAATCAGAATAGAGATGGATGGGACCTTGGAGACCTTCTAGTCCAGCCCCCTGCTCAAGCAGGAGACCATTCTAGACAAGTGGTTGTCCATTCCTTTTTTAAAAACCTCCAATGATGGAGCACCCACAACTTATAGTGGCAAGCAGTTCCACTGGTTAAATGACCTCACTGTTAGGAAGTTTCTTCTTAGTTCCAGGTTGCTTCTCTCCTTGAATTAGTTTCCATCCATCGTTTCTTATCTTGCTTTCTGGTACTTTGGAAAATAAACAGACCCCCTCTTTTTCTTTTCATCTTCAGCCTAACCAAGTTTTAACTCTAAACAAGGTTAACAGAGTTTGCACCCTATGTGGCCACTGAACTGGCTAAGTAGTATGGCTGTTGGAAAGCTAGCCATTGGGTCAACGTACACACTCCACCTTCTCTGATAGCCCCTTGGAGGGTTTTTGGAGGGTGCAACTTCCACCCTCCTCCTGACCACCTTTCCCTTCTTTATCTCCATCATGACTACTTCAGCTTCAGCTGCAATAACACTCGGGCAAACAACAAATACAAACTCAAATGTAAACCGCTCCAAACTCGATTGCACAAAATACAACTTCAGCCACAGAGTGGTCAATGCCTGGAACTCACTCCCTGACTCTGTTGTCACATCCCCAACCCCCCCCCCCAAAAAAAAAATTAACCTTAAGCTGTCTACCATGGACCTCACCCCATTCCTAAGAGGACCTTAAAGGAGGCGTGCATAAGCGCACCTGCATGCCCACGGTCCCTGTCCTGCTGTTCCCATTTACTCTTACTCTTTTATTATGTATATACAGTACTTATACCTGTCTATCAGAGGTGCTATTCAACAGGTTCTGACCCGTTCTGGAGAACCGGTGGCAGAAATTTTGAGTAGTTCAGAGAACCAGCAAATCCCACCTCTGACTGGCCCTGCCAATCCCATCTATTCTCTGCCTCCCATTGAGTCCCAGCTGATCGGCTGGGTCTCCTTTGGTTGCCCTGCACAGGAGAACAGAGCTGGAAAGCAGGTTAGTGGGTGGGGAGGGAAGGGAAGGGGGATTTTGCAGTATCCTTCCCCTGCCATGCTTACCAAACCCATGCCAGAAATATTTCACAAGAAGAGTTCTCCACTCCTCGACTCGTTGCAGAAGACCTTATGCCACCAGACTTGAAACACTAGACCTAGAAAACCTAGAACTACGCTGCTTTCGGTCCAATTTAAGTATAGTATATAAAACCATACATTGCAATGTCCTACCTGTCAATGAACAGCTTCAACCATAACAACACAAGAGCACACAACAGATACAAACTCAAGGTCAATCGCACCAAACTTGATTGCAGGAAATACGACTTCAGCCACAGAGGGGTCAATGTCTGGAATCCTCTACCTGACTCTGGTTTCTTCCCCAAACCCCAAAAACTTTAACCTTAGACTGGCTACTATTGACCTCACCCCTTTCCTAAGAGGTCTGTAGGGGGCCTGCAAAAGCGTACCATCATGCCTATCATCCCTGTCCTATTTTTTCTTTTTCTTTTTCTTATATGTATCCATTTCATGTATTCATAACTATGTTTATACTTATACCTGTTATCTTATAATCACTTGACAAAATAAATAAAAAATAAAATAAATGCCCACCAAGCCACGCCCATAGAACTGGTTGTAAAAATTTTTGAATCCCACCACTACTGTTTATACTTATATGTTTATATGTTATGTTCATACTTATAGTTGTTTTCTCATACATGCTTCACAAACTAAACTAAATAAATAAAATAAATGGATCCCCTTAAGATCGAAATCCATCCAAACAGTCTTGTGCATCCATCCGGGAAACTCTGCATTCAGGTGGTTTGACAAGGAGATTAAAAAAAAAATTTTTTTGCTTCTGCGACGTGCAGTTGCAGGTGTGTGTGCATGACTCACAGAGTTCAGACCTGCAAGTTCAGCTCCTGGTGTTGTGTTGATTTATACCTGTTGCCAAGAACCCGATGTCGCAATCCGGGTGAAAGAAGAACATCCTGGAGTTTTGGCTGAAAAAGGTGGACCAGGGAGGGCATCTTATGCACAGACTGCACTGCCATCTGTCAGAATGGCATTAGGGTCTCCTGCTTGGGCCAGGGGTTGGACTAGAAGACCTTCAAGGTCCCTTCCAACTCTGTTCATCTGTATCTGTACCTTGTAAGGAACTGCTGCGCTCCACACACACACCCCTCATTGGATGATCTCATGGTTTCCATAGGAGCTAACGAAATTGAGCTGGAAGGAACGGGAAGGGGTTTTTTTGACCATGGGGGTGGATTGAACTAAAAACAGATGTGTGAGTAATGAGCTCGTAGCAGTAATATATGAAAATTTATGGGAAGCCCAGGTGTACGAAGCAGCTGGGCTCCAGATGGGGTTGGAAAAGTTTCCTGGGATGAGACCTGCCAATCTCACTGGTTTTCCCAGGACAATTAAGCAAACACAGCTGTTAGCCAGAGTTACCAATTTGCAGAAGGCCACTAGAGGGCGGCAGTAGGGACTGGGGCACTTTTCTGTGTCTCTCTGCTGGCCCCTAGCGGTGCTCTGAATGATAAACCTCCAAATGGTCTCAGTCACTCTATAAAAAGGAAGCAAATGACTAGCTGTCTGCAAGGAGTATAATTTACAGTGGTGGGAATTCAACCGGTGTAACCACCGGTTGGGTGAGCGCAGCGTTTGAAAACTGCTCATTTTCAGCTCTAAAATTTACCTTCTGCTGCAGCCCCGGTGAGTAAGATAGCTGATGCGTGGCAACTGGTTATGCTGCATGAATCAGCTGGGCTACAAAACATATATGGAAATATAGGACTGACTAGGGCAGGGGAGGATGACTGTGGCCAACTGATTGCCGTAACAACCGGTTCTCCCAAACCAGTCCAAACTGGCTGAATCCCATCCAAGGATAAATCCTTCCCTTCCTAACAATCCAGTCAGAGCAGAAGAAGCTTCTTGGAGGAGAAGCGAAACATCTTCAAAAGAAAAAAAAACAGACAGTCCAGTTGCCTCTTGCAAGAAAAAGCACCTTTGGGACTTACTGTCTGATCACTGCAGAATGATCTTCACCATTTTTTCCCCCCCAGATGTTTCAACCACTAACAATTCTCAAACGTGGTTCTGGGTTCTTCTCGAACAGTTGGCAGCAATGCAGCTGCGTCCTGCACATACAGCTCGCAGTCCAATAAATCATTGGCAAGAGAGACCAAAGGAGCTGTAGGCCAATTGCCCAACAAGCTTTTCTAATGCACTTCGAGAGCCAGCAGCTGGGAAATAGAGAGTATTATCAGGAGCCATTAGCAGTGCCTTCATGGGATCACGCCAGCTAGTGGTGGCACAGTGGTATTGCAGTGGTATGCAGCATTTGGTCTCATTTCGAGACAAGAGTAAATCTGCATTCAGATGGGGAGGTTGAACAACTAGCCTTGTGGTGCAGCCAGAACAATCTTGAACTAAATACACTCAAAACCGTAGAAATGGTGGTAGATTTTAGGAGAAACTCTCCCATGTTACCACCTCTTACAATACTAGACAACAGAGTATCAACGGTAGAGACTTTCCAATTTCTAGGTTCTACTATATCACATGACCTAAAATGGACACCTAACATCAAAAACATCATCAAGAAAGCACAACAAATAATGTTCTTTCTGCGCCAACTTAGGAAACTCAAACTGCCCAGGGAGCTTCTGATCCAGTTCTACAGAGGAATGATGGGGTCTTATCATCTGAACCTCTATAACTGCCTGGTTTGGTTCTGCAACCCAACAGGACAGACACAGACTCCAGAGGATAATTAGGACTGGAGAAAAAACAATTACGACCCACCTGCCTTCAATTGAGGACCTGTATCCTGCACAAGTCAAAAAGAGGGCTGTGAAAATATCTACAAACTCCTCACATCCCGGACATAAACGGTTTCAACTCCTTCCCTCAAAATGACGCTATAGAGCCCTGCACACCAGAACAACTAGACACAAGAACAGGTTTTCCCCTAACGCCATCACTCTGCTACACAACTAACTCCCCAAACACTGTCAAATTACTTAGTAAGACTGTATTACTATTCTTCTTCTCATCCTTCCTAGTACCTATCTCACCAAAACCAGTTGTTATACTGGTTGTTAGTACAGTTGTTATGCACCCGACACCCCCCTTAATCCCTAGTTGGGAGTATTGTGTTCGCGAAGAATGAGACTTGAGACCAGCGTAACTTCAGCTCTTTTATTAGTTGCTGGATTCTGTCTGAGGCAGGAGCCGCGGCAGCCCTATTTTATATAGAGGCTACTCGCGGCTTGCGGCCAATGACAGCTCCTTGATTCTCCCGCCGCTGAGGAGGCCAATCATAAACTAGTCATTTTCGACCAATCACCGTCGAGTAGAACACCAATCAGATTTGAGTATTTGTGGACCAATGGGAACAGAGTATTTGGAGTATTCTAATATGTAACACCCCTCCCCTCTTGGTTTGATCCTACGTTACGTAGTCCCGTAAGTAGGGGGGACTTTTATGTTGTCTACTTGACCTGCGCAGTTTAGTCATGCTGTTGTCTTCGGCGGGTTCAGACGGGATCGCTGTTTCTCCCATCCTTCTCTGTGGAACCTCCTGGAAGGTGGAGTCAGTCATGCCACTCCCGCCTGGCCTACCCGGGTAGTAGAGTCGGCTCAGCTACTCCCTTCTGGAGAGGCTTCTTGGTATTCTTGTGCCTCCTGTTCCTCTTCGCCAAAGTCTTCTTTGGTAGTTGTTTCTTTCTGGGTTTATTTGAGAATTTGGTTTGTGGTTTGTTTTTTGATTTTGCAGTGTTTCTTGTTCCAACGGAGGGTCTCCTCCTCCCCTTTATTTGTGTTTGAGGGGTCTCACCCTCTCTTGTTTGATTATTATTGTTTTTGTTTAGTGGTTGTTGTGGTACTGGTGTGTGTTGTTGTTCTTCGTGCCTGGGTGTGTCAGTGGTTCGTTTCAATGTTCTTGATCTTAATTGATTTATGTGTCTCCTCCAGCTTCTTCCATCCTCCGTTTCTAATCTGTACGACCGGGGTCCTGTTACTTGTGTTATTTTTGCCGGTACCCACAGTGGGTGCCTCGTGAGATTTTTTGCAAAGACTAGGTCCCCTGTTTCAAATGTGCGGTGTTTGCTGGAGGAATCTGTTGGTTTTTCAGGGCTGTATGTGGGGTGTAATCTATCCAGATATGATCTTAATTTTCTGCTGGGCTTTTATTTGTAGTGGAGTCAGGTATGATGTGTTGTATGGTGAGCATTTTGTAAATTTTCTCTTGTATGTTTCCCGTGTCTAATTTTTCTATGGTTTCTTTGGTATACCGGACCATGCTTTCTGCCCACCTGTTTGTAGCCGGCTGACCCGGTGCTGTCAAGGCATGCCTTATGCCATGTTCGGTGAGGAACTTTTCAAATGTCAATGCTGTGAACTGTGGCCTGTTATCTGAAACTAATAAGTCCGGTAACCCATGTGTGGCGAAAAGTTTCCTCAGTTGTTTGATAACTGCCTCTGTAGTTGTTGAGTTCATGACGCTTACTTCCAGCCAATTTGAGTAAGCGTCTACTATAATTAAAAATGTGTGTCCTTTTGTAGGCCCTGCGAAATCTATGTGTCTTCTTGACCAGGATCCTCTCGGTGTTTCCCAGTCGAGTATAGGTGCCACAATGGGTGCAGGTCGGGATCTCCCAATATCCTTATCCATCCCTGGCCACCATACATAACTCCTGGCCAGGGATTTCATTCATACGATACCCAGGTGTCTTTCATGTAAAATATTCAGTACTTGCTCTTGTAATAACTCTGGTATGACCACCCGATCCTCCCCATAGAATACAACCTTTTAACATTGAAAGTTCAGTCTGTTTGTTCTTGAATGGTTTAAAAGTCAAGTCTGTCTCATTTTCCGGCCACCCTTTTCCTACCCAGTTTAAAACCTGTGACAATTTTTTGTCTCTTGTGGTTTCTTTCGCAATGTTCACTGTGGTTATGGGTAGGTTTGGTAATGTCTCAATTTGTAGGGTGGATGTGGTTTCCGGATCACTTCCCAGTTCAGGTAGGGGAGTACGGCTCAGTGCGTTGGCATGTGAAATGTCCTTGCCTGGTCGGTGAATTAATTTGTAATTTTATGCAGCAAGGAACTCGGACCATCTTGTTATTCGTGGGGAGAGTATGTTTGGGGTGGCCCTGTTCCTTGCTAGTATTCCCAATAGGGGCTTGTGGTCTGTAATGAGTGTAAAGGTCCTACCGTAGAGGTATTCATGGAACCGTTTGACCCCAGATATTGCTGCTAACACCTCTCTGTCCAACTGGCTGTAGTTCCTTTCAGCTTTGGACAGTGTTTTGGAGTAGAATGCAATTGGCGCTTCTCTCCCATCTGGTAGCATGTGGCGAGTACAGCTCTGACGCCGAATGGTGATGCGTCACAGGTGACTGTCAGTGGCAGTGTCTCGCTGTATTGTATTAATATAGATTTGGGTGTTATTAAATCTTTTATTTTCTGGAATGCGGTCTCTTCTCATCATCCCCAGGTCCAGGTGGCTGTCTTGGTCAGTAATCTATGTAGTGGTTCCGCCGTTGTTGCCTTCTGTGGCAGAAAAACATTATAAAAATTAATAAGTCCCAAGAATGCTTGTTAATCTGTTTTGTTTTTTGGTCTGGGCGCTTCTTTGATCGCTTTGATTTTTTTATCTGTGGGGTGGATGCCATCTTTATCGGTTAGATACCCCAGGAATTCGACTTTCGAGGTGGCTAGCTGACATTTTTCTTTTTTGACCTTGAGTCCCGCCTTTTGGAATCTTTGCAATACTATTCTGAGACGGGCTTCTAGTTGTTTCTTGTCGCTGGCTGACACTAGCACGTCATCAAAGTATGGGACTACCCCTTTTATCCCTTGTAACAACCGCTCCATCAGGCTTCGGAACACCCCTGGGGCCACGCTGACTCCAAATTGCAGTCTTTTGCATTTGAATGCTCCCTTATGAGTCACAATTGTTTGTGCCTCTGCTGTTTCGGGGTCGACTGGCAATTGTTGGTATGCTTGTGCAAGGTCGAGCTTTGCAAAAACCTTGCCTCTCCCAATGAGTGTAACAGATGTCGCACTACCAGAACAGGATATGCGCTTTGCTGTAGTGCATGGTTTAGGATGGCCTTGTAGTCACCACAGATTCTCACGGACCCATCTGGCTTAATTGGGGTTACGATTGGGGTTTCCCATTTAGCGTGGTCTATTGGTTCCAATATCCCTTGTGCTATGAGTTTATTTAATTCCTCACCAATCTTCGGTTTTAATGCAAAGGGAACCCACCTTGCTTTTCACCTAATTGGAGCTATTGTTGGATTCAAATTAAATGATATGGGGGACCCTTGGTACTTGCCTAGTTTCTCATCGAATACGTCCTGGAACTCCCTCATTAGGTTCTCCTCCCAGTCTGTCTCAGTGACGTTGTTGATTCCGGTCACTCCGATTCCCAGGGGTTCGAACCATTCGAGTCCCACTAGGCTTGGGCGGTTCCGGTCTACGATGGTTAAAGGCAGAATTTTTGTGTGTTTTTTGAATGTGATTTGGAAGTGTCCGAGTCCGACTACGGGGATCCTGTTTCCTTGGTAGTCTTTTAGTATCAGTGTTTGGTTTTCTAATTCCGTTCTGCGTATATGCGGTATCAGTCTTTTAATGGTATTCCATGATACCATTGATAGGTATGAGCCGGAGTCCACCTCCATCTCACATTTTTGGCCTTTGATGCTGACTGCCACATGTTCCTTCCAGTCATTGGTTGCGTTTGAATGGCCGATGGTTATAGTTTGGTGTGTTTCTTCTTTTCTGTAGCTTTCATTTAGCCGTTTGCCTCTGCTTTCTCGACTCTCACAGCTCAATGTCTGTCTTTCTTTTATTCTTGGTGGGGTGTTGTCTCTATGTCGGGGACTGTAGCTTTTCTGGTTTTGGCAGACCCTTGCTATGTGTCCCCGTCTCTTGCAGTACCTGCAAATGGCATCTACGAAATGGCACTCGGAACGGGGGTGGTCTCCTCTGCACCCGGCGCACTGGAACCCCGACTTACATCCTTTCTTCTCCTGTCTATTTTGTTCTGACTGGAGTCTGTGCATTTCTTCCTCTTCATTGTCGGTCTCGGACAACGATTCGCTATCCTCGTGGTGTGTGATGGTCTTGTGTGTGTTCTCTGACTTCTCTGGAAATTGGCTTGTTTCTGCCGGTGTTTTTTGTATTGTCGCATTCATTTGTTGCATTTTGGCTGCTGATTTTTTAGTGGCTTCAGCTGCCGTGGCCTCAGCGATAGCCTCAGTGACTGTAATTTTTGGTCAGGTTAGCAATCGGCTCTGCAAAGTGAGATCTCTTAGATCAAGGACCACGTGATCTCTCATGGCTTCATCCATGTTGAGGAATTCGCATGCCCCTCCAATGTCCCTGAGAGCCGCTATGAAGTCTGCGATACTCTCACCTTCTCTCTGTTCCCGTTTGTAGAACTCATGTCTCTGAATAAGGCTGGAGACGGTCGGTGCGTAATGAGCCTTCAGCATTTTTCCCAAATCTGGCCAGGCCACCTGCTTTACGTCCTCCGGTTTGGCCAATGCCTTGGTCATCTTGAACACTGTGGGCCCACAGTGCGTCAGGAACATGGCTCTCTTTCTGTTGTCGGAGATTCCTTGCAAGTTGTTACTTTCTAGGAACATGAGGAATCTGTCGATGTATGATTCCCAGTCCTCCGGCACTGGGTTGAATGGTGCAGGTGGCGAGTTGGTTCCGGCCATTTCATCTGCTCGGTTCTCATCGCCATGTGCTCAACTGGTCTCCTTGTCTCAGAATCCCACCTTCGTCACCAGTGTTGTGTTCATGAAGAAGGAGACTTGAGACCAGCATAACTTCAGCTCTTTTATTAGTTGCTGGATTCCGTCTGAGCCGGGAGCCGCGGCAGCCCTTTTTTATATAGAGGCGGCTCGCGGCTTGCGGCCAATGATGGCTCCTTGATTCTCCCGCCTCTGAGGAGGCCAATCATAAACTAGTTATTTTCGACCAATCACCGTCAAGTAGAACACCAATCAGATTTGAGTATTTGTGGACCAATGGGAACAGAGTATTTGGAGTATGCTAATATGTAGGAAGAGAGCAGTTGTGAAGTTTGAGGGGCTGCCACAAAGAAGAAGAGGGGGTCAAGCTACTCTCCAAAGCCCCTGAAGGCAAGGCAAGAATCGATGGATAGAAATTAATCAAGGAGAGAAGCAACCTGGAATTAAGGAGAAACTTCCTAACAGTGAGGACAATTAACCAGTGGAACTGCTTGCCACCATAAGTTGTGGTTGCTCCATCACTGGAATCTTTTAAGAAAAGACTGGACAGCCACCTGTCTGAAATGGTATTGGATCTCCTGCTTGAGCAGGGGGATGGACTAGAAGACCTCCAAGGTCCTTTCTAGCTCTATTCTGATTGATTAGGTACTGACATGAGGATGCAAAGTCCAGCTGAGGCTGCTGCTGTTCTGTACCCAGGGAATGAAGACTCCAAAGACCAAGCTCCACAACTATTCTGAGGTTCAAAATATAAGGAAAGTAGATCACCAAAGTTATGGATGAAATGCCCAGCCTTTGAATGCTCACAGATCTCAACCAGCCTTCTCTGGAAATTGTATGTGTGTGTGTCTGTGTGTGTGTGTGTGTGTGTGTGTGAGAGAGAGAGAGAGAGAGAGAGAGAGAGAGAGAGAGACAGACAGACAGACAGACAGACAGACAGACAAACAGAGGGAGGGGGAGAGAGAGGGAGGGAGGAAGAGAAAAAGGAAGAAAAGAGAGGGAGGGAGGGAGGAAGAAAGGGAGGGAGAGAGAGGGGGGAGGGAGAGAAAGAGGGGGAGGGAGAGAAAGAGGGGGAGGGAGAGAGAAAGAGGGAGGGAGGAAGAAAGAGAGGGAGGGAAGGAGAGAGGGAGGAAGGGAAGAAAAGAAAGAGGGAGGAAGGGAGGGCGGGGGAGGGAGGGGGAGAGGGAGGGAGGGAGAGAGGGAGGAAGGAAGGGAAGGAAGAAGAGAGAGAGAGACCTGGAGGAAGGCAAGTGAAGTGGCTTGAGCAGGGGGTCAGACTACAAAACCTCTGAGGTCCCTTCCATCCATATAATCCTATCATCGATGCTTCCCCTGCCCCTGTGCCTTTTCACCACCTCCTACCGAGGGTCTTCCTCCCATTTACCTGCAAATACCTGAGCATGGAATTATTTACAGGGCTCTTGCTTTGATTGGCTGCCCCTCTTTGGTGGCCAGTGAAATTCTCAAGTCAGCAGGAAAAAGAGAGAGAGAGGGAGGGAGGGAGGGAGGGAGGGAGGGAGAGAGAGAGAGAGAGAGAGAGAGAGAGAGAGAGAGAGAGAGAGAGAGAGA
>BLBF01000040.1:127125-137575 GCA_015471245.1 Laticauda colubrina | reverse complement strand
CCCATCCCACTGCTATCTTAACCCATCCTACAAGCATGCAAAGGCTAAACCATCTCTAAAAGTTTCCACCCGGACTTTATAGAAAAAAATTAATGAAGCAAGTGTGTGAAACAAAGATAAACTTTATTGAACAACAAGCTGTAAAATAAACATGACCCAAGTCAAGTGTCCAAATAAAGTCCACAAATATCCAGGCAGCCAGTCTCTGGCACTCCTGTTGGTCACTCGGAGGTGTGTGCCCAGGCTAAGATATTAGGGAGCAGGTGCTGTGGAGGTGGGTGCTGCTGCAGTGCTGGTCTGAGTTGTTATTGGAGTGCCTAGCCCCAAGAGGACAACAGGGGATGGTGTGTTGAGGAAGGTGTTGGACAGCTGGCTCAGCCCCGTGATGCTGAGAGGTCCTTCCTCCATGCCATGGGGTGTCAGCCCCAGTACTGAGGACAGATGTACTGAGGCCGGGCTTGGCTGTGGGATGGAGGAAGGAGCAGTGTAGTGGGGCTGCCTGCTCTGCAGCGGGGTGAGGACTGTCGAGGTTGGCATCGGTGGCATCATTGGAACCGGTGGCAGCGGTGTCGCCCGATGACTCTGTGCCTGCATCTGTAAGGGCTGCTGTCTGTGCTGCTGGACCTCGGGGTAGCTGTAGCCCTGGTAGGTGAGGGGGTGTGGGAAGCCTTGGTATGGGAGGGACATCACCTGGGGTGGAGGAGCAGACCTGGACTGGGTGGGAGCAGGTGTCTCTGGGTCTGGAGGGTTGTTAAGCAGCGTGGTGATCCTCTCCTTCACCACCTGGTACTGGGGATCCGCCATCTCCTTGAGGGTCTGGTTGACATAATTGAGGAAGGGCTTGCGGTTGGAGGAGGAGGAGTCGATGGGGACCAGCTGAGAGAGGAGACCTATGCTGGTGCGGATGGTGTCCCTGATCTCCACCAGGACCTTGTGGCGCTGCCCCTCCTGAGGTCCGGCTCTCTGCCTTACTGTGGTGGCGGAGGTGTGGGTGGATGCGGCTTCGGCAGCGGTGGACTCGATGTCTCCTTTCTCCCACCGCACCAGGGAGTCCTCCTCGCTCTCCACCACGCTTTCAACACCTGCCCGGGGGTTCTCCACCGTGGCACGCTCCACAGAAACCTGCATGGAGACAGGGACTGACTCTCGGCCGCCAGAGGACTGACTCCCAGCAGGCTGCCGGAGAGAGAGGGTAGAGATTTGGGCTCCTGGTGCTCCTCGGTGGCGGACCTCACCCTCCAGGAAGCTGCACTTGGCCATGACGTAGTTCTCTCTGTCCGTCAGCTTAACCCTGGCCTGGCCAGATTTTTTGCGGTGCAGCTTCCCGTACCAGGTGTGCATGTGCTTCCACCAGCCGAGGAGCACCTCCTAAGTGTAGCCCAGACTCTCTGCCCTCTCTCTCCAAACAGCCTGCTTCCACTTGGTGTCCCTGTACAGCCGGTGTCCCTTCCACCACAGATAGTCGTTCTCTCTCAGCCACTCCAGCACCTCATCCTCGGTCGCTTCCTCGATGTAATACTGCCTCCTCTCCCGTTGTTGCATACGTCTCTTCCTCCCTTTGGCAGGACCAGATGGGCCCTCATCAGAGGGGCTTCCAGGTTGTAGGGGCTGCTCTTCCACACCAACAGCAGCAGCAGCAGCAGCAGCAGCAGAATCACCAGCAGGATCATAAGCAGCAGCAGCAGCAGCAGCAGCAGCAAGACCAGGATGAGCAGCAGCAGAGTAAGCACCAGCAGCAGGGTCAGCAAGACCAGGAGCACGAGCAGAACGAGCAGGACCAGCAGGACCAGCAGGACCAGGAGCAGCTTCAGCAGAGTACGCAGCAGAAGCACCACCACCAGGAGCAGCTTCAGCAGAAGCTCCAGCACCAGAAGAGCGAGCCCGAGCAGCAGAAGCCCCAGCAGAAGCAGAGTCAGGGACATGGGGCGGGAGGGTGGCCCTGTCCCTCTTGGCAGGGATGGCGGCAGGTTGCTGAGACTTTCGCTTCTTCCCCATGGTTGTGGGGGTTGCTGGCTGGCAGGGAGGCTGGCAGGAAGGCTTGCAGGCACCAAGGCTGGCAGGAAGCCTGGCACCAAGGCTGGCAGGAAGCCTGGCACCAAGGCTGGCAGGAAGCCTGTTAGGAAGCCTGGCAGGAAGGCAGGCACCAAGGCTGGCAGACAGACTGGCTGGCAGGGAGGCTGGAAGGCAGGCTGGCAGCAATGCTGGCAGGGAGGCTGGAAGGCAGGCTGGCAGCAAGGCTGGCAGGGAGGCTGCCCAGGAGGCTGGGAGGCAGGCTTGGAGGCAGGCTGGCAGCAAGGCTTGCAGGCAGACATGCAGGCAAGGAACTCGAAGTGTCCAGCAGCAGGTCTTTCCTCGGAATGCTAGACGTGCAAGCTGCTTCCCTTTATATCCGGAGGGCTTGCGCAATGCATCCCCCCCACATGCGCAATTAACGCCAGGCATCCGTTAGGCTTCCGCTCTGCATCCGCTTCATCCGCTGTACATCCGTTCTGCATCCGCTTTTTCTGTTCCGCATCTGCTTCGCTGGGCCCCCCCGGAAGCCTAGCGGACACGCCATCCGCTTCCATCCGCTGGGCTTCCGTTCCGCATCTGCTTTGCATCCGCCCTGCGTCCTCCCCGCGTCCGTGTTGTCCGCTCCAATTATGCAAATTTTCACCCCTTTTGAGCGCGGATACAACGGATGTAACATTTTTCTCTTCCGTTGTGTCCTTTTTGCATCCGTTGGGCAGTGTGACACGGTCTTTAAATATAGCTCCAAACAAAAAACCAATCCCATGACCAACTGACCCCACTGGCACACAAGATATTTACAAGCTAAGGAGAATAGGAGAAGAAACTTTTGCTGATGACGTTGCCTAGTCTGGTAACAAGACGTTCAGAAATTAAATTGAAACAAGCTTGGAGAGCAAACCTGCCAAAATCTGTTATTCTCTTATTCTGTTAACTAATCAAGGAGAGCAGCAACCTGGAACAAAGGAGAAATTTCTTGGCAGTGAGACCTGCCTTCCATGGAGGACCTGGATCCTGTACCCTGAGTCAAAAAGAGGGCTGTGAGAATATTTACAGACCCCTCACATCCCGGACATAAACTGGGTCAACTCCTTCCCTCAAAATGACGCTATAGAGCCCTGCACACCAGAACAACTAGACACAAGGAGTTTTTATCCAAAAGCCATCACTCTTCTAAACAAATAATTCCCACAACACTGTCAACTTATTTACTAAGACTGTATTACTATTATTCCTCTATAACTAGAGTATAATAACACTTCCTAGTACCTATCTCTTCCCACTTATGACTATGCTGCTTGTATCTTTACAATTTATATTATTTTATTTATTTCCTAGTATGATTTGATTGCTTATTAGTAACTTATAATATCACTAAGTGTTGTATCTTGTGATTCTTGATGAATGTATTTTACTTTTTCTTTATGTACATTGAGAGCATATGTACCAAAGATAAATTCTTTGTGCGTACAATCACACTTGGCCAATAAAGCTATTCTATCCTCTTCTCTTCTCTTCTCTTCTCTTCTCTTCTCTTCTCTTCTCTTCTCTTCTCTTCTCTTCTCTTCTCTTCTCTTCTCTTCTCTTCTCTTCTCTTCTCTTCTCTTCTCTTCTCTTCTATTCTATTCTATTCTATTCTATTCCATTCCATATTCTATTCTATTCTATTCTGTTCTGTTCTATTCTATTCTGTTCTGTTCTGTTCCATTCTATTCTATATTCTATTCTGTTCTGTTCTGTTCTGTTCCATATTCTTTTCTCTTCTCTTCCATTCCATATTCTATTCTATTCTATTCTATTCTATTCTATTCCATATTCTAATACAGGGGTCCCCAACCACCGGGCCCTGGACCGCTCCCGGTCCGTGGATCATTCTGTACCGGGCCACAAAGAATGAATAATTGTGATTAAAATATATATAAAAGCTAAGAAGCCCTTTACTATTGGGGAATAATTGATTTTGCCGGTCCTTGAAAAAGTGTTTCTGCGTGAAACTGGTCCCTGGTACAAAAACGGTTGGGGACCACTATTCTAAAATATTCTATTCTATTCTATTGTACTGTACTGTACTCTACTGTATTCTACTCTATTCTACTCTACTGTATTCTATTCTACTCTAGTCTATTCCATAATCTCATCTCCTCTCCTCTCCTCTCCTCTCCTCTCCTCTCCTCTCCTCTCCTCTATTCTATTCTATTTTATTCTACTCTACTCTACTCTATTCTATTCTACTCTATTCTATTCCATATTCTACTCTACTCTATTCTACTGTACTGTATTCTACTCTATGCCATTCTTAGTGAATCCGATTTTTCCTTTGGTTTTGCTTCTGAGAAGCCGGCTGGGAAAGTTGCAAATGGGAAATCTACGATCCTGGGATTCTGAAAATGTCACAGTACATACCATTTCACAAGCACCCAATTTTTAATCACGTTATTGTTAGTGTGTGTCTGTGTGTGTGTGTGTGTGTGTGTGTGTGTGTGTAAATGGTCATAAATGCGAGGACCGATCATTAAGTCCCTTTTTTCCAGCACTGCTTTCACTTCAAATGATTATTAAACGAATGGTCGTAATTTTAAGATTACATCGAGATGGACTCTGGTAAATGTTAAGCAGTCAAGGAAGAAATTTTTGACTTTGGAAAAAGTGCAGAGAAGAGCAACCAGGAGGATGAGGGGACCGGAGGCTAAAACATACGATGAACGGTTGCAGGAACTGGGCTTGGCTAGTCTGGTGAAGAGAAGGACCAGGGGAGACATGATAGCAGCCTTCCAGTATTTGAGGGGCTGCCACAGAGAAGAGGAAGGAGTCAAGCTATTTTCCAAGGCAGAAGAAAGAAAGAAAGATATGATAGCAATCTTCCAATATCTCAGCACTTTCAACAAAGAAGAGACATAAAAAAGATGTTGAGACTCTGGAAAAAGTGCAGAGAAGAGCAACCAGGATGATGAGGGGACTAAAACATATGAAGAACGGTTGCAGGAACTGGGCCTCGCTAGTCTAGGGAAGAGAAGGACCAGGGGAGACAGGAGAGCACCCTTCCAATATTTGAGGGGCTGCCCCAGAGAGGAGGAGGGGTTCAAGCAATTCTCCAAGGCACCCCTTAACTCAGCTCCCGATGATCTCTGGGTTGCCCCAAAGACGTTTTCTTGGCAACTGTGCAAAAATGTAGGGGCCCTATGTTTTCCAGGATATTTCCTGATTTGCATCTGCCATCGTGGGATCTCCTGGTGGTCTCCGACCCATGTTGCAAGAAACTGGAAGGTTGGCCTTCTCTGCCTTTAGGATTTCTAAGCAAACCGGAGTTCTGTGCCTGGATTCCGTTCCTTTGATGGCAGCTTGGCTTACAGGCTTGGCTTATATTGCTTAATTGCTACCATTAAAATATATATATTGTTTTATTGCTGTAATTCAGAAGCAATCTGCTTCAGATCTTTTTTTCTTCTTCTGTATTAAGGGAGAGAAACGGGTGGAATGTTTTTAATAGAGGTAAAAAGCACTTGTGGTTAAAGGCTGCCCCCTAGAGGCCATTCTGTGAATAATCACATTTTAATCTCTCCGGGTTGGAAATAAAAAAGATGGAATTTTATTTCTATTTCTTTTTATTTTAATAGAAAATAGATGAGTTACAGTACAGGCTGGGAGGATTTTTGCACATCACCGCACAACACTGTCACACTGCCATCCTATGCACCTCTACTCTGATGCACAAACAAGGAAACAGGTAAATATATATATTTAGGGCGCACCTGAGTTGGAAGGAACCTTGGAGGTCATCTAATCCAACACCCTGCTTGAGCAGGAGAGTCTATTCCAAATATTCGCCTCTACCTAGGATCGAACTCACAGCCTCCTGATTGTGAGGCAATCTGTTTGCAAAGGAGTCCTTGAATTGTGACCACAATTGAATTTTGATCAATGCTGTTACGGTTATAAGCGTGAAAACTGGTCACAAGTCACTTTTTTCAGTGTCGTTGTAACTTTGAATGATCCCTATTTGAATGTGAGAAGTGGTCATAAGTCACTTTGTTTAGTGCTGTGGTGATAGAAATAGAAATATAAAATATACAGAATAGAATATAAAATATATAGAATAGGATAGGATAGGATAGGATAGGATAGGATAGGATAGGATAGAATAGAATAGAATAGAATAGAATAGAATAGAATAGAATAGAATAGAATAGAATAGAATTCTTTTATTGGCCAAATGTCTATTAGAAATTGTGTAGTCTCCTGCTTGGGCAGGGGGTTGGACTAGATGACCTACAAGGTCCCTTCCAACTCATTGAACTCTGTATTCAGTGGTTGTAAGTCCAGAACTAACTATATGGAAGAAAAAGGGTTGATTTTGTTTTGCTCAGCATCTGCAGGTGACCAGGGGAGCCCAGAGCTGCCTCTTACTGTCAATAAATAAGAATTTTTGCAGCTCTTTGATCTTTTTATCATCCACCTGCTGGGCAGGTTTGGTCAGTCTATTTGGAGGGTTAAATTTTCAGGGCCCTACCTGGTTTTCTTATTGATCCTTTTAAAGTAACCAGGAGCAACCGGGAAGATTAGGGGACTGGAGGCGAAAACATATGATGAACAGTTGCAGGAACCAGACCTGGCTAATCTAGGGAAGAGAAGGACCAGGGGAGACAGGAGAGCATCTTCCAATAGTTGAGGGGCTGCCATAGAGATAAGAGGGTCAAGCTATTCTCCATGGCCCCCAAAGGTCAGACAAAGAATAATGGGTGGAAACTGAAGGAGGAGAGATTTAACCTTGAAATAAGGAGACATTTTTTGACAGAGAGGACAATCAGCTCACGGTACAGCTTTTGCCTTTGGAAGTTGTGGGAGCTTTACCTTGGAGGCTTTCAAGAAGAGATTGGACTCCCATCTGTCAGAAATGGTATAGGGTCTCCTGCTTGGGCAGGGGGTTGGACTAAATGACCTACAAGGTCCCTTTCAACTCTGATCATCTGTTTAATCTGTTTAAAGTCTGTATTTAAAAGAAACTCTTGCAGGTTCAAAAACAACCTTATTTTTAAAATTACCTTTGTAGAACATGGAACTATATAACATCAGGTAGTTACCTCTAATCTGTATTCTCTGTCTTTTTCACCCAACAGTTAAAATTTAATACAGATATTCCTCAAATTACAACAATTCATTTAGTGACCCATTCAAAGTTACAATGGCATTGCAAAAAGGTGACTTAGGACTGTTTCTCACGCTTATGATGGTTGCAGGCCTCCCCCAGGGTCACATGATATAAAATTCAGAGGCTTGGCAACTGACTCACATTTATGACGGTTGCAGTGTCCTCGGGTCACATGATCACCTCTTGCGACCTTCTGACAAGCAATGGGGAAGCCAGATCCACTTAACAACCGTGGCAAGAAAGATCGTAACATGGGACACAAGATTCACTGAACATTGTCTCACTTAACAATAGAAGTTTGGGGCTGAATAAGTTGAGGACTACCTGGACTGTTAGTGTGCTAAGTTAGGTGCTTGAAAATACGAATTTTTAAGGCGCAGAACCAAACGTGAGGAATCTTTAAGAGGGAGATGAAAATATAGGGTGGAAAGGTGGAGGCCTGTTGGTGAAACCTGCCACGGATGGGTGACAAATATATTTGATATAAAAGCGATCACACAATGGACAAGATTTTCATAATTCGTCCACAAAGGGAGGCACCAGACGAGTTACACACCTGGAGGCCATAGTCACAAAACGTCTAGTTGGCCATTTTCAAAAATGGATTGTAACCGAACAGTCAATACAGTTCAGTCAAGTGTGCAAAAGATGAAACACGAGTTAAGTGTGTCATCAGATGACAGGTAGTCCTCAATTTACCCAGGCAAAACGGCTGACAGTGTGACTTTGGGACAATTACGAGGAGATAGCGAGTTCTAGTCCCGCCTCAGGCACAAAAGCTAACAGGATAACTTTGAGCCAGTTGCTAGGAGATGGTGAGTTCTAGTTCTGCCATAGGCACAAAAACCAGCTGGATCATTTTGGGCCAATTGCTAGGAGTCTGTGAGTTCTAGCACAAAAGCTGATAGAATGACTTTGGACTAATCGCTAGGAGATGGTGAGTTCTAGTCCCACCTCAGTCACAAAAGGTAACTTTGGTGACTTTGGGCCAATCGCTAGAAGATGGTTCTAGTTCTGCCTTAGGCACAAAAGCCACTGGATCATTGGCCCAAAGTAATTCTATTAGCTTTTGTGCCTAAAGGAGGACTAGAACTCACAGACTCCTAGCAATTGGCCCAAAATGATCCAGCTGGCTTTTGTGCCTACGGCAGAACTAGAACTCACCATCTCCTAGCAACTGGGTCAAAGCCACCCCGTTAGCTTTTGTGCCTGAGGCGGGACTAGAACTCACTATCTCCTAGCAATTGTCCCAAAATCACACTGTCAGCCGTTTTGCCTGAGGCAGGATTAGAACTCACCATCTCCTAGCGATTAGCCCAAAGTCATTCTATTAGCTTTTGTGCTAGAACTCACAGGCTCCGAGCAATTGAGTGAAAATGATCCAGCTGGCTTTTGTGCCTGAGGTGGGACTAGAACTCACCATCTCCTAGCGATTGGCCCAAAGTCACCATTAGCTTTTGTGCCAAAGGCAGGACTAGAACTCACCGACTCCCAGCAATTGGCTAGAAGTGCTCCAACTGGCTTTTGTGCATAAAGCGGCACTAGAACTCACTATCTCCTGGTGATTGGCCCAGCCCTCTTCGATACCTAAGGGAAGACTAGAACTTAATAGCCTCCTGCTTTCTCCCCTGGTTCTTCAACCACTAGGCCAAACTGTCTCTCCTTTTTGCAGGCATCGCCATCTTGGCTCTCTTGCCCTCCACTCCTGCAAGAAAGAATCCCTGAAAAGCCCCCCTAACTTTGGAGAAAAATTGTTGCACATCCTCCCCCCCCCCCACCCAAAAAAAAGCTGCATTCTGAATCTCATTCAGAAAACCAATCAGCCGTATTCACACAACATGGCCAGTAAGTTTCAACACTGGTTTGTTTGTTTTTTTAAAAAATCTTTCAGAGGGTCATGAAAACTCAAGTTCGAGTAGGGCAAACCCAGAAAAACAGGTCGGTTCGCCTTCCGGATTAAGTGGATCAATTTGAGTACGTGTGTGTGTGTGTGTGTGTGTGTGTGTGTGTGTGTGTGTGACATCACATCATTCTCAGCCAGGCCCATGATGCTGCGTTCACACAAAAAAAAAAAAAATCACAAAAGTCAAACAGAGCCTGAAATTCAGGAAAATGCTCGCTTCGAAGAAAAGGGCATCGTTGGAAATAATTACAGCTTTCTTTGGCAGAACAACATGGATCCTCGCCTGACTATATTCTCAGTTTTTAGACATGACAAAGAATGCGACACACCCAGGTCCTCGCCAACTTTCACTAGACTTTCTTGTGTGTGAGGGTGTGTGCCTGAGGGGGAAATGCACTTTAGGTTTCTGAAACAGAAGTCTGTTGGAAAGTTAGAAAGATACCCCACCGTTCAGCACTCATGTTCAGTATTCAATTCTTTTCCTTTTTTAATTTTTTAAAATTTATTTTATCTATATAACATGTTAAAATTCAATTTCAATCAAAGAGTGTGTTGCCTGGGTACAATTATTTTTAAATCATAATCAAAATGTTTACAATAATATTCATCACAATAATATTAATTCTACAATAATGATAATATTTTACTTATCTACTTTAAGCCCATGTCACACTGCCCAACGGATGCAAAAAGGACACAATGGACGAGCAAAATGTTCCATCCGTTGTTATCCGCTCTCAAAAGGGGCAAAAATTTGCATAACCGGAGCGGATAACATGGAAAGGAACGGACGCGGGGAGGACGCAGAGCGGATGGAAAGCAGATGCGGAACGGAAGCCCAGGGGATGGAAGCGGATGGGAGTGGATGGCACATCCGCAGGGCTTCCGGGGGGCCTCAGCAAAGCGGACGCGGAACAGATACAGCGGATGCACAGCGGACGCCGAACGGATGAAGCGGATGCACAGCGGATGCACAGCGGATGAACAGCGGAAGCCTAATTGATGCCTGGCGTTAATTGCGCATGTGGGGAGGATGCATTGCGTCAGCCCCGCGGATATAACGGAAGCAGCTCGGAAGCAGGTCGCCATTCAGAGGAAAGACCTGCTGCCGGACGGATTGGCTGCCTGGCCTGCCCTGCCTGCATGTCTGCCTGCAAGCCTTGCTGCCAGCCTTGCTGCCAGCCTTGGTTCATGTCTGCCTGCCAGCCTTGGTGCCTGCCTGCCTCCCTGCCAGCCTTGGTGCCTGCCTTGGTGCCAGTCTTGGTGCCAGCCGGTCTGCCTGCCAGCCTTGCTGCCTGCCTTCCTGCCAGCCTTGGTTCATGTCTGCCTGCCAGCCTTGGTGCCTGCCTGCCTCCCTGCAAGCCTTGGTGCCTGCCTTGGTGCCAGTCTTG
>BLBF01000040.1:88088-127025 GCA_015471245.1 Laticauda colubrina | reverse complement strand
GCTGCCAGCCTTGGTGCCAGCCTTGCTGCCAGCCTTGCTGCCAGCCTTGCTGCCAGCCTTGGTTCCTGCCAGCCTGCCTGCCTGCCTGCCTGCCTGCCTGCCAGCCTGCCTGCCAGCCTTGGTGCCTGGCTGCCTGCCAGCCTTCCTGCCTGCCTCCCTGCCAGCCTTCCTGCCTGCCTCCCTGCCAGCCTTCCTGCCAGCATTGGTTCCTGCCAGCCTCCCTGCAAGCCAGCAACCCCACAACCATGCGGAAGCACAGCAAGCCTCAGCCATCTGCTGCCAGACCTGGCAAGAGGGACAGGGCTACCATCCCGCCCCCTGGCCCTCACTCTGGTTGTGCTGGGGCTTCTGCAGCACGGGCTCGCTCTTCTGGGGCTGGCGCTTCTGCTTCTGCTTCTGCTCCTGGAGGAGCTGATGACAAGCACTCCAGCACCAGCCACCTCCACAGCATCTGCACCCTTCACCCCTGGGACTGAGCGACCAAGAGGAGTGCCAGAGACTCATTTTTGTCCTATAGCTTGTTGTTAATAAAGTCTATTTATGATTCACACACTTACTTCATTTCTTTTTTTTAATAAAGTCTTGGTGGAAACTTTTAGAAATGGTTTAAGCCTTTGCATGCTTGTGGGATGGGTTAAGATAGCTGTGGGATGGGTTGAGATACCTGTGGGATGGGCAGGGATACCTTTAGGATGGGTAATAGCAGTGGGATAGATAAACCTCCAGTGCAAGCATAGTGGGACTGTATGGTCCACCCTCCCAGGTGCCACACCTACGGCTCTTTATTATCAATAACAATGTAAGCATTGATCCACACATGTCAACACAAACACAACTCTTTATTAAACGCCCTGTTCATTGCAGGCCAACCAAACATACATGGCCCAATCTCATCCATGTGATGAGAGGCTGAAGGAAGCATCCATTAAGCATCTACCATCCTGTCTTGCCACTGCACTGGTCCAGCTGGGGAGTTGCACCATTGTCTCAGGAGGTTGCACTGCTTCTTCGCTTCATGTGAGGCTCTGTTGGGGCCTTGCACATCCTCAGTGTCGATCAGGTTTCGCCCTTGCCTCCATTCCCCAGACTCCGTGTCCCCATTGCCTTGCTGGAGGTCCACGAGCCTGTTCTGCAACACTGGGTAGCGGGTGCGCATGAGATTGTGCAGGATGCAGCAAGCTTCCATGATCCTCCTCACGGTCTCTGGGCGATGCTGCATGGTGGTGAGAAGTACCTGGAACCTGTTGGCCAGGATGCCAAAGGCGTTCTCCACCACCCGCCTTGCCCTGGACAGCCTGTAGTCGAAGATCCTCTCTTCACGGGTGAGGCTTCTGGAGGTGTAGGGCTTCATGAGGTAGGTTCTGAGGGAGAAGGCGTCACCCCCCACGATGAAGTAGGGCACATCTTGCGTGTCGTTGGGCAGCGGGTCTGGATCTGGGAAGCCCACGATGAGGTTGCCTTCCAGCCCCTCCTAGAGGTGACTGGCGTTGTATACCTGGGCATCTGAAGATGAGCCGTTGCCTGAAGCATCGATGTACATGAACTTGTAGTCAGCATCGACCATGGCGAAGAGGATGATGCTGAAGAAGCCCTTGTAGTTGTGATAAGAGGACCCCGACTTGGCTGGCGCTTTGCAGGCCACGTGCTTCCCATCTATGGCTCCAACGGTGTGTGGGAAGTTCCACCTCTGATAGTAAGCTCTGCAACTTTCTTCCATCCTTCTTCAGTGGTGGGGCCCTGGAGGAGCTCCTCCATGTACTCTTCGATGATGGCCTGCACCACTTCTCTGACCACAATGCTGATGGTGTTGGATGGCACCCTCCAGCCATACTGCATGCTCCTGTAGGTGGTCCCTGAGGCCAGGTGGCGCAGAGTGAGTGCCACCTTCAGCCCAGGGTCCAGGCTGGGCGGGAAGTTGGTGTTTGCCTTGGTCAACCTGGGTGTCAGCCGCTGCACAACTTCGTCAAACATGGCTGGAGGCATCCTCATGAAGTTCTGGAACGCCCGAGTGTCTTCGCTCCTGAGCTCCACCATCAGCTTGTTGTATAGTCCGTCCTCTGCTCTTCTGGCAAACCATCTTTGGACCCAGACTCTTTTTGGGTGCCTCCTTTTCTTCTCGCAGTAGAGTTCACAGAGCTTGCAGATGGTTTCGCACTGTTGCTGAACGATGGTGGCTGCCAAAAGGACTTTGTTACGATCCACATTGGACATGACTGGATGCTGTGGAAGAGGAAGAGTCAGATGAAGGCTGCAGAGGTCTGCACCGCTGGGCTGCTGTTCTGAAAGTGAGATGCAGATGAGTTGCTCCCCCTTTTTATAGGAAATATAGGTTTTCCACTAGGCATCCTCTAGGCATCCTCTAGGCATCCGCTAGGCATCCTCTAGGCATCCTGTAGACATCCTTAATATCTGAGATAGGTCCCCTCTGCGAACGTTTTTTCCGTTTTAAACGCTTTGTTTCCATTCTGCATCCTCTAGGCATCCGTTCTGCATCCGTTCCGCGTCCGTTCCGCTTCCTCCCTGCGTCCGAGCGGATGCGAGTTGCGCGGATGCGTAGCTGATGCCCAGCAGATATAGCGGATGCGTAATGGATGCAGAACGGATGCCTAGCGGATGCAGAACAGACGAACTGGATACATTTTCCACGTAAAAGTTTCGGGCAGCTCAAAACTTTCGGAGCGGATGAAACGTCCATAAACGGATGCTGGACGGATAGAGAGGAAGCAAAACAGAGGCAGTGAGTACATCCTCTTTGCATCCGTTGGTACAGTGTGACATGGGCTTTAACCAATCTCCTTTGTAACATTGGTCCTTTTTATCTCTCCATATTTCTAACTTCTGCTTTTATTATCTAACCATTGGTAAAATAAGTCCCATATCAAGAACTAGCTGGATACCCGTGCTTCGCTATGAAACTATGTCATCGGGCTTAATTTTTGGAAAGGAAAATAAGGGGGGAAAATTGTGCCTCTGCCTATCAGCATCCATCGGTATTCATCTGGCTACTGTTCTGTCAGCGTGTGAGAGTTGAGGACTGTTTGGAAACTGAAACTGTGTGAATAAGAAGGAGACAGCAAGAAGCCTGGACGTGGCTTAGCTCAACAGTTCTGTACTAAAGAACAGCTAAACAACTAAAGAACAACTGTTCTGCTTGCTGCTCTGAAACTGAAACTGAAACTCCTCTCCTCTGATTGAGTTTTGCACTTGAAAGAGATTTCTTTTCAGATAGGAAGGGGGAGTAGAACTCCTTAGCATCAGAGCATGTTAATAATAATAATATAGGAAATACTAATGCTCTGATGGTCATTTTGAAAAATCCTTTCTTAGTGAGCACCTAGAAGCCAAGAGGAACCTACATGCCAAATTTCAAGTTTGCAGGCTTTGCGGTTCCAGAGATTTTGTGACGATGCACGAGTGGTATTTCACTTTCAAATGAAGAGATTATATTTAGTTTATTCTTTTTCCTTAACTGTAACATTAATTTATCCATTTCTGCACATTGTAATATTTTTTGGATTACTTTCTCATCTGTTGGCATTCAATTTCCAAGAATAATCATTTTGCAGGTAGTCCTTGGCTTAAGACCGCAATTGAGTCCAAAATGTTTCTGTTGTTAAGCAAGGCAGGGGTTGAGTTTTGCCCCGTTTTATGACCGATTTTGCCACAGTTGTTAAGCGAATCTCCACCATTGTTAGTCATGTGGCTGTTAAGTGAATCTCATTGGCTTTGCTTGTCAGAAGGTCACAAAAGGAGTTCACGTGACCCCAGGGACACTTGCAAACGTCATAAATGTGAGTCAGCTGCTAAGCGTCTGAATTTTGATCATGGGATCCTGCAATGGTCGCAGCTGTCACAATTCTGGCAGTTACCCCCATTTCAATCATGAGTCTCTCGCCAGATTTTCAAAGCTTAAAGAAGATTTATTAGGAGTAAACATGCCAGCACTGCCTGGGTATAGCCGACTCTGAGACACATCATTCCTTGTCACTCTTGACCCTGGTTTCCCCCCATCTCCTGGGTGTATCGTAATTTATATTCTCCAATGGGACACATCCATAGCCAAGATGCTCTTGTGATGATCCAAGAAGCAGTACACACATACTAAATTCCCAAACGTAAATAAATTTCCTTTAATGCCTCCAACTTGGCCTCAATGTTCAATTGTTTGCAGTTGGAAATTAAACTCTTTCCAAAATAGTCTCCAAAAGAAAGAAATACAGTCCAAACTCAAAGAATAGATAACGGAGAAATAAAAAACCAAAACGAACCGAACTGAAGGAATTTACAAACTTCAAGATAACAAGGCACAGTCCGTTGGAAGAATGCCAACCAAGATAAACCTCAGCCAGAAATAAAACACACTTTGCTTCTAGCAAAGTTTTAAACACCTCTCCTTTATACTATTCCCCCCAGCTGCAGCTGATGAGGGGGATCATGGCCGCTTCCTCTCCTATAAGCCTTGTTGTTCCTTTCTTCGTTCCTCCCTGCGTGCCCTAGGATGAAAAGGGGATGAGCCTGGGTCTTCCTCTGACTGCCCAGCCAGCCTCTGCCCTTCCTCAGCCTCCACTACAACCTCCGGAGCCATACCTCCACTCCCTGTTGGCTGTTCCTCCTTTCCCTCGGAGTCAGTCTCCAACAGGGGCATGACAGCTCTCCAGTTAGAATTTTGCCCAGCAGAAACTTCAGTCACCTATTTGCTATCTTTGAAAACATTTATGGAATGCACTTTCGGTTTGCAAGCTGCCGCACTGCTCCCCCCTCCCTTTCTGTTGGCAACTCTAAAAAGACCACAGAAATATTTTATGAGTTGATAGCAAGTGTGAAAAACAGTCATAGCTCGCATTTTTGAGTGCTGTTGTGATTTCAGACGGTCATTAAATGAACAGTTGGAAGTCGAGGACTACCTACATCAGCCTCTCATTAACTTCTCTAGGATCAGTTATCAAAGGAGTGGGTTGTATTTTAATTCCCATCAGCACCAGGAGATGATGGGAGTTGTAGTCTGACCTACACACTGGGTACTGCCAGGCGGCTAAACACTGAATGGCAGCATGAGCCAGTGGTTTAAGAAACTTGTCAGCCTTTGTGCAAATTGCCTACTCGGCTTTTACTCGAAAACCGCTGAGAGCGTTAAAAGGAACGATATAAATATTTTAAATAAGTATAGAGCACAAAAGCAGGAAAGCTCCTTTGTAGTGTTACAATGTTAGAGCAAATTGAAGGAAACCATGCGTCTTTCACGCTGGCCTACCACCCTGAGTTTGTTGTGTGAATAATACTGAAGGAGCAGACATGTCTGTTCAGCTTTAGGAGGAAATCTACTACAGGTAGTAGTAAACTCAAGACAAAGCCAGGGCAGTGAGAGAAGCTGGAACTCTCTTAAAAACTATATGATTCACTTAACACCCATGGCAAAAGGTCGTAAAAATCAGGGTGTGGTTCACTTCATAACTGTCTTGCTTAGCAATGGAAATTCTGTGGGCATAAGTCAAGAACTAATAGTAATAAGACTTTAACCGATGTAGATAGCTATAATTTCTTCTTTTTCTGATGCACACACACTCTGTTTAAGCTGCATTCACACAAGAGGCTACCCTGGGTTAATTTCACTGCTGATTTCTTCGTGGGTTTGGAAAATTTGAGTCTGTTGGCTAATTTATAGTTCATTATATTATGTAAAAGTGGCAACAGATTAATTCAGTAACTCAGATAGCTAAGATTTGTCGGAAGAAATAACCTTCTGGGTTCAATTCCAAGCAGGGAAAAAGACACCGGAAACATGGAGGCTGTTTGGAAAGATGGTTTAATGGTGGACAGCAGGACCGCATGGCTTGGGAGCTCCAAAGAAGGAAGGGCTGAGATGCTGAAAGCGCCTGGGTTTTATACCCTTTGGTGAAATTTGAATTGGAGCTTGGATTCTGATTGGCTGTCAGACTCCCAGGAGGCCATGCAAGGGCCGACTCGAAAGGCTGTCCTGAGTTCCAGGCTTGGTTGAGCCTTGCTGGGTGATGTAATGAAAGGGCTTTGGGCAATTCCTATTATAACTCTACCTGGAGGAGAACTTTGTTATGTAGAATATTCTGTCCCAGGCTTTAATGGCCCAGCCATTTATAAAGGGGGGGGGGGTGAGCTTCTGAGATGAGTTTCTGCTTCTGAATTTCTACTCTTTTTAGAGGAAATATTCTGCCTTTTTAATATTTCCTAGGATATTTCATTTTTCTAGGAGAGGGGTGGGTATTAACTTCCTACAGACTAAGCTTGGTTTGTCATAGTTCAACTAAGATTAGCTTAAGCTAAAAAAACTAACTTGAACTGAGGTAAAAAAAACTATTGTACAAGTTCGTTTACAAGTTATATTAAAAAAAAACAACTTAAATACAGGTAGTCCTTGACTTATGGCCACAACTGAGCCCAACATTTCTGTTGTTAAATGAGACAAGTCTTACATGAGTTTTATCCCATTTTCCAACCTTTCCTACCACAGTTGTTAAATCAGTAACTTGGTTGTTAATTGAATCTGGCTTCCCCATGGCAAAAGATGATCACATGACCTTGGGAGACGGCAACGGTCATAAGTATGAGTCAGCTCCCAAGTGTCTGAATTTTGACCACATGATCACAGGAATGCCGCAAAGGTTGTTAAGTGTGAAAAACGGTGTTAAGTCACTTTTTTCAGTGCTGTTGTAACTTTGAACGGTCACTAAACGAATTGTTGTAAGTCGAGGACCACCTCTGGCTTGCTTGGACATGTCCAGAATGCAATTCCACATTTCAGGTCACATCCAATCTTCACAAAAATATATTTTTCAGGAAGCAGAGGAATGGCAGGTTCTGACTTGTTACCCTGTGGAAGAACTCGGCCGACAACTCTTCACAAAGCACGGTGTGTGAAATTAAACAAATTTGAAATGTATTTGAATAGTAGCTCAGTATCCGTGCTTCGTTACAAAACTATGTGATCGGGCTTAGTTTTTGGGGAGGAAAATAAGGGGAAAAAATTCTGCCTCTGCCTACCAGCATCCATCAGTGTTCATCTGGCTAGCATCCTGTCAGTGTGTGAGAGAGTTGAGGGCTGCTTGGAAACTGAAACACGGAAATTGAAATAGTATTTGCTGTGTGAGCAAGAAGGAGACAGCAAGGAGTCTGGGCATGGCTTAGCTCAACTGTTCTGTATTAAAGCTGCTTGGTGCTCTGAAACTGAAACTCCTCTGCTTGTCTTTTGCATTTGGAAGAGATTTCATTTCAGGTGGGGAAGGGGGAGTAGAACTCCTTAGCATCAGAGCGTGTTAATAATTACAATAATATACAAAATACTCTGAATGCTCTGATGGTCAGTTGGAAAAATCCCTTCTTAGTGAGCCCCTAGAAGCCAAGAGGAAGATACGTGCCAAATTTCAAGTTTGTAGGCTTTATGGTTCTGGAGATTTTGTGATGATGCATGAGGGGCATTTCGCTTTTTTTATATAGACAGATTGGTATTCAAATATATTCAATTGTTTCATTGAATATTGAACAAATTAAAACAGAGCACAGAGTGGGACATGTGGATGAGATTTCAAACTTTTCTCCAGGAGATGAGGAGATCACCTCCTTCTGTAAACAACAACCTTGCGAGGTAAGCCGGGCTGGGAAAAAGTGCCTGAAGCCTCCTGGGGAGTTGCCGTTGTGATGATAAAACACAATGCGGGATACACACACACACACACACACACACACACACACTCAGATCCATGGGGGTGCTCTGTGCTGGAGGAAAGAGAGGGCATCGCTTCTATCCGTAGCAGGTTTGAGTTTGCACCCGGTTTCCGTTTTAGTTTTGGCTTATTTCCTGCCTCTAAACGGTGGAAACCGCAGAGGTTATTTTTGGCAGTCGGGTGCAGAAAAACTCTGAAAATTGCAAAAATGGGGGTTGCAGAGGCCGGTGTGTGTGTGTGTGTGTGTATTTTTACACAATCTGCTCCTTTTGTTGCTGTAAAATGCTGCTAACAGAAAGAACATCCCCTTCCCAGCATATTTTCTTTTCGACACCACCGATCAGGCGCCTTCTGGCATGAGGGGGGGTGGGCCCCCCAAGCGACTGGGCATGTCCCATTCCCCAACTCATTGGCCTCGGTGTCCCTTTCTGCCTCCCCCTTGCCCTGCCACCATGCCCTGCGAGAAGCTACCAGCCTCATACAGCTAGTCCTCAGCTTACAACTCTTCGTTTCGTGACTGAATTTTGATTCTGTGACCGTTATAGCGATGGTCGTAAGTGTGAAGACCCGACTGGTCGCAAGTCACTTTCCCAATGCCGTTGTAACTTCAAATGGTCGCTAAATGATTGGTTGTAAGTTGAGGACCATTGGAGGACAGCCTATAATTCTCCTATCCAAAATAATTTATTTATTTTTCGCCTCATATAAACTCTGGTCTGCTTCGTGCCGAATCTGAGCCATGTTTAAGAGCCAAATTGCCTCCACGTGAAGATAGTCTTCGACTTATAACCAGAATAGGGATTAGAATGTCCATTGGCTAAGTGAGGTGGTTGTTCAACAAGTCACAACCGATTTTATCACTTTTTTTTTTTTGCCGCAGTTGTTAAGTGATGTTAAGTGAATCATGAGATCATGAAGTGAATATAGTTCCTCCCATTGACTGCTTGCCATAAGTGCCTCCCTCCTCCTGTCCGGGAAAGTCAGAAATTTATTTATTTATTTATCTATCAAATTTATTAGCAGCCCATCTTGTCAGAATGCAACTCTGGGAGGCTTACAATATTAAAAGATAAAACTGTATAATTTATAGTATAAATACAATACTGTAAAATCCATTTCTATCACATAACCCCAGGATGATGCAATTGTAAATACACGCAGTTGCCAACTAAATTTTGATCACATTACCGTGGGGACAGTGCCAATCATAACTACAAGGACCATTTGAGAGACACTCTTTTTCAGTGTCATCGTAACTTTGAATGGTTGTTAACTGAGGACTATCTGAAACTGAGGACTATCTGACTACCTGGATCAGCAGGCAGCAGCGCAAATGAACTGTTGAATGTTATTAACGTGTTAGAGGGGCACAACTTTGAATCCAAAAGGTAAACAGATTAACAGAGTTGGAAGGGACCTTGTAGGTCATCTAGTCCAACCCCCTGCCCAAGCAGGAGACCCTACACCATTTCTGACAAATAGCAGTCCAATGTCTTATTGAAAGCCTCCAGGGATGAAGCTCCCACAACTTCCGAAGGCAAGCAATGACTGGTTTACCAACGTAACATACAAACCTGGTTTATGGCATGTGTTGCAGCTCTCCTTCCGGGCTTGTCACCATTCAAAAGCAACTGAGCATAGAATTTCAACATTGCAAATTCTGATTTCAACTTTTGCTGCATTGGCACTTAGTAATAATAATAATAATACTAGCAGCCAATAGATGGTTCCAAACAAGCAGCTAAGATTTTTTACAAGCTTGGGCTTTATCCTCCTGGAAAACTGCCAAAAAGGGTTTGAAAGAAAAAGAAAAAGTAAATTATTATTATTATTATTTTTGGTTCCTTTTGAATTTCACCCGGTCAGGCCTGCCATGTCAGCCAATGGATTAATATGCTATCGAGGCACCTGAACGAGAAAGAAAACGGCAGCAGTGATAAGAGGACATGGACCTAACAGAAATCCTTCTTTTTAATGCTTTTAAGTGCAACCTTTCAACAAAACTGGGGGATTTGCAATGTTGAATGTTATCATTTGTCAATTCTTCTGAATCGAGCCCCAATTTTGAATGGGATAAAACAATCCACTCCGGTCTGTTTGTGTGATATTGATTGCTTTACTACAGTGGCTTTTCTCTTTCAGAGGCACCGGACTACAGGTTCCATCTCCCTCCTGGATAGTTTGGTCCAGGGGTAGGTGGGAATTAGAGGCATTGTAGTCCAGGCTTCTTGGAGACATGTTTGGATGGCAGGACAGACTTTGTAGCTTATGGTGGCCAGATGTGAAAGATCCTTTTTGGATTAAGAAATTGTAATCAAAGACTGACATTTTCTTAGCTGCAGGCAGCTCACTTCATTCATTGGAGGCATGCAGGTAGTCCTCGCTTAATGATCGTTCCATGTTATAGCGGACCTCGCTGAAACTACTTCGGACCTGGTTCTGAAGTTCTAATAGCTGCACACACAAACACAAACCATGGCCATGGGATCACATTTTGGCATTTCAAAACCAGCTTTGTATTTATGACCATTTGTAGCATCCCACGGTTACATGACTGCATTTTTTTGGTGTTTTCATCCATTTTACTTCTGGATTTTGGCAAAAAATGCCCACTGAGAAAAACAGGTTCACTTAATGACCATCTCAAAAATGGTCATAAAATTGGGCAGATCCCATGGGACGAAACCACGGTGACTTCCAATGGTATTTCTGGGTTTGATTATAGTCATAAGTAAAGGATCATCTGTGTAGTATATAAATCATTGTTTCTCAATCTCAGCCGTTTTAAATTGGGTGGACTTCAATTCCCAAAATTCCCCAGCCAGCATAGTGTTAAGTTGTGTGGACTTCAATTCCCAGAATTCCCCAGTCAGGATAGCTTTAAGTTGTGTGGACTTCAATTCCCAGAATTCCCCAGCCAGGATAGCATTGTGTGGACTTCAATTCCCAGAATTCCCCAGTCAGGATAGCTTTAAGTTGTGTGGACTTCAATTCCCAGAATTCCCCAGCCAGGATAGCATTAAGTTCTGTGGACTTCAATTCCCAGAATTCCCCATTCAGCATAGTGTTAAGTTTTGTGGACTTCAATTCCCAGAATTCCCCAGCCAGGATAGCATTAAGTTCTGTGGACTTCAATTCCCAGAATTCCCCAGCCAGGATTAGTTTTAAGTTGTGTGGGTTTCAATTCCCAGAATTTTGGCTAGCGAGGAAATTCTGGGAGTTGAAGTCCACCCAACTTAAAGATGTTGAGATTGAGAAATAGAGGGATAAACTGATGTAGGATTGAAATTGGGGTGGGGAGGAGAAACCAAGGAAAGGAAATATGGGTGGATTATGTAGATAACAAATTACAAATGAGACAGATTATTATTACCTTACCAATTAACAATAGTAATTTTATTAAAAACAATAGGGTTTATTTCTGAGATGGCCAAGACTTATGATCACAGTTGAGCACAAAATTTATATAGTTAGAGACTGCTGCAACGATCGTACCTGTGAAAAATGATCATGTCACTTTTTTCAATTTTGTTGTAACTTCGAGCGGTCACTAAATAAACTATTGTAAGTCAAGGACTATCAGTAAAGAGGTGGCTTTGTTGTGTCTTCTTTATTTTCTAAGTTTCTTCATCTTTCTTTTTTACTTTCCTTGTACTTTTTGTTTCCTCTTTTCCTTCCTTTTTCTTTCTTTGTTTTTCTTCCTTACTTCCTGTGACTTTGAGTTAGTTTTTTTTAAGTTTTTTTTTGAAAGTTTCAATAAAAATCCTGTTAAAAAAGAGAAATGTTACGATATTGCTTAGTCAATCAATCAGAACAGAGCTGGAAGGGACCTTAATTAAGCAGGAAACCCTATACCATTTCAGATAAGGGACTGTCCAGTGTCTTCTTTTTTAAAAAAATAAATTTTATTAAATAAACATTAAAAACAATTGAACACAGTGCGACTGCCTTGGCCATATTTTTGGCCATACACATATAACAATTAATTTCCATTTTCCCTTATGTTATTAATATAGTGCTAGCTGCATATTATTTCTATCTACATTTATCTACAATTATATACAGATATTTACAACCGTCTTTTATACTCATGCATTTGTATCATCTCATATTTTTCCATTATATTCCATTCTCTTTGGTTTACAAAACTTTTAACTTTCATTCCTATAAAGCGTCGTCAACCCTTTCTTTCTTTTTCCCTGACTACAGTCACTGATGCATTTTACTCCAGACTTCATAATACTCTGTCTCACCCTTATCTTTGATTTCTAAAGTTAGTCTGTCCATCTCTGCACAGACTCATATTTTCCTTATTATTTCACTTTCTATAGGAGTATCTTCATTCTTCCAGTTTTGGACATACACCAATCCCACAGCTGTTATTATATGTATCATTAAATATATTGTTCCTTTACTGTATTTCTCATTAATAATTTCTAGTCTGAACTCTACTTTCTGGTTAACCTTATCTTCCATCCAAACCTTTTCCACTAGCCAATCTCTTCTTAAAAGCCTCCAGTGATGAAGCACCCACAACTTCTGGTGACAAGCTGTTCCACTGTCCTCATTGTCCTCATTGTTAGGAAGCTTCTCCTTAATTCCAGATTGCTTCTCTCCTTGATTAGTTTTCACCTATTGCTCTCAAGTGCTTTGGAAAATATTTGACTACCCCCTTCTTTGGGGCAGCCCCTCAAATATTGGAAGACTGCTGTCATGTCTGCCCAGTACTTCTTTTCTCTAGACTGGCCATATCCAAATCCTGCAACCGTTCTTTATATATTTTAGTCTCCGGGCCTTTGATCATGCTTGAGTGCTATTGTCCAACTTGCATCCCTTTTGCACCAAATTTGTCTTGTTGAGGATGATGTGGTTCCCAACGGAGGAAGAGCAAGAAAAGATGCTTCTTATCTTGTGTGCACAACTGTTACCTAAAATTATTTATTTTTAAACTAAGAGTTTGTAAGAGAGACCACTGAGTTCGCCTAACATGCTTAGCATGAGTTGGCATCAGGGGTGGGATTCATTTTTTTTTAACAACCAGTTCTGTGGGCATGGCTTAGTTGGTAGGCATGGCCAACTTGATATCACCCACATCGAGGCACACACCTCCTTGCCTGGCCTCTCATGACTGTGGGGATGCTGTAACAGTCATAAGTGTGAAAAATGGTCATAAGTCACTTTTTTCAGTGCCATTGTAACTTTGAATGGTCATTCCACACAAGCAAAGTACCAGCAAAGGAGGGGGAAAAAACTCCAGAGAGGTTCCTGAGACAGGAAGTCTAGTCCTGCCAAGAATGTAATGAGGGTTAACGGAGAAGCAGTTTCTGTAAGCAACACCAGAATGTTTCCTTCCTGCCTTCCTTACAGGATTAGGCCAGTAATTTCTTCTAACAACCGGTACTCCAAACTGCTTAGAATGTTAACAACCGGTTTTAGCGAATAGGTGCAAACTGGTAGAATCTCACCTCTGTTTGGCATGACATGCCACCCATTTTTCTGTGACTTAGAATAGTTTTCAACTTACACTTGGTCGTTTAGCGAACATTTGAAGTTACGACCTACCTGAAAAAGATTTGCGACCCAGATCTGAAGTTCTGAAAGTCATGTGACTACATTTTGGGGGCTCAACCAGACAGCTACTTTTACAGCTGTTTGCAGTGTCCCGTGATCACATGTTTTATGCTGGTTTTGCTGAAAACCGGCACTTACTTCCAACTATCGGCAAAACAAATAGTTTTGGTAAACCCAAAACTATGGGTTTACTTAACAACTTCTGTGTTCGTTTAACAACTACAGCATTGTGAAACATTATATAAGTCTAAGTGCTATGGCTATTTGTTTTACGACCACATTTGTTCAATGGCTGCTACAAAAAAATGAAATATGTAGATTTTTAGAACATAATGAATGTATAAAGATGTATTTTTTTATTATATCTATAAAATAATTATAGGATAGATTTGAGATGGAAATATGAACTGTCATAAAACAAATTAAGTAAAATATGGATTATCTTGTAAAATATGAATGATTATTGACAATATGAGAACATATACAATGTAATTGTAATTGAAGACTACGAAGTGGAAGCACAAAACAATTTGCAAACAAACCGACACACTGTATGCACATATATGGAAGATGGTTTGATGCTTTTATGTTGTGTCTGTTTATGTTTGTCTTAAAAAACAATAAAACTTTTTTTTTTAAATGTCATAAATATTTCATAACCATTAGGATAGGTGATTGTAATGGGCAAGTTTCATTACAGTCATAACTTGAGGACTAATTCGGTCTCTTATTCTGTAATTATTCTGGTGACCTGTGATACATTGAACCATAAACTAATGAAACCGACTGGGCATAACATGCTAAGACACACATGCACACACAATACACATACATGTAAGTGTTCCTAACCATGATGTCAGTGAACTGTGCAATGTGATGTCACAGTGCAAGTCGGAAAAGGTGGAGCTTGTACAATGACATCACATGCAAATAGTAAAGGGTAGAGTTTGTTCAGCCATGCGAGGACCCCTCCTCCCTGACTAATGGTATTTTGAACATTAGATGCATATTAAACAAATCTATCTTTGCATTAAGTTTTATTTATTTATCGGTTAAATTACTGGGATTTCTGGAAAAAAAATACAGTCACAGATGCAGTTTATAGATGAAAATAGAAGAAGTTTTGAATTCTTTATTTTCTTCTGAAAGAGACACATGTTAAAACATTCCATCTCCTTAAACCAACCTAGAACTCAGCGGAAATTTCCTGACAATCAGAACAATTAACCAATAGAAAAACTTGCCTCCAGAAGTTTTGTGTGCTCCAACACTGGAGGGTTTTAAGAAGAGGTTGGACAATTGTTTGTTTGAAATGATATAGAGCAGGGGTCCCCAAAGTTGTCAACTTTAAGACTTGTGGACTTCAAATCCCAGAATCCTCCAGCCAGCACAATAATAAATAATTCTACAAGTCTTAAAGTTGCCAAGTGTGGGGACCCCTGGTGTAAGAGTCTCCTGCTTGAGCAGGGGGTTGGACTAGAAGACCTCTCAGATCCTTTCCAACTCTGTTATCTTGTTATTCTTTTATTGGATTTATATCCTGCCAAAATCCATTGTTCAAACAGGGGATGGATTCACACAAACCATTTCACATGGTTCCTAATTTGCTCATGTTTTTAATCTGGCAGAAGTGTATTCACACCACACCAAATTGCAAGGAAACTGGGTTAGCGGCAAGCAGGCTTAGCGGCAAGCAGGCTTAGCGTCTTGCACAAATGAATCTGCTTGCTTTCCCATCAAAACTTCTAACTCAGCCAAGGAGAGCCATACATTCTGCCTGCCCAATTTGCTAAATCTGGTTCCTGTTAACCTCAGGCTATTTCATGATTCATCCTGTCAAATCCTAAAAATGGGCAAACCCTCCAATGGGGTCAATTTAAATAACCAGGTTAAGTGCATGCTATAAACACATTCAAGTCCTCTTTAATTTGGTGGCGATTATAGAAACGCAACCCAATGTTGCTCCAAAGGGCAGAAAAACAGGTTTCGAAGTCCTTCCACCAAGAGGTTTAGGGAAATAAAATTTAATATCCTGCTGCAAAAAAAGGCAGGTTTGGCAAGACCAAAATAAAATTACACATCTCAAAGCGGTTGTTCTCTGTTTGCATGGGTTGCATATCAATCCGCTAGCCCCAGCTCCATCCCAAACCTTAATTAGGCCTGCATCCTAAAATTGCAAAAAATAGGGATTTGCAGATAATCCTCGACCCCCAACAGTTCAGTTAGTGACAGTTCAAAGTCGCAGCAGCACTAAAAAAAGTGACATGACCATTTCCCACTCTTATGATCGTTGCAGCATCCTATGATCATGTGGTCAAAATTCAGACAACTGGTTCATACTTATGACATTCAGTTTCCCAATATCATGTAATCCCCTTTTAGCAACCTGCTGACAAGTCAATGGGGAAGCCAGATTTCCGTAACAACCATGTTATACTAACAGTTGCAATGATTTACTTAGCAGCTGTGGTTAAGAAAGGTAGTAAAGTGGGACTCCATTGTGGCCATGTCGACGAGTAAGAATGGAGTAAGAATGCAAAGGATCGGTTAGGCGCTAGAATGGCAAGAGGGGGGGAATGCCTTCTGCAAAAACCCATGCGTGCAATTAATAAAACCCGCACTTATTCAAAAAGCCTTTTTTGAAAAAAAAAATTAAAAATCGCCAGAAATTTGATTGCTTCGGATTTTAGGCAAACGCCCGACGAAGCGAACAAGCAGTGGCGCCACAGCGCATGCGCCGCCCACCGCCCTTTGTTCCTGCCCGCGCTGACGTCGGACCGTCCATGATGTGCAGCTTTTGGCGGGAAGCGGCTGGGAGAGAGCCGCGAAATGGCGGCCGCGAGAGGGGCGTGGCCGGAAAAAGGGGACGGGAGGGAGGGAGAAAGAGGCGCGAAGGCGGGGCCAGGAGGGGACCGGCGCACAAAGAGCGGGAGGGAAAACCCGGAACGCGGAGTAATAGCGGGGAGCGGAGCGTCTCGTTTTCGAAGCCCTGCGGGTTTTGACTGGGCGGAGGGGAGGCTGAAAGTCCTTATTTTGGGGTTGCTGAATGTGGGCTGAAGAATTGCGGCAGCAAAGAAGGGAACAAGGCGGGAAAGGGCGAGCGTGCTCTTTTGCATTGGTTAATTTGTGGGAGCCAAAATGGAACCTCCAGCTTTGGTGGCACTCTATCTGAAACTGTAACTGTTCCAAATACAGCACTGAGAGTCTCCTGAACGTCAGCTCTCACGTTCTGAAGGACTAGCCCAGCCTGTAATTCTGCTTGTTACAGTAATTGCACAATCTGGTTTACAAAATCCAGATTTCAAAGACCAGAAAAGAGCTGAGTTTGGATCGAAACGTTGGTGCAGCCTAGAGGCAAACTTTGCACCCTCGTGCACAGCCCCCCCCCCAAAAAAAAAACCAGTTGGTCCTGTTGTAAAATTCAACATGCAGACATTTAAAAGGAGTAAAGGGGATAGCTAGGGGAATGCTCCTGCTTGTTGAAGGCACCCAAACCCAGACCCAGGTTTAATTGACTGATAAAGTTTAAATTTGCCAATGCATTGCTGCTGTTTTCATTGACCTGGCATGATGGATTGTGTGAATGCAGCCATTGAAGCTGCAAGGAAGGCTGCATTTTTTAAAAAATAAAAACCTGTTTGCAAAGGTGGAAAGCGCTACATGGAAGCCCAAAGGTTTTAATGAAGGTGCCTGGCGCATCCTTCTCGGAAGGAAAAAGGAACCACATTTTTTTGTTTGTTTATTTATACACCTGTACTTAACATACTACCAGGTAGTGGTGTTTCTTGAGGGTTGACCAAAAAAACCCAAATAAAATTATAACCCAGATGTTGAAAGCAATTTAAACCAATAACGCAGGTGGAATTACTGTTTTGGGAACAAGCAGCTTAAAACCAGCCCTTTGGTTTTCAGGCTTCCGTTGTGGTTGCGTAGCAAAGCTTACCCAATTAGCAGAAGGCATCCCGGCTGGTATATTTAGTCAGAGGGTGGGTGATAATTGTGATCAAAGGATGGATTATTTGCATTTGTTTAATGAAAGAGTTACTTTTGGAGACTTGCTGGAAAGAAGGCAGGGCCAACAGACAGGTTTGAGAAAAGGAAGGAAGAAAAAAGAAAAGCAAAAATGAAAATTGTAATTAAAGAGAACAGAGCAGGGCCTTGTGGGGTTGTCAAAAGTCAAAGAGTGGACACCACACAGTAATCAATGCCCCATTTTTATGGGCAATGAATACTGGTTCTCGACCCACAACGGTTCATTTAGTGACTGTTCAAAGCACTGAAAAAAGTGGCCTATGGCCATTTTTCACACTTATGACCATTGCAGCATCCCCATGGTCACATCATTTACATTCGATGCTGGACAGCTGGCTCACATATACAACAGTTGCAGCACCTGGAGGCCAAAGAAGAAATAATGGATGGAAACTGAACAAGGAGAGATCATTCAACCTAGAAATAAGGAAGAATTTCCGGACAGAAAGCAATCAATCCATGGAACAGAAGTTTCCTTTGGAAGTTGTGGGACCTTCATCTCTGGAAACTTTCAAGAAGAGACTGAGCTGCCCTCTGTCAGAAATGTGAAGAGTCTCCCGCTTGGGCAGGGGGTTGGACTAGATGACCTACAAGGTCCCTTCCAACTCTGATTATCTGTTACCCATATCTTCTGAAAGTTAGTTTTTTTAGCCGTATCTAGTATAGAAGTACACTGTGGTTTTAGATTAATCCTTATATCAGCTTTAAACCATATTTCAACCAGAGTACATACAATAAAGTCTGTTGAATTTCACTGTAGATTATTAGTGTCTGTTAGAAATTGTGTAGTCTCCTGCTTGGGCAAGGGGTTGGACTAGATGACCTCCAAGGTCCCTTCCAACCTTGTTAATCTGTAATCTATATATCTGTATCTGTAATCATGAATGGAAACGAACAAGGAGAGATTCAACCTGGAAATGATAAATTTTCTGACAGGGAGAACAATCAACCCATGGAACAGAAGTTGCTTTCTGAAATTGTGGGAGCTTCACCCCTGGAAACTTTCAAGAAGAGACCAGACTGTTATCTGTCAAAAATGGTGTAGGGTCTGATGGGTGGGCGGGTTGGACTAGATGACCTCCAATTCTGTTATTCTATATTCAATGGAATGGCTCACCTTCAGAGATTGTGGGAGCTTCACCCCTGGAGGCTTTCAAGAAGAGACTGGACTCCCATCTGTCAGAAATAGTGTAGGGTCTCCTGCTTGGGCGGAGGGTTGGACTAGATGTCCTACAAGGTCCATTCCAACTCTGTTATTCTGTTATTTGTTCCAGTGTCCCAGGGTCATGCGATCCTGTTTTGTGACCTTCTGACCAGCAAAGTCAATGGGGAAGCCACATTTAACTTAAAAACTGTGGTTGATTCACCTCACAAAGGTGGCCAGGAAAGTCATGAAATGGGGCAAAACTCACAACAGAATTCTCACATGGCAACATAAATTTGGGGCTCAATTGCTGTCGTAAGTCGAGGACTACCTGCATGAAGATGAGTGGAGCTTGAATTCCCAGTTTTACTGGCCCTAACTTGACAACATTTTAAAGGAAAGGCATCACAAATCACAAATTTACTGGAGTTCACCTCGAGTTGCATGTTATTGTGTGCTGATTAGAAAGGAAACAAAGCTGACCTTAAGGCCATGTCACACTGCCCAACGGATGCAAAACGGACACAACGGACGAGCAAAATGTTCCATCCGTTGTTATCCGCTCTCAAAAGGGGCAAAAATGTGCATAACCGGAGCGGATAACACGGACGCGGGGAGGACGCAGGGCGGATGCAAAGCAGATGCGGAACGGAAGCCAAGTGGATGGAAGCAGATGACGCGTCCGCTAGGCTTCCGGGGGGCCTCAGCAAAGCAGACACGGAATGGATGAAGCGGATGCACAGCGGAAGCCTAACGGATGCCTGGCGTTAATTGCGCATGCGGGGGGGGATGCATTGCGTAAGCCACGCGGATATCAAGGGAAGCAGCTCGCACGTGGCCAGCATTCGGAGGAAAGACCTGCTGCAGGATACATCGAGTCCTTGCCTGCCCTGCCTGCATGCCTGCCTGCAAGCCTTGCTGCCAGCCTTCCTGCCAGCCTGCCTCCAAGCCTCCTGGCCAGCCTCCCTGCCAGCCTTGGTCTCTGCCTGCCTGCCAGCCTTGCTGCCAGCCTGCCTTCCAGCCTCCCTGCCAGCCAGTCTGCCTGCCAGCTTTGGTGCCTGCCTGCTTGCCAGCCTTGCTGCCTCCCTGCCTGCCTGCCTGCCAGGCTTCGTGCCAGTCTTCCTGCCAGCCTTGGTGCCAGGCTTCCTGCCAGCCTTGGTGCCTGCCAGCCTCCCTGCCAGCCTCCCTGCCAGCCAGCAACCCCACAACCATGGGGAAGAAGCGAAAGTCTCAGCAACCTGCCGCCATCCCTGCCAAGAGGGACAGGGCCACCCTCCCGCCCCATGTCCCTGACTCTGCTTCTGCTGGGGCTTCTGCTGCTCGGGCTCGCTCTTCTGGTGCTGGAGCTTCTGCTGAAGCTGCTCCTGGCAGTGGTGCTTCTGCTGCGTACTCTGCTGAAGCTGCTCCTGGTCCTGCTGGTCCTTCTGGTCCTGCTCGTACTGCTCGTGCTCCTGGTCTTGCTCGTCCTGCTGGTCCTGCTCGTGCTCCTGGTCCTGCTGGTGCTCCTGGTCCTGCTGGTGCTGGTGCTGGTGCTGCTGCTGTTGCTGCTGCTGCTGCTGGGGCTCCTGGAGCTTACTCTGCTGCTGCTGATCCTGGTCCTGCTGATCCTGCTGCTGCTGCTGCTGCTGATGATGATGATGATGATGATCCTGCTGCTGCTGCTGCTGATGATTATGATGATGATGATTATGATGATGATGATTATGATCCTGCTGGTGATGATGATGATGATGATGATCCTGCTGGTGCTGCTGCTGCTGGTGGTGTGGAGGAGCAGCCCCTACCACCTGGGAGCCCCTCTGATGAGGGCCCATCTGGTCCTACCAAAGGGAGGAAGAGGCGTGTGCGGGGACGGGAGAGGAGGCAATACTTCATTGAGGAGGAACACGAGGATGAGGTGCTGGAATGGCTGAGAGAGAATGACTATCTGTGGCGGAAGGGACACCGGCTGTACAGGGACACCAAAAGGAAGCAGGCTGCTTGGAGAGAGAGGGCGGAAAGTATGGGTTACACTTCGGAGGTGCTCCTTGGCTAGTGGAAGCACATGCACACCTGGTATGGGAAGCTGTACCTGAAGAAATCTGGCCAGGCCAGGGTTAAGCTGACGGACAGAGAGACCTATGTCATGGCTTCCTGGAGGGTGAGATCCGCCACCGAGGAGCACCAGCAGCCCCTCTCACTACCCTCTCTCTCCGGCAGCCTGCTGAGAGCCAGTCCTCTTCCGTCCGAGAGTCAGTCCCTGTCTCCAGGCAGGTTTCTGTGGAGCGTGCCACGGCTGAGAACCCGCGGACAGCTGTTGTAACCGTGGTGGAGCGCATGCAGGACTCCCTGGTGCGGTGGGAGAAAGGAGACATCGAGTCCACCACAGTCATAGCCGCATCCACCACCCCCAGCTCCGCCTCCACAGAAAGGCAGAGAGCCAGACAGCAGGAGGGGCAGAACCACACTGTCCTGCTGGAGATCAGGGACACCATCCGCACCAGTATAGATCTCCTCTCTCAGCTGGTCAGCACCGACTCCTCATCCTCCAACCGCAAGCCCTTCCTCACCTATGTCAACCAGACCCTCAAGAACATGGAGGAACCCCAGTACCAGGTGGTGAAGGACTGGATCACCGAGCTGCTTCACAACCCTCCAGATCCAGAGGAACCTGCTCCCACCCAGTCCAGGTCTGCTCCTCCACCCCAGGTGATGTCCCTCCCATTCCAAGGCTTCCCACAGCCCCTCACCTACCAGGGCTATGGCTACCAGGAGGTCCAGCAGCACAGGCAGCAGCCCTTCCCAGTCCAGGCACAGAGTCATCGGGCGACACTGTTGCCACCGGTTCCACTGATGCCACCGATGCCACCCACGACAATGATGCCACCGACGACAGAGATGCCACCCACGCCAGTCCTCACCCAGCTGCAGACCAGGCAGCCCCACTACACTACTCCTTCCTCCACCCCACAGCCAAGCCCGGCCTCAGTACATCTCTCATCAGTACTGGGGCTGACACCCCATGGCATGGAGGAAGGACCTCTCAGCATCGCGGGTCTGAGCCAGCTGTCTGAGAGCTTCCTCAACACACCGTCCCCTGTTGTCCTCTCGGGGCCAGGCACCCCAATGACGATACAGACCAGCACTCCAGCACCACCCACCTCCACAGCACCTGGACCCTTCACCCCTGAGACTGGGCACACCTCCAAGTGACCAATAAGAATGCCAGAGACTGGGTAGCTGGCTACCTGTGGACTTTATTTGGACACTTGACTTGGGTCATTTTTCTTTTACAGCTTGTTGTTCAATAAAGTTTATCTTTGATTCACACACTTGCTTCATTTCTTTTTTTTAATAAAGTCTTGCTGGAAACTGTTAGAAATGGTTTAAGCCTTTGCATGCTTGTGGGATGGGTAAGGATAGCAGTGGGATGGGCAGGGATACCTGCGGCATGGGTAATAGATGTGGGATGGGTAAGGATAGCAGTGGGATAGATAAGCCTCCAGTGCAAGCATAGTGGGACTGTATGGTCCACCCTCCCTGGTGCCACAGCAACTGACCCCTACTTATGACGGTTGCAGTGATCTCCTTTTGCGACAAAGTCAACGGGGAAGCCAGATTCACTTAATGACCGTGTTGCTAATTTTAATGACTGCAGTGATTCGCTTAAGAATGGTGGCAAGAAAGGTTGTAAAACGGGGCCAATCCCAACCATTGTCTTGCTTAGCAATGGAAAGGTTGAGCTCCATTGTGGTCATATGTCGAGGACTGCCTGTATTTCCAAGCCACTTGCAAGGACATCTTTGCCAGGAATTGAAGCCAGGTGGGCCAGGAGCAGAGGGGAGGCACCAAGGAAGATATTTCAAGAGGTTCCCCACATCCTCAGATTTTAGTATGGGTGTTGTGGGCCGTTCCCGGCAGGCTCCTTGTGACCAAAAAAATCAAAATGGCAGCCCTGCCAGGCTTGTCCACTCAAAGCCACACCCCCTTTTTTATCTGCATTGCAAAAGGGGCGTGGCTTCAGGAAGGGACACAAAGGAAAATTATTAATATAATTTACCCTGATCTCAAATGGTTAAGTTCAGGGGTAGTTATTTTCCAAAGCCCCCAAAGGCAGGACAAGAAGCAAAAGATGGAAACTAATAAAAGAGAGAAGAAATCTGGATTTAAAGGAGGAATTTCCTGAAAGAACAATTAACCAGTGGAACTACTTGCCACCAGAAATTGTGGGTGCTCCAACACTGGAAGTTTTTAAGAAGATTGGACAATCATTTAACGGAAAAGGTATAGGGTCTACTTCTTGAGGAGGGGGTTGGACTAGAAGATCCCCAAGGTCCCTTCCAACTCTGTTATTCTGTTAATAGTTGCGTTCCAGTCTAGTGAAAAGGAGGACTATGGGTGACATGATAGCAATCTTCTAATATTTGAGGGGCTGCCACAAAGAAGTGGGAGTTAAGCTATTCTCCAAAGCATCGGAATGAAGAATAAGAAGCAGCGGATGGAAACAAATCAAGGAGAGAAGCAACCTAGAACTAAGGAGAAATTTCCTGACAGAACAATTTACCAGTGGAACTGCTTGCCACCAGATGTTCTGGGTGCTCCATCACTGGAGGCTTTTAAGAAAAGATTGGACAGTCACCTGTCTGGAATGGTATAGGCCAGAGTCTCCTGCTTGGGCAGGGGGCTGGACTAGAAGACCTCCAAGGTCCCTTCCAGCTCTATTCTGACTGACAGGAAGGCATTTGTGTGGGTGCCACGTTTCCATCTTTTCTGTGGGCTCATCCCCCGTCCCACAAATGTTGTTACCGACGGGTCAACGCTGACTAAACTTTGGGGGGAAAAACCCACAAAATGTTGGCTCACAGGCCTCATTCACACATTTACTGCGATTCAGGCCAAAACCCAATTGTGTGAATGCAGCCTTTGGAACCCCAGGGTTGCATCTGGGATTTAGGTTGTGCCCTAAATCTGAGCAAGCCCTTCAAATGCCCCTAGCTCTTTAGTCTGCAACATCCTTACATGCCAAGCACCCCCACCTTCCTGCCCGCTCACTGGCAGGACACAGGCCCCGACAGCTGTGTTTCCCTAGGGCGGATGGTGGCATCTTGGCAGGGACCAGGGCAAGGTGCCAGCTCCCGGGAATAAACCAATTGGGGGAGAGAGAGAGAGAGAGAGTGCCAGAGCTTAAGTGCTTGGCTAAGAAGTCAGACGCCAGCGCTACGGACTCCGTGCCAGCCGTCCATTCGAAGCACACACTCTTGGCACAGAGTCCTTTCTAAATCGGATGCCCGCTGCTGTCGCCAACGGTGGGAAGCAGCCCAGGTGATGACGACCTTCTAGAACAGGGGTCTACAACAGTAGTGGGATCCTACCTGTGCCACGATCGGTTCGATGGGTGATCGATCATGCCAACAGTAGTATTTCTTTTTTTAATTTATTTTTGTCAATTGCTTACAAGATAATAGGTATAAGTAAAAACAGTTATGAATACATGGATACATATAAGAAAAATAAAAAAATGTATAAAAGAAACAATAGGACAGGGACGATAGGCACGTTGGTGCGCTTATGCACGTCCCCTACAGACCTCTTAGGAAAGGGGTGAGGTCCATAGTAGACAGTCTCACGTTCTGACCGGTTCTGACCAGTTCTGGAGAACCGGTAGCAGAAATTGTGAATAGTTCGGAGAACCAAATACCTTATGCCACCAGACTCGAAATTCTAGACCGAGAAAACCTAGAACTACGCCGCCCTCGGTCCAATCTAAGTATGGTATATAAAATCATACATGTCAATGAATACTTCAACTTCAACTATAACAATACAAGAGCACACAATAGATACAAACTCAAGGTAAACCACACCAAACTTGATTGCAGGAAATACGACTTCAGCAACAGAGTGGTCAATGTCTGGAATATTCTACCTGACTCTGTGATTTTCTTCCCCAAACCTCAAAAACTTTAACCTTAGACTGTCTACTATTGACCTCACCCCTTTCCTAAGAGGTCTGTGGGGGCCGTGCATAAGCGCACCAACGTGCCTACTGTCCCTGTCCTATTGTTTCTTTTATATACATTTTTTTTATTTTTCTTATATGTATCCATGTATTCATAACTATGTTTTTACTTATACCTTATATCTTGTAAGCAATTGACAAACCAAATAAATAAAAATAAACCAGCAAAACCCACACCTGACTAGAGATTTTACAGTATCCTTTCCCTGCCACGCCCACCAAGCCACGCCCATAGAACCTGTAGTAAATTTTTTTGAATCCCACCCTTGGATCATGTGCATGCACGCTCCTAATACACACGTGTGTGCGCTCCTAATGCACCAATCAGCTGAGAGGATGAAGAAACAAAAAGCTAGGAGCGACCCTACCACCCACCCATGTGCTTTTCTTTTTTTTTTTATCCCCTCAGCTGATTGTCAGAGGCTTTTTTTTTTTTTTTTTTTACTACCGGTTCGGTTGAACTGGTCCAAACTGGTAGCATATCCACCACTGGTCTTCAACTGTGGCAACTTTACGATTTGTAGACTTCAACTCCCAGAATCCCCCAGCCAGCCTTGTCTGTTTCTTTTTTCTTTTAACCTCCTAAAGTGGAGAAGATTGCATAGGAAGGGATTACAAAAGAGTAAGCTGTGCTGGCTGGGGGATTCTGGGAGTTGAAGTCCACATGTCGTAAAGTTGCCACGGTTGGGGACCCCTGTTCTAAAAGGCAGACCCCGTGCAACCATTAACGATAACAGCTAGGTTGCAAGAGAGTATACTGCAAGGTGGAATTTGTATGCTCAACAACCACCGTGGCTTATTATTAGCACAGGGACTGGCCCTGCTCTTAAGCTTGAGCCCTGGGCAGGAAAAACAGGTCCTGACCTGGATGGATCCCAGATTGCAATCAGATTGCCTGGGATCTGTCATCGGCCGGCTCTTAACCGCTTGATTTCTGGGCATAACCCATAGCCCAGTCTAGTCTGCATGCGCCAGCCTCATAAGGACGCCTGGGTGCCTGCCATGAGGTTACAATGGCCCCTGTGTTGAAAGCAGACCTGGGTACTTTACGACCCTCGGGCCACCTCCAGTTCAGCACACTTATAATTAAAATAATAACAGAAGGGACCTTGGAGGTCTTCTAGTCCAACCCCCTGCTCAAGCACAAGACCCACCAAAATCCCTTTCTCAGTGCACTAAGCAACATTCGCTTTCTCAGGCCTGGCATGGCTGGGTGCCAAAGGGAAGGGAGAGGCCTTGCTAGGATCCTTAACAGAATAACAAACTGGGAAGGGATCTTGGAGGTCTTCTAGTCCAGCCCCCTGCTCAAGCAAGAAGACCCTATGCTAGTTGGAACAAATGGCTGTCTGATCCCTCATTCTAAACCTCCAGTGATGGAGCACCCACAGTTTCTGGAGACAAGTTAATTGATTAATTGTTCTCACTGTTAAGAAATTTCTCCTTAGTTCTGGGCTGCTTCTGGATTAGTTTCCATCTGTTGCTTCTTGTCCTGCCTTCAGGTGCTTTGGAGAATAGTTGGACTCCCTCTTCTTTGGGGCAGCCCCTTAAATATTGGAACACTGCTATCATGTCACCCATTGTTCTTCTTTTCATTAAACTAGACGTACCCAGCTCCTCCAACCGTTCTTTGTATGTTTTATCCTCTAGCTCTCTTATCCTCTTTGTTGCTCTACTCTGCACTTTTTCCAAAGTCTCAACATCTTTTTTATATTGTGGTGACCAAAACTGAATGCAGTACCCCAAGTGTCGCCTTACCAAGTCTTTATAAAGTGGTATTAAAACTTCACGTGATCTTGATTCTATTCCCGCTGTTTATGCAGCCTAGAACTGTGTTGGCTGTTTTGGGAGCCACACAGCTGGCTCCTATCCCCGAGATGCTTTTCGAAAAGGCAACAAAACTGGACTTTGTTTTTCCGTGAAGACATTTCACTTCTCATCCAAGAAGCTTCTCCAGTTCCGACTGAATGGTAGAAGATGGAAGGATTTATCCTGCAAGGAAACGTCCTCAAGGAAAAACAAGGAAAGTCCAGTTGCCTTTTGAAAAAACTGTGAGAGAGGGGTCTTAGTGGAGTCTTAATGGAGTCTTAGTGGACAACCGGCTAAATAGGAGCCAGCCGTGTGAAGCAGCAGCCAAAAAAGCCAATGCAATCCTAAGTTGCATTAACAGAGGGATACGATCAAGATCAAATGAGGTACTAATACCAGTCTGTAAAGCCTTAGTAAGACCACACCTAGAGTACTGCATCCACTTTTGTTCACCACATTACAAAAAAGAGGTTGAGACTCTAGAAAAAGTACAGAAAAGAGCAACCAGGAGGATGAGGGGACTGGAGGCTCAAACATATGAAGAACGGTTACAGGAACGGAGCCTGGCTAGTCTAGAGAAGAGAAGGACCAGGGGAGACAGGAGAGCATCTTCCAATATTTGGGGGGCTGGCACAGAGAGGAGGAGGGGGTCAAGCTATTCTCCAAGGCACTTGAAGGCCAGGCAAGGAATAATGGATGGAAACTGATCAATGAGAGGTTCAACCTGGAAATAAGGATAAATTTTCTGAGAACAGTGAGAACAATCAACCCATGCTACAGAAGTTGCCTTCAGAAGTTGTGGGAGCTTCATCACTTGAGACTTTCAAGAAGAGATTAGACTGCCATTTGTCAGAAATGGTGTAGGGTTTCCTGCTTGGGTGGGGGATTGGACTAGATGATCTACAAGGTCCCTTCCAATTCTGATTATCTGTTGATCTGTTAAAGCATGTTTGGGTCAACCATAACCTGGATGATTGAGAACCTCCATCGACCTTTTGCCAGATCATATTTATGTTATGATCCACTAGAGCACTACGATCCCTTCCGCAGTTATTACTACAGATAGTCCTCAACTTATGACCCTAATTGAGCCCAACATTTATGTTGTTAAGTGAGTTTTGCCCCATTTTATGACTTTTCTTGCCACATTGGTTGAGTGAATCACCGCGGCTGTTAAATTAGTGACACGCTTGTCAAGTGAATTTGGTTTCTCCATTCACTTTGCTTGTTATCTAGCATCCAAATGTAAATAATGCGACCAAGAGGGATGCTGCAACAGTGTGAAAATGGTCCTAAGTCACTTTTTTCAGTGATGTTTGTAACTTTGAATGGTCACTAAATGAACTGTTGTAAGTCAAGGACTGTCTGTGCTGAGCCAGGTACCACGAGGCCCATGTCCTTTTATTTTGAAAGCGGCTGCTTTTTTTTCCTTTCAGTTTACCTGTATGCTTGCGTGCCTATACACCTTCATAGCTCTGTTGGTTCAGCCCTTCACAACAGTGCCAATTTCTCAGGTAGCCTCTTTGGGAAAATAAATTGCCCACTCCTGGGTTCGAGCCCCGGTGATTCTCGGGGAAAAGAGGAATCCCAGCGGGTGGGGCTGGACTTCACCACGGGGAGATCATGCCTGCTCTAGCATGTAATTCACAGGGGTGGCGAAGGATGCTAAAATTATAGCCACAGGTGTGAATGTGCTGGGTGGCAGGTGGTCCTGTCTGAGTTGCTCCACAGGCCACAAATGTTCTGACCAAGGCTTCTGAGACCGTAATTATGCACATGCTTATTTTAAAAACAAGTCTTGCTTTATTGCAATGCTGGGAATTACTTTCTTTTTTTTTTCTTCTTTTTTTGTTTCAATTTTTATTGATTTTAAAACAAACATAAACAAACATAACATAAAAACATAAACCGCTGGGAATTATTTTCATTCCCAGCCGGAAATGTTTCTCAAACAGTCCCTCGAGATAAGCACCCACCTTTCATTCCTAGGAAGTGCTGCCAATAACAGAAGTATCAAATGAACTAGGAAAAAAGCCAACCTGTGATCAACCCATAGTTTTGTTGCACAAAAGCAACCAAGTCACAAAAGTAGGTAAAGTCCCTTTAATTCCTCCAATTTGGCCTCCAATGTCCAGTTATCATCGGCTGGAGAAAAACTTTCCTGAGAACAGTTTTTAAAGGGAAGAAATTTAGTCTGAACCAAAAGTACATATAAATTATAAATAAAAACCAACACAAACCACACTGCAGCAATTAACGAGACAGGGAAGGAGAAGGAATTGCAGACTTCAAAAGATAATGAAACACACACAGTTGGGAGGACTCCATAACCTAGATAAGACTTGACAAACAAAGATAATTCATGCTTTGCTTCCAGCAAAGTTCTGTGGGCAAATACCCTCTTTATCCTGTTTCCCCAGCTGCAGCTAATGAAGGCAATCGGGGCCCTTTTCTCCCCCGTAACCTACATTGCTCCCTTATCCGTTCCTCGCTGCATGCCCTAGGATGCAAAGGGGGTGAGCCTGGGTCTTCCTCTGAATGTCCAGCCAGACTGTGCCCTTCCCCAGTTTCCTCCACAGCCACTGGAGCCACACTCCCACTCCCTGTCAGCTGCTCAACCTCCCCCTCGGAATCAGGCTCCAACAGGGGCATGAAGTACAAAGAGCTTCAAGAATGAATTTGAACTAAACGAATGACTTTGCTTCCTGCAAAGGTTTCATCACCTTGGCCTGTCCTTTATACCTTATGGGAGGGACAATCACCTCCCAGCCTTACACCCAAGTTGGCCCTTTTATTTTAGCTGCTCTCACCTTCTAGCAGCTATGCACATGCACACACTGGGAACAGGCTCCCCTTGTTCCTCGGCCTCGCTGCTGCCAGACTCCAGAGGTTCCAGAGTCAGCACACAACTTCCAGATGGTCCTGGCCCCATCTCTGCATCGGATGCAGGATCCTCATCTAAGTCCCCCCCAGACTCCTGGACTGATCCCCATTCTTCCCCACTGTCCGATTCTGCTGCCGTCTCCGTAGGCTGCTGTCAAGCCACAGCAACAAACAGCTCTTTTAAGGTGCTGCATTTTCAGGAGATTGATCGGCCAGATTACAGGTAGTCCTCAACTTAGGACCAAAATTGAGATCCAAATTTCTGTGGTTAATTGGGACACATGTGAAGTGAATTTTGCCCCATTTTGCAACCTTTCTCGGCCCAGTTGTTAAGTGAATCTCTGCAGTTGTTACATTAGTGGCACAGTTGTTAAGTGAACCTGGCTTCCCCCATTGACTGCTTGTCAGAAGGTCGCAAAAGGGGATCAGGTGACCCCAGCACACGTCATAAATAAGAACCAGGTGCCAAGCGTTTGAATTTTAATCACGTGACCACAGAGATGCTGCATCGGTTGTAAGTGTGAAAAGCGGTCATGTGTCACTTTTTTTGGTGCTGTTGTAACTTCAATCACTAAATGAACTGTTGTGAGTTGAGGACTGCTTCTACAATATGACATGTCCACTAAAACAGGGGTCTCCAACCTTGACCACTTTAAGACTTGTGGACTTCAACTCCCAGAGTTCCTCAGCCAGCAAAGAAAAGGATTCCATCAAATGTGGGTTGTTAAACTCTGTCCCACCACCGGATGGCTGCAAAGAGGCTCAGAAAGTTTTTATTCATTTATTTATATCCCACTTTTATTAGTTTTTTTTTTATAAGTAAGGACATGAACATAGCTCATATTCCACTAAAAGGCAGCCACTACCATGTGATTGAAAACCTTGGCACCAATCACACAATTGTGGCTGTCGCTATGCATTTAGCAATTCCTCCATAAGCACCGCTTCATTTAGCAACCATTCAAAGGTACAATGCCATTCCAAAAAAGTGGCATGTGACCGTTTTTCACACTTATGACCACTGGAGCATCCCTGAGATCATGTGATCAAAATGCGGACGCTTCTCAACTGCGGTCATAAGTTGAGGACTCCCTGTGCATGAAACTGGTTGCAGTTTGCAGTCCTAATGAGATCTATCTTCCACAAATCCTTTCCAACTGAAGCCAACGGACTCTTAAATAACAGATAACAGATAATCAGAGTTGGAAGGGATCTTATAGGTCATCTAGTCCAACCCCCCCACCCAAGCGGGAAACCCTACACCATTTCTGACAAATGGCAGTCCAGTCTCTTCTTGAAAGTCTCAAGTGATGGCACGACCACAACTTCCGAGGGCAACTTCTGTTCCAGGGATTAATTCCCTGTCAGAAAGTTTCTCCTTATTTCCAGGTTAAATCTCTCCTTGTTCAGACTCTTGCGAGGTCACTGATACTCCCCAAATCAGAAACACCCTGTTTCCCTGAAAATACGACCTACCCTGAAAGTAGGCCCTAGCTTGATTTTAACATCTGTGCACAATATAAGCCCTAGCCCCAAAATAAGCCCTAATTCAGATCCTGCCCACTCCAGAGTGGACGGTCAAAAAATTAAGTTACGGTGGGGATGAGAGCTGCCCTACTACTTACCTTTGGACAGTTGTAGCCAGGCCTCACGCACCCCAACATCTGCCTTTCCAGCCTATTTCTTCTGCAGCCGGCAAGGCTTTCCTGAGGGCCTCTGGAGCAGAAAACAAAGCTCTGGATCGATCCAGAGTTCCCTTATCGGCTGCACAGGCCTTCAGGGAAGACTTGTCAGTCGCAGAAGAAGAAGTTCCTGAAGGTCTCTGACAGCGAAAATAAGGCCGGGGGCGACGTGCAGAAGTGATGTTAGTCAATGGATGACATCCTCCAAAAATAAGACCTGGTGTCTTTTTTTTTTTTTGGGTGGCAATAAAAAAATAAGATAGGGTTTTATTTTCGGGGAAACGTGGCATTATATTTCAAAGCATCAGTTCCTAACATTGAAACCGGAAAGTGGGTTGGCTTTATGGTTTCTTGGGTTGGTTCATTCATCCTTTTGCTTCCCTTCTGCCACCCTTTGTCTTGGCCTTCCACTTTTCTCTTCTAGCAGCTCACAAAAGAAGGAAAAAGCTGGTGGTGTTATGATACCAGGTCTTCATATGAAACATCTTGCTAGCGTATGTTCTAAACTATTCTGGCAGCCAGCCTCTAGCTGCAGCAGGGTGCAAAATTGGCAAAGCGTTATCATATGGGGTTATTTTTAACATATAGATTTTAATTTAATATAAATTAAAATTCAAAAACAAGAATAAAAATAAGCAATCAGACAAAAGAAGAGAAGGAAGAGAAAGATGGAAAGAAAGAGAAGGAAGGAAAGAAAATGGGAAAAGGGAGGGAGGGAGGGAGGGAGGAAGGAAGGAAGGACTGACTGACTGCAATGTCTTCTTTCTTTGGGACAGATCTACAGTAAATAGAAATGCACCCAACTTACTCTGAGCTGAAGAATAGTCTTATTAGTTCAATAGTCCCTCATAATTCTAATAATCAAATCCCAAATTCAATATTTCATTCATATCTCTCAGTACCTCACAAAAATCTTAAGACTGGTTCCCAAGTCAAAATAACATCGATCAAAGTCTTTTCTTGAATCAAAGCTGTCAATTTTGCCATCTCGGCCAATTGGACACATGTTGCAGCAGAAGTAAATAGAGCTGAGCAAAAACAGAGGCATCCTGAAGACATTTTTTTTAAAAAACATACATTTTTAAGCAGCCTTCTCCTCTAAATCTGTGTTTCTCAACCGTGGCCTTTTTAAGAGGTGTGAACTCCCAGAATTCCCCAGCCAACATGGCTGTTTAGTGGTCTCATTTGCCCACACCTGTCTGGCCATGCCACCTGGGCACATTAAGAGAGTCACATTTCCAAAAATCTGCCTTGCAGAAACTCCATTAAAAGTTTCAAAATAGCTGGGATTCCGAAAATTTGGCAATCAACCTGATTGGCTATTTGTCCTCCTCTGGAGATCTTTAAACAGGAACTGGGTGATTGGTTATCAGAGTCTCCAGCGAATCTTCCTAAGCAGAGAGTTGGACTAGATCAGGGGTGTCCAGCCTTGGCTACTTAAAAATTTATGGACTTCAATTCCCAGAATACCCCAGCCAAATATGGCTGGCTCAGGAATTCTGGGAGTTGAAGTCCACAGGTCATAAAGGGGCCATAGTTTCCCACACCTGAAGTACAAGTACAGCCCTCACAACCACAACAGAACCCAAAATTTCAGTTGCTGACTGAGACATTTCTTAAGTGAATTTTGCCCCGTTTTACGACCTTTCTTGCCACAGTTGTTAAATGAATCACTGCAGTTGTTAAGACAGTCACATGGTCATTAAGTGAAGATGGCCACAAAAGGGGATGCTGCGACCGTCATAAACACAAGCCATTTGCCAAGCACCTGAATTTTGATCACGTGACCCTGGGGAATGCTGCAATGGCCGTTAAGTGCAAAAAACGGTCATATAAGAGTGCCATTTTAACTTCAAATGGTTGTTAAGCCAAGGGCTATCTGTACCCAATTTGACTTGCACAAAGCTATATGAGCCCATTAATAACACACATACACACAGAGAGAAACACGTTGCAAACCCACACATCCGCCTTTCTGCCAGAGCTTCCTTTCAGACTCGTTCTGCTCCTTCTTGACAAGCCGAAACCTGCAATGCGCCACATTCGCAAGAGAAGCACAATATTGATCATCTGCAACCGGCAGGCGGTGTGGGCGTCGAGGACCTGGGCTGCTCGCCAAAGACTGCCTAGGATCGTTATGGCAGCTTGATGGGAACGCTACGATTTTGCTTGTCTGTAGCTGGACGCAGAAGCTGGCTTTGAAAAGAGAGCCCTGATGTGGTTTCCGATAATGGGAGTCAAAGGACTGTGCTGGACACTTGGATGTGGGAAAAATAGAAACCAGGTTTGCCTTGTTTTACGACTCGGTGTAGGCACGCTGGCAAAAAGGGCCTCCGTGGAAGGAGATCTTTTAAGACCACAACAAGGTGGAGAAAGAGCCAGACTCCTCCCCTGATCGCCTTGCTTGACATTGAATGTATTTCCACTCCAAATGTTTTGTGGGATAGCGTGACGTTTTATTTCGATTTGATTTGTTTATCTGATTTTTATCCTAGCTTTATTATTTTGTAAATAAAGGTGGCAGATAGCTTATATTCTGCCTATTTTCTACAAAACAGGCTTTCGTATCTAATACAGGACTAGAACTCACCGTCTCCTGGTGATTGGCCCAAAGTCACCCAGCCAGCATTCATGCCTAAGGTAGGACTAGAACTCAATGCCCTGTCCTATTTTTAATTTGCATGGACTTAGCCAACTTTAATGCCTGAGATGGGACTAGAACTCACCATCTCCTAGTGACTGGCCCTCAATCACCCAGTTGGCTTTTATGTCTAAGTCGGAACTAGAACTCACTGTCCCCTGGTGATTTAGCTAATATCACTCAGTCAGCTTTCCTGCCTAACTAGAACTCACCGTCTCCTGATAATTGGCTCAAGATTGCCCAGTTGGCTTTTGTGCCTAAGGTGGGACTAGAACTGGGTGGCTTTGGAAATTGGCCCAAAGTCAGCAAGCCAGCTTTCATGCCTGTGATGGGACTAGAACTCACCATCTCCTGGTGACTGGCCTAAAATCACTCAGTTGGCATTTATGCCTAAGTTGGAACTAGAACTCATAGTCTCCTGATGATTTAGCTAATGTCACCTAGCCAGCTTTCCTGCCTAAGGTATAATTAGAATTCACAGCCTCCTGGTGACTGGCCCATTTGGATTTTATGCCTAAGTCGGAACTAGAACTCACCGTCTCCTGGGGATTGGCCCTAACTTACCCAGCCAGCTTTCATGCCTAAGGCAAGACTAGAACTCACGGCCTCCTGCTTTCTAGGCCAGCCTCTTAGCCACCACCTCGAACATCTCACTGGAAAGGTTTAAAACACAGAAAGAAGGAGCAGCAGGGTGAGTTTGCCCAAAAGGAAGTTTAGAAGGTCAAGATGGCGCCGACAGCTGGGCAATCGACGCCCTGTCCTATTTTTAACTTGCATGGACTTTCTTCTTCTCCTCAAATCCAACCCTCGGCCGTCCTGTGAAAAACCACCAAGGCAGAAATTCTCAATGTGGATTATTCCTCCTGGTCCGATCTTCAGCCGGAACCAACCTTAAAAGAGTGTGGGTAGGCCCAGTGTCCCACAGCCGTGGCGCGAAGGGTTGCAAAATGGAGCAAAATTCGCTTAAGAAATACCTCATTAGCAACAGAAATGCTGGCCGTAAGTCGAGGACTTCCTGTATTGTGCAAAGCCTGCAGCTGGCAGGAAAAATAAAACCAGCTATCATCTGTATCCATGCATTCTTCTCCAAAGTTAGTGTCTTTCTTTTTTTTTTTGCAGTTGGTGGGCAGAGCCTGGAGGGAATTAAATGGTATCATTGAACAGGAGACCAACTGGGGAGGGGATGTAGTCTGGCCAAGGTCCAGACAGAGCATCTCAAGGTCATCATTTGACTGCCAACCCTGAGCTTATGCTGATTAAATAGCTTTAGCCTGATCTTGGCTGTCCTTCTAACTGCACCCGTTGCTATGTTTAAAGGCCAGAGCCCCAAGGATCCTGGCAGGGTGGGTGAGGGTCTTTTTCTCAACTCTTCTCCCCATTGATCATGGAGTAGGGGTGGGGGCTTTTGCATTGAAAGCAGTTTCTCCAGACCAGGGAGTATGGATATGGCTAGTGTAGAAAAAAAAGGACTAGGGATGGCATGATAGCAAGTGGTCCCATATTTGAGGGGCTGCCACAAAGGAGAGGAAGTCAAGGTATTCTCCAAAGCACCTGAAGGCAGGACAGGTAGCAACGGATGGAAACTCATCAAGGAGAGAAGCAATCTGGGATCAAGGAGGAATTTCCTCGAAGTGAGAACAATAAACCAGTGGAACAGCTTTCCTCCAGAAATTGTGGGTGCTCCCTCACTGGAGATTTTTAACAGATTGCAGATTAACAAAGCTGGAAGGGACCTTGTAGATCATCTAGTCCAACCCACCACCCAAGCAGGAGACCCTACACCATTTCTGACAGATGGCAGTCCAATCTCTTCTTGAAAGTCTCAAATGATGGCGCTCCCACAACTTCTGAGGGCAACTTCTGTTCCATGGGTTGATTGTTGTCACTGTCAGAAAGTTTCTCCTTATTTCCAGGTTGAGTCTCTCCTTGTTTAGTCTCCATCCATTATTCCTTGTCTGGCCTACAGGAACTTTAGAAAATAGCTTGATCTCCTCCTCCTTTCTGAGGCAGCCCCTCAAATATTGGAAGATGCTCTCCTGTCTCCTCTGGTCCTTCTCTTCCCTAGACTAGCCAGGCCCAGTTCCCACAACCGTCCATCATATGTTTTAGTCTCCAGTCCCCTCATCCTCCTGGTTGCTCTTCTCTGTACTTTTTCTAGAGTCTCAATATCTCAATATCTTTTAAGAAGAGACCAGACCACCATTTGTCTGGAATGGTGTAGTAGGGTCTCTTGCCTAAGGAAAGGGTTGGACTAGAAGACCTCCAAGGTCCCTTCTGGCCCTGTACTGAATTGAATTGAAATAAGCTAGTTGGAAGGCTCCCTTCGTGGACAAAGAGGCTGCTAATAGAGCTTGCAAACTGCTGAGGACCGTAAACTGACTTGACTGGCATTAGTGTCTTGAGGTCAAGGACCAGGTCATTTACTAAGCTTGTGAATGGGTGTGCCTGCTTGGCTGTGAAGACAGGAAGTCCTTGACTTATGACCACAATGGAGCCCAAAATGTCCGCTGCTAAAGCGAGACAGTTGTCAAGTGAGTTTTGCCCCACTTTATGACTGTTCTTGCTGCAGTTGTTAAAGGAGTTCCTGCAGTTGTTAGGAACATGGTTGTTAACACTGCAACTGTCATAAGTACGAGCCGGTTGCCAAGCATCTGAATTTGGATCAGGTGACCACGGGAAGACTGCGGCGGTCATAAGTGAGGAAGATGGTCCTAAGTCACTTTTTTTCGGTGCCGTTGTAACTTCAATCATTAAACAAATGCTTGTAAGTTGAAAGTTACCAGTACATTCTGGTGTATTCAACCTGGGCCACTTTGGACTTCAACTCCCAGAATTCCCAACATGGCTGCCTGAGGAATTCTGGGAGTTGAAGTCCAGAAGTCTTAACTTTGCCCAGGTTGGACACAGATTTTTAAGAAGAGATTAGATAACCTCTGAAGAGGCAGGAATGGGCTGCTACTGGTTCACCCCTGTTCAGGTGAACCTGTTGTCAACTAAAAAACATTCCTTTGGTCTTTTTAGTTGCCAGCAGAAAGGGAGTGGGGGGGAAAGCAGTGCATTCCTTAAATGCCTCAGATAATTGTCTTGGCAGCCGAAGCTGTTGGCGCGCAAGATTATTACTGGAGAGCATGATTTATGACTCTTGGCTATGGATATGTCCCATTGGAGAATATACATCCAGGGGGTGGGGGGAAGACCAGGGTTAAGGGGGAAGTGAATGATGTATTTTAGTGTCAGCCGCACTCAGCTAAAACCAACATGTCCACACCTAATAAATCAATATTTTTTTATTCTGAAGGATGTGGCTATTATGATTTGAATGGGGGTGGATTTGTTTGGAGCCCTGACACCTGTCACTAGTTTTATGGATGGTTCAGTGAACCAGCAAAACGTACTCCTGGCCGGCCCCGTCCCTCCCTCACTTCCCAGGAGTCTCCACGCGGCCCGGTTCAATGCCAGTTAAGTGCAGAGCCTGCCTGGAGGCTCAGGGAGGGCAAAAAACAGGCCCATTTCTGGCTTCTGGAGAGTCTCCAGAGCCTGGGGAGGCCATTTTTGCTCCCCCCCCCTCCCCGGAAGCTCAAGGAAAGCCTCCAGAGCCCGGGGAGGGCAAAAACGCCCCCTCTCCCTGCCTTGGCGCAGGAGGTTTAGTTTAGTTTAGTTTATTGCAATTGCACCTCGTGCAACGAAATCAAACACCATCTTCAATGCACATTGAAAATAAAACACAAACACACATCCTTCACACATTGAACTGATAAACCCCCAACACCACACCCACACTGCACTAGACAGTTGAATTCAAGAGAGCTCCTGCCCTGGGATAGAAGCTGTTTTTCAGCCTATTTGTCCTTGTTTTTATTATTATCCTGTACCGTCTGCCAGATGGTAATAGTTCAAAAAAAAGGGTGCCCAGGATGAGATGGATCTTTGAGGATGTTTTGGACTTTCTTGAGGCAGCGGGAGCTATAAAGGTTGACTAGTCCACCATGGCCATACCCACCCAGCAATCAGGCAGAGAATCCATTGCTGGTATTTTTGAAGCCCACCCCGTGAAGAGGTGTGGGGGTTTCCTGCCTAAGCAGGAGGTTAGACTAGAAGACCTCCAAGGCCCCTTCCAACCAGTGGTGGGATTCAAAAATTTTTACTACCAGTTCTGTGGGCATGACTTGGAAGGCATGGTGTGGCTTGGTGGGCGTGGCATGACGGTGAGTGTGGCTTGGTGGGCATGGCAGGGGAAGGATACTGCAAAATCCCCCTTCCCTCCCCACCCCACTAACCTGCTTTCCAGCTCTGTTCTCCCATGCAGGGCAACTAAAAGATACCCAGCCAATCAGCTGGGGCTCGGGAGGCGGAGAATAAATGGGGGCAGGGCCTGTCAGAGGTGGGATTTGCCAGTTCTCCGAACTGCTCAAAATTTCCGCTACCGGTTCTCCAGAACTGGCCAGAACCTGCCGAATGCTGCCTCTGCTTCCACCTCTGTTATTCTGTTCTATTCTATTTTGGCAGTCCAAAACACGAAAGGCCGAAATGCAACCGAGAGTTGGCAAACCCACAGCTCGAAGCGTGCTTGTGTGGTGCAAGGGCCGGGCAACAATGGCACGGAGGCAGAGAGTGCAAAAACTCCCTCCTCTGCAACATTTACCTGTGGAAAGAGAGGAGGTTTTGCACACGTGGGTGGAAGAGCAAAGAAAGGCCCATTCCCTTGGCAATGCTGCTCCCAGCACCTTTGAGTCACCCCACAAGGGGAAGTCCCTTGAGGGAGCGGCCCAGCTTCAAGCATGCAAGCACACACCTACACACCCGGGTTTTGTGTGTGGGGGCCACGCCCCTGCCTTGCCCCACACAGAGCCACCCTTGTTCTCTGGACAGGAGGCTTCTGTTTCAGATGAAACCGCCCTTCCGCAGCTTGGAGAGGGAGTCAGGGTGTGATCGAGCCAGGCACACACGGCTTTCTTGGCATAGGAAGGGCTGAAAGGAGAAATGAGGGCCAGCTATACCCAAACCAGAAACACCCAGTGTCAAACACAGTTTTAGTTCGATTTTGTTTTGTTTATTTCTGTGCAAATCAAGCAGGTGGGATCTTAGGTTTTCGCGGGTACTTACATGTATGGTATTCAGCTTTGTTTGGGTATTTTCCCATGTCATCATAGTTGTGCTTTTAAAGTTGTAGCAACGTTTCGGCAGAATCTCATCTGCCATCATCAGGCTTCTGCATTCAGTTCGTCCGTTTAAAACTGAAACAACTGTAAAAGTTTGACTCACAGACGAACTATATATATAATATACACATACATAGCCTGATGATGGCAGATAAGATTCTGCCGAAACGTTGCTATAACTTTAAAAGCACAACTATAATGACCTGGGAAAATATCCGAAGGAAGCTGAACAGCATATATATATATATATGTATAATATATACATATACATATACATATACATATACATATACATATACATATACATATACATATACATATACATAT
>BLBF01000040.1:66879-88078 GCA_015471245.1 Laticauda colubrina | reverse complement strand
CATATACATATACATATACATATACATATACATATACATATACATATTTGTTTGGTTTTTTTTAAGTTTTCGCGGGTACTTACATGTATGCTGTTCAGCTTGGTGGAATAATAACCGAAGGAAGCTGAACTGCATTTATATATATATATGTTTTTTTAAGTTTTCGCGGGTACTTACATGTGTGCTATTCAGCTTCCTTCGGGTATTATCCCACGTCATTGTAGTGCTTTTAAAGTTATAGGAACGGTGTTCGAGTTGGAGGTATCAGAGGGAGTCTGTTTGTGCCCAGGTGTTTGCCTGGCTTGTGGCGTGGAGATCTTTCTATTTGAGAGTGCAGGCTTCCAAATGATTGACAGTCTGCTGGAATCATCTCTTCTATTCATGCTGTCAGGTCTTTTTTCAATCTCTATGGCTTCTCTGATGATTCTGTGGTTGGGGTTTTCTATAGTGGCTAGGGTTTTAGTGCCATTGAAATTGATGTTGTGACCTGTGGTTTTCATGTGTTGGACTAGTGAGGAGGTGTGTTCCAGCTTTTTTACTGCATTTTTGTGTTCCTCTAGGCGGGTACTTATTCTTCTATTGGTCTGTCCAATGTATGTGGCCGGGCATGATGCACAGGGAACTTCGTATATGCCTTGGTTTTCCAGGTCAATTTTGTCTTTGGGGTTTTTGAGGATGGCTGCTATTTTTTTACCTGTTTTGAAGGCAGTCTTGATACACAGGCATCACATCAAGATATATGGATATATGGATGTATAATGGATAGATGAATATAGAAGGATGGATAGCTGGATGGATGAATGAATGAATAGATTAATATAGAAGAATGGATAGATGGATGGATGGTGGACGGATAGATGGATAGATAAATATAGGGTAGATGGATGGATGGATGGATGGAAGGATAGATGAATATAAAAGGATAGATGGGTGGATCAATAGATGGATGGATAAATATAGGATAAATGGATGGATGGATGGATAGATGAATATAGAAAGATGAATGGATGGATAGATGAATATAGAAAGATGAATGGATGGATAGATGAATATAGAAAGATGAATGGATGGATAGATGAATATAGAAGGATAGGTGGATGGATAAATAGATGGATGGATATAGAAGGATAGATGGATGGAGGGATGAATGTATGGATAAATATAGGATAGATGGATAGATGAAAATAGGAAGACAGATGGATGGATAGATGAATATTGAAGGATAGTTACATGAATAGTGTAATAAGATTGGGACTGGGTCAGGGACTTCTGTCCTCACTGTGAGTTGTGTTGGGGTGTGTGTGCATGAAGGCAGGCTCAGCCAATCTTATTGTATACATGTTGTACTCTGACAATAAAGGTAATAACAACAATAAAATAATAATAGCTTGATAAGAAGCAATGGATGGAAACTAAGCAAGAAGAGAAGCAACGTAGAACTGAGGAGAAATTTTCTGACAGTGAGAACAATTAAGCAATGGAACCAACTGCCACTAGAAATTGTGAGTGCCCCACCGCTGGAAGTTTTCAAGAAGAGATGGCTGGGCCCAGGAATTCTGGGAATTAGTCCACAGGTCAAAAAGGCACCATAGTTGCCCATCCCTGGTATAGGGTCTCTGCTTGGGCTGGGGGCTAACAATAACAGAGTTAGAAGAAGGGAGCTTGGAAGTCATCTAGTCTAACCCCGTGCTCAAGCAGGAAACTATACCATTTCAGATAACAGATAACAGACAATCAGAGTTGGAAGGGACCTTGTAGGTCATCTAGTCCAACCCCCTGCCCAAGCAGGAGACCCTACACCATTTCTGACAGATGGGAGTCCAATCTCTTCTTGAAAGTCTCAAGTGATGGCACTCCTACAACTTCCGAGGGCAACTTCTGTTCTCACTGTCCAGGTTGAATCTCTCCTTGGTCAGTTTCCATCCATTATTCCTTGTCTGGCCTTCAGGTGCTTTGAAAAAATAGCTTGGCCCCCTCTTTCTCTCTGTGGCAACCTCTCAAATATTGGAAGACTGCTATCATGTCTCCCATTTCATTCAAATGGCTGTTCAATCTCTTCTTGAAAACTTCCAGTGTTGGAGCATTCACCACTTCTGGAGACAAGTGGTTCCACTGGTTCATTATTCTCACTGTCATGAAATTCCTGCTTAGTTCTAGGTTGCTTCTCTCTTTGATTGATTTCCTTCCTTTTGTTCTTGTCTTGCCTTCTGGTGCTTTGGAGAATAGCTTGACCCCTTCCTCTTCTTTGTGGGAAATAGATCTGGAAATAAAAATAGCATCTGAAATATCTCAGTGTATGAAAAGAAAGAAGCCGATATAAGAATATAGCTCAGGGTTGAAATGATGGATCCTTGGTGTACTTTGAGCTTGGTGGTTTTCTTGCAGACGTTTCACGACCCAACTAGGTAACATCATCAGTGCTAGAAGGGAGTGGGGTGTGCAGAGAGGAGGAGGCACAACTGTCTCTGTCAGCTATTTTGGGCTCCATTGTGGTCATTAAGGAGAGGACTATCTGTAAAAATCAATGAAATCGCCCTCTGGCTTCATCCTGGGCCAAAGGATGATAAGAAGGAAAGGGTGAGTGGTGGAAAAACCCATCCAAGCCAGAGAGAAAACAAAAATTTCATTTTCTTAGCTCCTCCTCTTTGAGTTCATTTGAGGAGAAAATTCTACTTCTTCCCCAGGGAAAGGGAATCCGTTTCCTGGGGAGGCGAGATCCGATTTCCCCCCCCAGCTCGGTTTCCAGGCTCTGAGAATGAGAGATCAACAGATGGATTGTGAATTCGCCAGCTGCCCGGTAGGCTCTGCCCTGCTGCCTTCTGGCTCCGGGATTAAAATTGCAGCAACCCCCCCCCCCCCTCCAGCCTCCCATGGCCAAGACTGGAAAGAATAGAATGACAAGAGTTGGTGGGGACCTTGGAGGTCTTCTAATCCAGCCCCCCGAAATGCTTTGTTTAAATCTTCTTGGACTTCCTTTCGAGTTGTATGCACATTCTGTCCTGGAGTGCAAAAACAGATAGCAGAATAAGAGAGTTGGAAGGGACCTTAGAGGTCCTAGTCCAGTGGTTGCCAATGGTTGGGCTGGAGATAACCGGTAGTCCGTGAGAAATTTTGGTGGTCCGCAGAGAAATGTTCCCCCTCCTCAAAGCAGTTAATCCAGACTGCGCGAGGACACAAGGCTTGTGTCGCTTGCATTGCAACCAACACGAGGTAGTGAGGGGAGGGGGGGGGAAGGGTGGAGGGGGGGACTTGCCCCACTCGCCCCACACGCCTGGCTTGGCCACCGGGCTCCTTCTGTCCTCTTCTTTCTTCTTCTGCTTTTGGCTGCAGGCAAGGAAAACAGCCATAGTCTTTGTTTCTCTCCCCCAAACTCCGCCAGAAATGAGCCTTTGGGACCCTGCAAGGCCTCCTGCTGCAAGAGGCTGCAAAGACTCATTTCCAACAGAGTTTGGGGGAGAGAAAGAAAGACTTCTGTGGCTCCTGCTGCTTTCCTTGCATGAAGCCAAAAGTCTCTCTCTCTCTCTCTCTGAGAATGGAGCTGGGGATGGTATCCTGCGATCCCAAATAAAGAATGATTGATCGGTAGGAAAACGGGGTGGGGGATTTTCTTGCAGACTTTTTGGGGGGCTTTTCCCAGGGTCTCTGGTCTGTGGGATTATGAGTTTGGTGGTCCCTGAGATCCAAAAGGTTGGCGACCCGTATTCTAGTCCAAGCCCCTGCTCAAGCAGGAGATCTTACCAGACAAAATCTTTATCCAATTTCTTCTTAAAAAGAAATGAAAACAGGCATCATGTACAAAGGCTCCATTTATCCCCAGAGCCTTTTCTAAGGGCACTGGCGTGGCCCAGTAATGCTACCGGGTTGCCCAGTTGCTGGACATTTGAGGTTGCTTTGGATGGTTGATGACAGGGGTGTGTGCAACCTTGGCAATGTGAAGACCTGTGGACTTCAGCTCCCAGAATCCCCCACTAGAAATTCCTCTTCCAGTGGTTTCTTTTAAGTGAATTCGTTTCTTGCATGAATGCATGATGGGCATGGAGGGTCTTGCAGCATCCCCAAACTGAAGCCCACCAGATGTGCTCTGGAAATTTAGATTTTTTTTCCTGACCCAACACTTTTGGAGTGTTGGGTTAAAGAGGCTGATTTAGCATTCAACCCTGGACATCGCAGGGCTGAACTGGTTAATTCTCACTGGCACTTGCTTTGAGCCGCGTTTGGTGCTCTCGGCTGTTTTGGGAGACGAGGAAAGAAAAAGAAAGAGAGAGAAAGAGAAAGAAAGGAAGGAAGGAAGGAAGGAAGGAAGGAAGGAAGGAAGGAAGGAAGGAGGGAGGGAGGGAGGGAGGGAGGGAGGGAGGGAGGGAGGGAGGGAGGGAGGGAGGAATGGGTTCAGGGATGTCCATAGAGATGGAGCAGACTGCCCTATGATATGATAAGTCCTCCTTCATTGGGGGCCTTCCAACTGAAGCAAGATGGTATTCTGTCAATACAGCATATCTCCAAACTCTGATTTTAAGAACACTTTTCTGTTTGTGTTTCTCAACAAGTGGCATTCAGGGACCCTGTTTCTGAGAAGCTGTGCTCCCACAATCCAGCTAGTTTACACATGCTAAATTTCCTTCCTTACTTCCTTTTCTATCCTTCACTTTCCCTCCCTCCCTTTCTTTTTCTTTCTCCCTCCCTTTCTTTTCCTTCCTTCCTTCCTTCCTCCCTTCTTCCTTCCTTCCTGACTCCAACTTTGATTAATTTATTGGCATTTTGAATGTAGACCAATCAGCATTAAATGAAATTTCGTTGCATCCAGCTCTGAAAGGGTCACCACCTCCAATATACACTACATAAACATGACAAAATAAATAAATAAAAATTATGCATATACCCACATACCTATATATATTATATGACACAGATAAACAACACAGTCTAGTTCAGATGTATAAATGCACATGGCGAGAAAAACCCTTTCTTTCTTCCTTCCTTCCCTTCCTTCCTTCCTTCCCTTCCTTCCTTCCTCCCCCCCCTCCTTTCCTTCCCTTCCTTCTGTTTCTCCCTTCCTCCCCTCCCTCCCCTCCTTACCTTCCTTCCCTCCTTCCTTTCCTTCCTTCCTCCCTTCCCTTCCTCCCTTCCCTTCCTTTCTTTCCTTCCTCAATTCCCTTCCTTCCCTCCCTCCCTCCCTCCCCTCCCTTTCCTTCCTTCCATTCCTCCCTTCCCTCCCTTCCCTTCCTTCTGTTCCTTCCTTCCCTCCCTCCCTCCCTTCCTTCCCTTCCTTCCTTCCTCCCCCTCTTCCTTCCTCCCTTCTCTTCCTCCCTTTCTTTCCCTTCCTCCCTTCCTTCCCTCCCCCCCTTCCTTCCATGCATCATCACCCATCCATTCTCTCTTTCCTTTTCCCCTTTCCTCTCCCTCCCTCCCTCCCTCCCTCTGTTCTTGCCCCTTGTGGTATGAATATTTCCATGGTGCAAACCAGAACAGGAAACCAACTACCGCCAAGGCAGACATTTGCTAAATGAGCTTTGCCACCCAGCCCAGGCTCCAACTTGCCCAAGAACACCTGGGGAATTTGCATGAGCAAACAGGAAGCATCTGGCAAAACCCTTCGCCAGCCAGATCTCAGCGGCTGCAGCCTTCCTGACAGGCCTGGGTCATGGCAACACAATGCCCCCCCCCCCCCCAAGGGATGCTGCCATCCCATCCATCTACCTGAACTGAAGAGGATCTTTGAATGTAGGATATAGAACAATTGGGCTGGAAGAGACCTCAAAGGTCTTCTAGTCCAGCCCCCTATTCGAACAGGAGAACTTACTATAGCATCCCAGCTGTCCGGTCCATAATTGAAAGCCTCCAGCGATGGAGCACCCACACCTCTAAGGGAAACTATCCCGCCGCTTGTTCTCACAATTAAGGAAAGTTCTCCTTTAAGACTTGTGGGCTTCAACTCCCAGAAATCCCCCAGCCAGAAAGACAGACATGGCTGGTTGAGGAATTCTGGGAGTTGAAGTCCACAAGTTTTAAAATTGCCAAGGTTGGAGAGCCCTGCTTGGAAGAATAAGTCAATCCCCTCTTCTCTGACAGATCCTCAAGTACAGGAAGACAGTTACCATGATCCATCTTAGCCCCTAACACTCCCCACCCCCCATTCTTCCTCTTCAATAGACCAGGGGTGGGCTTCAAAAAAATTCAGCAACCAGTTCTTTGCCTGGTGGATGTGGCCACGGTGTGCATGGCCTAGTCAGCCTCCTCCGGCACGGCAGGGAGGTGGGGGTGTTTTCACTCTCCCAGGCTCCTGAGGCTTTCCTCAAGCCTCCAGGAGGGTGAAAATAGCCTCCCCTGGGCTCCCGAGGCCTTCCGGAGGTCAGAAACAGGAACTTCCAGGAGGCCCTTTTTGCCCTCCCTGAGCCTCCATATCGGCTCTGTACTTACCTGGCATCCAAACAGGCCATACAGGGACTCCTGGGTGGGCAAGGCCAGACAAGGGGTGGGATTTACCGGTTTGCCGGACTGGTAATTAAAAATGATAAAATTAGCTACCGGTCTACTCGAACCAGGGAGAACCGGTAGCAGCCCACCCAATTTCTAGTTCCCTTCCTGGTTTCGCCTCCAATCCCCTAATCCTCTTGGTTGCTCTTTTCTGCACTCTTCCTAGAGTCTCAACATCTTTTCTACATCCATGGCGACCAAAACTGGATGCAGTATTCCAAGTGTGGCCTTACCGAGGCCTTATAAAGTGAGATTAACACTTCACATGATCTTGATCCTATCCATTTGTTAATGAAGCCTAGAACTGTGTTAGCTTTTTTGGCAGCTGCGGCACACGGCTGGCTCATTGTTGTGGTTCGCCGGCAGCAGGTGCGGACGGCTGAGGTCTCGGAGAGCGAGGACTCCGATGAGGGCCCTGTGTGTGATGCAGGGATGGGGCCAGGACCATCAGGGAGTGGAGGGCTGCCTTTGGACATTGTGGAGGCTGGCAGCAGTGAGGAAGAGGATCCCGAGGAGCCTGTGCCAAGCGCATGTGCACACAGGGCTGCTCTAAGGGAAGAGCAGCTGCAGCAGCACAGGCGACTCGGGAGTAAGGCTGCAAGGTGATGGCCCCTCCCTGAGAAGATAAAAGCCAGCTGAGAATCTGCAGTTCTTTGCAGGAAGCAAAGAAGTTTTTGCACTCAAACCTTGTGGACGTTCGGAGTATCTCAGTTGGTGTTTGGAGACTCTTTGATTTATTGTTTAGGAACTTTATCTGTTGTTCTTGGTAGCCTTGTAAAAACTTGGCAAGGTTCTTTCTTATCGGAGCTAATTAGTTGGAAACAGCCTTTTATCTGTGAAGAAACAGGATTTGTAAATGAAACAGTAAAAGGTTGTGCTGCTGTCTGTGTCTTGTGTTTACTCTCTTGGAACCAGGTTTGGGTCAGAACATTCATATTTAAGGGATTGTCCTCTCTAGCAGAGGCTGGTGTGCAAAGACCAGGCCATCCTTCATTCTTTCAGCCTATTAAGTTCAAGGTTCAAAATTGGAAAAGTGAAGAGATTTAGACTGATGAGAAGGTGATTAAGAAAATATTAGAATGTGCAGAAACGAATAGGCTAACACATGTAATTGAAGAGAAAAAATAAACTAAACACTATTTGATATAGGAATCTTTTTATCGATGGTTGGAGAATAAATATGGGAATTAGAAATTTTAAAAGATCAGTGAAGTATAGAAAATATCTGTTAATAGAGTTCAATATGTTAAGATAGGGATGGTTACTACAATTAGACATATTATGAATATCAGTATTAAGTAAGAATAGAGAATCAAAACCAATACAATGAATATATGTAAACTGTAATTGTTATTGCACAAGATATTCGTACTCAGGTGACACACTGTTTAAATGGAAGATGGATTGTATGTTTTAAAATAAAATAATAAAAATTGGAGTGGGTGGAAAGATCGAGGTATTTTCTGGACAGTGGCAGCTGGGGAATTCTGGGATTTGAAGTCCATGAAGGCTGGCTGGAGGATTTTGGGAGTCCGCATCTTTTAAGGTTGCCAAGTTTGAAAAACACCATTTTATCCCCTTCCTTTGTGAACTCAAAACGATGAAGGGAGCGCTCATTTGGAGTTTGGCCTGGTTTAACAATGATTCATTATTTTAATACAAGGGTTTCCTTCTTGTCCAAATCCAGGGGGTGACACCCCCCCCCCCAACACCGAAGGAACAACCGTGTTTTGCGCTGAATCTCGGCTACCCCCTTTTAAACCAGAAAAGTAAGATGATCTGCCCAACCTGGTTCCTTAACACAACTCATTTAGCCAGGACAATTAAAATGCCATTAAGCTAGTTAAAGTGATGATTCATGCAGTGTTTGAATCCAGCAAATGGGCAAATTCAGTAAAGGATGTCCTCTGATTTACTTTACAACCATTCCTTTAGTAACTATTCAAAGTCACAATGGCATTGGAAAAAAGTGACTTATGATCATTTTTCACACATACAACCATTGTGGCATCCCCACGTGACCAAAATTCAGGTGCCTGGCAACTGTCTCATATTTATGACACTTGCAGTTGTCCAAGGATCACCGTGATTCCCCTTTGCGACATTCTGACCAGCAAAGCCATATTCCCTTAACCTCCAGGTTGCTAACTTAACCACTGCAGTGATTCACTTAACAACCGGTGGCAAGAAAGATTGTAAAACAGGACAAAACTCACTTAACTGTCTTGCTTAGCAACAGAAACGTTGGCCTCAATTGTGGTCATTGTCAGCATTCCAGGGATTTACAGCCATTGCAAATCGGAACTCTGAGGCAATTCAATTCCTCAAAGATCAATTTTTATTGGAAATACAAACAGGTGAAAAGCCAGAAATCCAGCTACAGGCCTGACAGCCGTAAGTTGAAGACTGCCGGTAACCGGGTTAGTTCAGTAACCCAGTTAAGCATGATTAGGATTCCTTTCAGCAACTGGTACTGTATTCTTCTTTCCCCATACTTATATAGAAATGCATTACAGTTCCTCTGCAGTCTGAATCTGACCCCTGTGTTGATCTGGTGTGGCTGATGGGAGAGGCAGACCAAACCCTTGAGACAGTGCTGGTATGCTACTGGTTTGGACCGGTTCGACCGAACTGGTAGTAAAAAAAAAAAGCCTCCCACAATCAGCTGAGAGGAAGGAAAAAAGCCTCTAATCAACTGAGAGGAGAAAGAAGAGAAAAGTGCAGGATTGGCCCTCCTGCCCGACTGATGCATTTTTCTCTTCTTTATCCTTTCAGCCAGGAGTAGGATTCAAATTTTTTAACAACTGGTTCTGTGGCTGTGGCTTAGGTGGTGGGCATGGCTTGATGGTCATGTTATTGGCTGGGTGTGGCCAGTTCAACATCACTCACATCGAGGCACGCATCTCCTCGCCTGGCCTCTCATGACTGAGGGGATGCTGCAACAGTCATAAGTGTGAAAAATGGTCATAAGTCACTTTTTTCAGTGCCATTGTAACTTTGTATAGTCCCTCCACAAAAAAAAACTCCAGAGAGGTTCCTGAGACAGGAAGTCTAGTCCTGCCAAGAATGTAATAAGGGTTAACGGAGAGGCAGTTTCTGTAAGCAACACCAGAATGTTTCCTTCCTGCCTTCCTTACAGGATTAGGCCAGTAATTTCTTCTAACAACCGGTTCTCCGAACTGCTTAGCATGTTAACAACCGGTTTTAGCGAATTGGTGCAAACCTGTAGAATGCCACCCCTGCTCTCAGCTGATTGGCGCTGCAGGTCTCAGCTGATGTGGGGAAAACTGCGCGCACACATTAAGTGCGCGCGCGATCACCAAACCAGTCGTGGAATAGGTAGAATCCTGAGAACACATTCGCTTGGACAAGACAGACCTGAAGTCAGCAAATCCCACCTTATTTTCCTGAACTTCAGCAAGATAATTTTATTTCTATGCAAACGCCTGCCTGTTTAAGCATTCAGGAGGACGAAGGAAGGGTGGGGTGCTTTGGGGAAAAGGGCGACTGTCATCCCCATTGCTCAGCAGGAAGCTGGGGCTGGATCCACTTGCTTTTCCGGTTCTGAGGAAGAAAATTCTTTTTTGAAATTGGCTTCCGGGATCTCTTCCCCTAAAGGAGAAACAGGATCCCTGATCAGCTGGTCCTCAGAAAAATACCTTTTCTCTGTGCTGGGAGTAGAGTTCTGAACAGGGGTGGACTTCCAAAATTTTAGCAATGGGTACTCTGCCTGGTTGCTGGGTGGGCGTTGAAATCTACACACGTTTGGCCTGTTTGGCCTCCCAGCTGTTATTCGGCTTTTTTCAATATAAACAGTAGGGGGAAGTTCGATAAAGAGACATATTCTAAACAAGCAACTCAAATAGGACGTTTATTTCTTAAGTGAAAAATATGCCATAGACTTAGGGGACAAAATCATATTTAACTTGCTGGCTTGCCTGGTGCATCAGTTTTTATTGATTTATATCAACCAGCTAAATAGGAGCCAGCAGTGTGCAGCAGCAGCCAAAAAAGCTAATACAATCCTAAATTGCATAAACAGAGGGATACGATCGAGATCAAGGGAGGTATTAATACCACTCTGTAAAGCCTTACTAAGGCCAAACCTAGAGTACTGCATCCAGTTTTGGTCAGCACATTATAAAAAAGATGTTGAGACTTTAGAAAAAGTGCAGAGAAGAGCTCTCCCACTTGTCAGAAATGGTGTAGGGTTTCCTACTTGGGCAGAGGGTTGGACTAGGTGACCTACAAGGTCCCTTCCAACTCTGATTATCCGTTACATATACCCCATCTTTATTGCTTTTATAAACATCGTTGGATGCACACCAAGCTGCTTCTCCTATTTCCCTCACAACGACAACCCTGCGAGGCGGATTGGGCCAAGAGAGGCTCAAAGACAGAGCCAAGGTTCGAAGGCATGCATAAGCGCACCAACATGCTTACCGTCCCTGTCCTATTGTTTCTTTTATTTCTCTTATATGTACCCATTTCATTATTCATAACTATGTATATACTTATACCTATTATCTTGTAAATGATTGACAAATCAAATCAAATAATTAAATAAATAAAATAAAAACATGGATTGATCCAGGAGAAAATGTGGGGGGAGAGCAGAGGTGATAAACATGCTGTTTGTGTTTCACCAGCTCAGACCATTTTGCGGATTTGAATTCCACACGGACTCTCCTTTTGTGGGAATGCTCCTGAGCACCGGCAGAACACTAAAAGGATGCCAGTACAGGTAGTCCTCAACTTATAACCATTCGATTAGTGACTTTGAAGTTACAAGGGCACTGAAAAAAATTGATTTTTTTCCACACTTATGACCACTGCAGGCATCTCCGTGGTCACGTGGTCCCCCTTTTAAACCTTCTGACAAGCAATCAATGGGGAAGTTAGAAATTCACTTAACAACTGGGGCAAGAGAGGTTGTAAAATGGGGCAAAATTCCCTTAATGACTGTTTTGCTTAGCAACGGAAAATTTTGGGCTCTATTGTGGATGTAAGTCAAGGATTATCTGTATTTTTAAAAAAGTGAAAAAGGCAGGATAAAAATCAGATAGGTAGGTAGGTAGGTAAGTAGATAGATAGATAGATAGATAGATAGATAGATAGATAGATAGATAGATAGATAGATAGATAGATAGGTAGATAAGTAGGTAGGTAGGTAGGTGGGTGGGTAGGTAGGAAGGTAGATAATTATGTAGGTAGGTAGATAAGTAGATAGGTAGATAGATAGACAGATGATGGATGGATGGATGGACGGACCAACAGATCTTGTACCCTGCAATAGTGTAGCTGCTCCATATAATTTAGGACTTTTAAAAAAAAGTTTTCCTTCCAAAATCAATGCCCATTGAAAAGAAGACTGCAGAAATCTGTCCCAGGAACTGAACTTTCTAGATCCATGCAAAGATTTGCAACCCAAGCAAGTTTTTCTAGATTCCACTACAAGCTTGTCTTCTCGGTCCCTGCTTCTTTCTCTACCACCAGGCCCCAACTTGGTTAAAGTTTTACAAAGTTGTGATGACTTTTTTCGGACAGCTGCCAGGCCGGTGTTTCTCAACCCTGACAACTTTAAAACTGTGGACTTCAACTCCCAGAATTCTCCAGGCTGCATATATGGACTTCAATTCCCAGAATCCCTCAGCCAACGTGTGTAGATTTCAACGCCCAGAGTTCCCCAGGCTGCATGTATCAACTTCAATTCCAGCATTTTGTGCCTGGGGAATTTTGGGTGTTGAAGTCCACACATCTTAAAGTTGCCAAGGTTGAGAAAACCAAGTCAGACCCTGACAATTCTATATACAATATTCATACTGATCTCCTTTAATTTATTCCTGGTTTGCTTTTTGTTTCGTCTTGCTAATTCAATTTTTCAATCCCAACGGGCACCTTGAAATACAAAGAACCAATTGATTTTCTATTAAGTTCCAGTTAGAGAGCTACAGTACTGCTATAGCTGCATCCTGGAAAACAGGAAAAGATTTAAATATTTCCATAAAGTGGCAAAGCTGCTGGAAAATATCACTAATGGAAAAATTGCTACTCACCCTCAAAATATCCAGTATCTCAACCACCCAGATTATTCTTACTTCCCTGATTTCAAGGTATGAATTTTGGGCAACAAAGGCAAAATATTTGTCTGATGTCCTCTTCCAGTTTTCCTAAATAATCTAATTAAATATGGTTATTAACTGATTAAAATGATTAACTAATCAAGTATGATTGTGCATATGTTGTTTCTGTAAAGACTTTGCTGTGTGGTTCATTATTAATCAATACACTTAAATAAAAGGAATGAGTATTTTTTTTTCTTAGTGCTTTCCACATCTGTAAGCTACTTAGAATCAGACATCCATAGTTTGTTTGTTTGTGTGCACACACACACCTGTTTGTTTGTGTATGTGTGAGCCATTGTGTGTGTATATATGAGTAAATGACATTTGCTGGCATTGCAACTCTATCTTTCTTCATTTTAAATCCACACTTCCGATTGCTGCTTCAGACATGGTTATAGTGTCAATAAAATAAACCATGGTGTTCTGACCCAAGCCTCGTTCAAAGCAAACAAACATCAAACAGAGATAAAAGCAAAACTTTTGTAATGATTCTCTGTGAATTCTGTTCATTCACAATAAAATGCTATTAAAAACTAATTGTCCCAGATAAGAACAAGGTTGGCCAAGGTTGTGCAAGGCTGCCAAGAAGACTAGATTAAATTGCAAGGAAATAATCAAAAGCAAAAGTCTCCAAACACAAACCAGCGTAGTCCGAACTTACAGAAGATTTGAAGTGCAAGAACTTCTTTGCTTCCTGCAAAGAATCCCACCTCTGAGGGCTGGCTTTTATCCCTTAAAGGAGGGGCCATCACTTTGCACCTTACTCCCAGTCACCCATGCTCTTTCCTTCGAGCAGCCCTGCGCACACGCGCACTGGGCACAGGCTCCTCGGGGGCCTCTTCATCACTGCTGCCAGCCTCCACAAGCTCCGAAGGCAGCACTCCACTCCCTCACACGCAGGCCCCTCATCCAAGTCCTCATTCTCCAAGACCTCAGCCGTCCGCGCTTGCTTCCGGCAAACCACAACACATGGTTAGTCCCAACCAGGCTTGGCAAAAAGGTAGTGACTTACAACAAGTTCATGTAGTGACCGTTTGAAGTTACAGTGACAAACTTAGCTGTACAAAGTGACTTCACTTTGCAAAGTGACCTGTGGCCATTTTTCACACTTATGACCATTGCAGCATCCCCATGATCAAAATTCAGGCGCTTGGCAACTGACTTGTATTCATGATGGTTGCGGTGTCCCAAGGTCATGTGACCAGCTTCCGCGACCTTCTGACAAACAAAGTGAATGGGGAAACCAGATTCACTTAACCACCATGTAACGAACTGGACAACTGCAATGATTCATTAAAAACCCTGGCCAGAAAGGTGGTAAAATGGGGAAATGTTTCACTTAGCAACAGAAATGTTGGGCTTAAATTGTGGTTGTTAAGTCAAGGACTGCTATTACTGGGCGAAGGCAGGCTGAAGCTTGCTTGGCCTGGTTTAATTTGGCACAGGGTTAGGGTTAGGAAAATAAGCCCTAGTCTGATTTTTTTCAAGATGCTCATAATGTAAGCCCTATTCCAAAAATAAGCCCCAGTTAAGATTGTCAGCCAGATGGATGCTTTTAGTACCGTATTTCCCCCAAAATAAGACCTGACTAGAAGGTCTTATGCATCTTTTGAAGCAAAAATTAATATAAGACCTGGTTTTATTTTTGGGGAAACACAGGTATTTTTGATAGCCACATTTGACATCTGCAAAGGATTAATGGCTGCCTGCCTGCCTCCCTGCCAAAGTTGCCAGGCATGGAGTGGTAGCATCCTTTCAAAATGGCAGGAGACGTATTAATTTTCCCTCGGGAACAGTGGAAAGATTCCTATCCCACGGACATTCTCATCTCTTACTTAAGAATCTTGCCACATATTGACATATTGACATATTTCAGGTTCTCTCTGGATGCAAATAGTACCACCCACACAGGAAAGGAAGCTATCTTTAGGATTGCAAAACTATTTAGCAGGAAAAAAAGAAAAAAAAAAAGATGAGTAAGGTATGCTTTGCATCCACACAGGTCGGCGGAACCTAATACATATCATCTTTGACTTACGATCATTCGTTTCATGACCATTTGAAGTTCCAACTGTGTTGAAAAAAAAAAGTGGTTTATGACCGTATTTCACATTTACGACCGTTGCAACATCTCCAAGGCTACGGGATCAGATTTCAGATACTTGGCAATTGGAATGTATCCTGTTTCCCTGTAAATAAGACCTAACTGGAAAATAAGCCCTAGCACAATTTTTTTCAGGATGCTCGCAATATAAGCCCTATCCCAAAGATAATCCCCAGTTAAGATCATCAACCAGACAGATGCATTTCGTAGCGTATTTTCTCCAAAATAAGACCTAACTGGAAAATAAGCCCTAGTGCATCTTTTGAAGCAAAAATTAACATAAAGCCTGGTCTTATTTTGGGGGAAACACGGGTATTTATGATGGTTGCAGTGTTCTGGGGTCATGTGATCACCTTTTGCAACCTTCTGTCAAGCAAGGGGGGAAGCCAGATTCATTTAACAACTGTGCTGCTAACTTAATAACTGAAGTGATTCAGTTAACAACAAGGAAGCTGGTAAAATGGGGGCAAACTCACTTAAAAATGTCACACTTAACAACTAAAATTTTTGACTCATCAGTTGAGGACTATCTATCTATAAGATAGTCCTCCTCTTACAAGCGTTCATTTGGTGACCATTTGAAGTGACAACCACACTGAAAAAAAAAGGCCTATGACCATTTTTCATACTTATGACCATTGCAGCATTCTAATGTCACACTGACAAAATTTGGACACTTCGCAACTGACTCATATTTACGACAGTTGTAATGTTCCAGGGGTTATGGGATCCCTTTTTGTGACCTCCTGATGAGCAAGTCCATGGGGGAAGCCAGATTCACTTTACAACCGTTTTGCTAACATAATGATGGTGGTGATTCACTTAACAACTGTGGCAGGAAAGGTCGTAAAATGGGGCAAACTCACTTAACAAATGTCCCACTTAACAACTAAAATTTTGGGCTCCATTGTGGTTGTAAATCAAGGATTGCCTGTTGAAACTCAAAGAGAAATCATGAAAGGGAATTGATTTTTTCTGTTTTTTTTTAATCTGGAGTTTACTTACTACCCTGTTGCAAAGTTTCAACACTGCCACTCACACACACATGCACACACACACACACACACACACACTTATGACTGTTTCCAGGATCCTACGGTCACGTAACAGCTTTTAATTAATGTTTTGCTGAAAACCGACATTAATTTCCAGTTTTCAGCAAACCTGACTCCTAGAAACCATTGATTTCATTTAATGACCATGGCATTTGCATTGTGACCATGGCCTTCATTTAACCACCCCTGCCCAAAGGTGTCACAAAATTGGGTGTTCAGATTTAAGACTGTCATGATTTATGATCCAGATGGACAGACTCCATTAAGGAACTCCAAAGTAAAGTCCTACACTCAGGCAAGAAAAACCAAAAGGACCCAAATAGACTGGGTGAAACCAGGCTCCATAGCAGGAACTGTGAGGGGGATCTTGGCATCTTAGTGGACAACCAGCTAAATAGGAGCAAGCCATGTGTGGTGGCAGCCAAAAAAGCCAATGCAATCCTAAATTGCATTAACAGAGGGATACAATGGAGATCAAGGGAAATGCTAATACCCCTCTGTAAATCCTTAGTAAGGCCACACCTAGAGTACTGCATCCAGTTTTGGTCAGTACACCATAAAAAAGATCTTGAGACTCTAGAAAGAGTGCAGAGAAGAGCAACCAGGATGATGAAGGGACTGAAGGCTAAAACATACAATGAATGGTTAGAGTATAGGAACTGGGCTTGGCTAGTCTAGGGAAGAGAAGGACCAGGGGAGACAGGAGAGCATCTTCCAATAGTTGAGGGGCTGCTCCAGAGAGGAGGAGGAAGGGGGTCAAGCTATTTTCTAAAGCACCTGAAGGCCAGACAAGGAATCATGGATGGAAACTGAACAAGGAGAGATTCAACTTGGAAATAAGGAGAAACTTTCTGACGGTGAGAACAATCAATCCATGGAACAGAAGTTGCCTTCGGAGGTTATGGGAGCGCCATCACTGGAGACTTTCAAGAAGAGATTGGACTGCCATTTGTCAGAAATGGTGTGGGGTCTCCTACTTGGGCAGGGGGTTGGACTAGATGACCTACAAGGTCCCTTCCAACTATGTTAATCTGTTAGGCTTGTAATTCAAGGACTACCTACATCAAAGGGATGGACTTCAACACCTACTATCTGTGGGCAGTTTTTGAGGTCTTGGTTGTGCACTTTCAGGCTGTTCTTGCCTGTTTTCCTTACGGTTGTGGGTCTGTGTGTGTGCAGTGTTTGTGTGTCTGACTGTGTGCGGTGCAGGGAAGCTGAACTGGAAATTCTGCCCCAGTTGCAGTCGTAAGTTGAGGACTGCCTGTACAGAGCTACCTCAACGACATGGCTTTCTTTGCTTGAACCAAGTCTTGCAGGTTGTGTGAATGAAACCACTGAAACTTTTCCAAGCTGGGGTTAAGATCCTGGTATGAACATACAGGGCCACCCCACTTCCCATTGGAGACAGAAATAACGCTTAGAAACACAGATTAAAAATAAATATATATATATATGGAAAAGAGGTGTGGATTGAAAAGCCAGAATCGCAGCCAGGAAAAAATGAGAAATTGGATGAGTCAAAAGGGAGGATCTTTAAAGAGAGAGAAAGGAGACAAAATGCTGGTTTCATCTCCAAGCCTTATGGCTTCCAGAGTGATTGTGCCCTGGGGGGGGGGTGGATTTCCCCCCTTCCTCCTCCCCTCTTTAGGAGGGAGAGTCTTGCTCCTATTTTAACAATGCAGGTTAAAAATATCCCAACTATTGTGTAAGGGAAACAAAGGGGCAGCTGGCAGCTGAGCCGGAGGAGAAAGGGTTATTGGGTTGTCATTTTGTTCCTGCAAAACTGACCCTGGAGCCCACTCCCCATTAAGTAAAGGAAGCCTGGCAAAACGTGGAAGACCCCATTAGCGGGTAGGTGGGAGGGATCTGGGGACTCACTCCCTCCCCGCTTGGGTGCAAGGCAGCCTCTCTGGGCAAATGTCTTCGGTGGCGCCAGGAAACCGGTGATGCAAACACAAAGCCGCTTGTGTGTTTCCAATCAAACCTTCCTTTGTTGTGCTTCCCCTCTCTAGCGCTGTGCCAACTCCCGGCCCTCCTTGGACTTTGCCAGCTGGAAAAAAGGCCTTCGGCATGGCAACACCTCCCCCTCCCCCCAATAAATATTGTTGGGTTTTGTTGTTGTTGTTGTTGTTGTTTTCCGGCGAACCCGGGGTTGGTTTTTCTAAAAGAAAACAAGCTAGCTTTGAGCTGTGTTTGCCGAACACGTGTCACCGGCTTAGTGGAAGGATCCGTGGTTTGTCTTGAAACCTGGATGCTAATTTGGATAGATGGGGGTTTGTGCTTTCCTTCCTGTGGTTTTGCCCTTGGGTGCCAAGCAAAACCTGGTTTCATTTAGGGCTCAGCGGATTTTGCAAACCCAAGAAATGGATGAATTCACAGCCAGTTTGGGTCAGAGGGTTCAAGTCAGGGGTCAGTTCCTGGGGGTTCAGAAGGGCCCCCAGCTAAGGTTCTGTGCAGTTCAGAGAACCCCCAAATCTCACTCCTGGCTGGCCTTACCCGCCCCTCCCCTCCCCTCTCCTCCCCTCTCAAGGCAGCCTGTTTTGGATGCAGGTAAGTGCAGGGCGCAAGGGGAGGCTCGGGGAGGGTGGAAAACTGGCCTCCCGGAAGCTCAAGAAGGCTGGAAATGGCCCCGTTTCCTGCTTCCAGACGGCCTCCGGAGCCCGGGGGAGGCTGTTTTCACCCTCCCGGAGGCTTGAGGAAAGCCTCAGGAGCCTGGGGAGAGCCAAAACACCACCACCGTGGTTCAGGAGGCTGACTAGGCCACACCCACCCCAGCAACCAGGCAGAGAACCAGTTGCTAAAATTTTTGAAGTCCACCCCTGGTTAGAGTATTAGCCCAGAAACCAGGAGATGGTGAGTTGTATTTCCCGATTTAGGCATGAAACCGGCGAGGTGACTTTGGACCAATCATCAGGAGACGGTGAGTTCTAGTTCTGCCTTAGCCACAAAAGCCAGCTGGGCGTCATTGAGCCCATCACTAGGAGACGATGAGTTCTAGTCCTGTCCTAGGCATGAAAGCTTGGCTGGGTGACTTTGGACCAATCACCAAGGGACTCTGAGTTCTAGTTCCGCTTTAGCCATGAAAGATGGCTGGCTAACCTTGGGCCAGTGACTCTCTCTTAGTCCAACCCACCTCACAGGGTTGTTTTATTGGAAAAATACCAGGAGGAAAAGGTATTAGACATATTCGTCACCAAGAGTTCTTTATAATAAAGGTGGGGTATAAATAAACTAAATAAATAAATCCACTTGATTCATGGGATTCATTTATAGCAGGCTTGGAGGTCTTCTAGTCCAGTGGTCGCCAACTGGTGGGTCCACAAGAAAATTTTGGTGGTCTGCAGAGAAATGTCACCCCCAAAGCAATTAATCCAGGCTGCGCAGGAACACAAGGCTGCGCCGCCCACATGGCCCGTGGGATCACAAGGCTTGCATCCCTTGCATTGCAACCAATACAAGGTAGTGAGGGGAGGGGGGAAAGGGCAGAGGGGGAGAACTTGCCCCAAGTGCCTCACCTGGCCATCAGGCTGCTTCTTTCTGCTTCTTTCTTCTTCTTCTTTTGGCTGCATGCAAGGAAAGCAGCCAAAGTCTTTCTTTCTCTCCCCCAAACTCCACCAGAAATGAGTGTTTGGGACCCTGCAAGGCCTCCTGCTCCAAGAGGCTGCGCCGGCAAAGACTCATTTCTGGCAGAGTTTGGGGGAGAAAAAGAAAGACTTCTGCTGCTTTCCTTGCATGAAGCTAAAAGTCTCTCTCTTCCACCCGCCCCCCCAAGAACGGAGCTGGAGACGGTATCCTGCGATCCCAAATAAAGAATGATCGATCAATAGGAAAATGAAATGGAGAATTTTCCTGCAGACTTTTTTGGGGATTTTCCCAGGGTCTCTGGTCCATGGGATTTAAAATTATGAGTTTGGTGGTCCCTGGGGTCCAAAAGGTTGGAGACCCCTGGTCTAGTCCAAGCCCCTGCTCAGGCAGGAAACGCTCGGCTGTCCAATCTCTTCTTAAAACCTTAAAATCGTTGTTGCAACAGTAAGTTCTTTCGTGGAGTAGAGTTCATGTAAACAACTCCCGTTCCTGTTTTGTCAAGCTTTGTGTCTTGAAGGATGCCAGAGAGGAAGTGTCGTCTTTGCAGCAGGGGGAGTGCTTGGAAAAAAAAATATATTGACCAAAATAGGATGCCATGTTTTTTGGCTTCCTTGAAGTGCTAAATCCCAGATTAAAGAGACAGCAGAAACAAATCACCGGTGAAGGCAATAAGTACAATAAGTTCCCTCACTTTGGGAACCAGAACAATCTGAATTAGTTGTTTCACAGGGGGCTGGAGAGTTTCTGGGAGTTGAAGTCCACCCACCTCCAAGTAAATATAAACCTTGTTGATGGGAACCTCTGAATCTCGGGCAGCTGATTAGTTTAGGGTAGAGGTCTCCAAACTTGGCCACTTTTAAGACTTGTGGACTTCAACTTCCGGAATCCCCCAGCCAGCATAGCTTACTCTCTTGTGATCCCTTCCTCTGCAATCTCTCTCCACTTTAGGAGGTTAAGAGAAAAAAGAAACAGGCAAGGCTGGCTGGGGAATTCTGGGAGTTGAAGTCCACAAGTCTTAAAAGTGGCCAAGTTTGGGGACCTCTGGCTTAAGTGTGAAAAATCAGTCCTAGGTCACTTTTTTTCAGCACCATTGTAACTTTGAACGGTCACTAAACAAATTGTTGTAAGTCTACCCGTAGCCTACCTGATACAGGATCTCCTGCTTGAGCTGAGGGTTGGACTAGAAGACCTCTTAAGTTCCTTTCCAATCCTATCGTTCTCTAGTTTACACAGGTCTCTCTCAGTTTTGGAAGAGGTTCAGGGGCCAGCCCTGACAAATCCTCAGGAGTTAAATGTGGGCAGAGAAGGCCCTTTGCACAGCAGTGGGAGTTTCACTCAGGTGGGAAGGAAAACTTTCCCCAACTGCTGGGAAAAACCCCATCATGGGGTTAGTGAGTCAGGAGTTACTCAGCTGGGTTGGCTCCTCTGCTCCTGGCACCCCAGATTCCAGCTGGGTCTCAGGAAGGAAATTTCCACCCATTAAACTGCAATCCCTGAACTCAACTCATCCCCTAAAACAGGGGTCCCCAAAATTTTGGAGCTCAGGGACCACCAAATTCATAATTTAAAATCCCATGGACCAGAGATCCTGGGAAAATCTCAAACAAAGACTGCAGGAAGATTCCCCACCCCGTTTTTCTGACGATCAATGGTTCTTTATTTGGAATTGCAGAATACCATCTCCAGCTCCATTTTTGGGGCGGGGGGGGGGGAGTCATTTGTCAGAAATGGTGTAGGATCTCCCACTTGGGCGGGGAGGGGGGTTGGATTAGATGACCTATAAGGACCCTTCCAACTCTGATTATCTGTTTGTCTGTTAGGGGGTTGGACTAGATGACCTATAAGGTCCCTTCCAACTC
>BLBF01000040.1:0-54676 GCA_015471245.1 Laticauda colubrina | reverse complement strand
AGAATAGAATAGAATAGAATAGATATTGGATGAAGAATAGAATAGAAATAGAATAGAATAGAATAGAATAAATATTGGATGAAGAAGAATAGAATAGAAAATTGAAATAGAACAGACAAAAGATATATGCATAATGATTTAAACTGAGATGAAATAAAATAGAACTAAGAGACTGAAAAGAGGGGAGAAGCTACATAGAAAATGTAGAATGAAGAGGAATACAGAAGAAGGTGGAGATTAAGAGACAAGGGAGTAAAAAGGCAGGATTGGAGAAGAAGGGAAAAAGGGAAGAGAAGTTAAAAAGGGTTAAAACAAGATGTAAAGAAACAAGATTTATTCAGAGATAGTGAGTAAAAATATGATTAAAAAAGAGACTGCAAAAGTACATAAGATTGTATTGTTGTATTTATATTTGAAATAATGTTAGAAAACTGGATTTAATAATAGAGTTTAATTTGCTATGGATTATTGTTTTAATTATAAACATTACTTTTTTATTTTATAATATAGTATGTAGCTTTAGAACGTACTAAGCAGAATCAGAATGAAAAGTATATAATATTTTAAGTATTAAATTTAGGGGAAAGATTTAAAGGCATCATACTTCAATCAGTGATTACAGGAGAAATTTTGTTAGTGAGAAAAGATAATAGAAAATTGAAATAGAACAGACAAAAGATATATGCATAATGATTTAAATTGAGATGAGATAAATAAAATAGAATTAAGAGAGTGAAAAGAGGGGAGAAGCCAGATAGAAAATGTTGAATGGTACATAAGATATGAAATGGGATAAAAAGTGAGCATGAATTCGAATTTATATCTGTATAAAAAGATGTAACCCGGGAAGCTGCTTTCCAAAAAGAAGTTTTATGTTTTTATGTTTTGTTTGTGTATGTTTGTTTATTGAAAATCAATAAAAAAAATTTCAAAAAAAAAAGAATAGAATAGCATAGAATAAGTTGACCTGCTCTTCTTTGGGGCAGCCCCTGAGATATTGGAAGACTGCTATCGTGTCCTTTTTTTTCATTAAACTAGACATACTCAATTCCAGCAACTGTTCTTCGTATGTTTCACTTCCAGCCCTTCAATTATCTTTGTTGCTCTTTTAGAGTCTTTTAGAGCAAGGGTTTTCAAACTTGGCAAGTTTCAGACTTGTGGACTTCAAACTCCCAGAATTCCTGAGCTAACATGACCGGAGAAGGAATTCTGGGAGTTGGAGTCCACAAGCCTTAAAGCTGTCCAGTTTGAAGACCCCTGTATCTGGAGTCTCAACCTCTTTTTAAAACCGTGGCAACTTTGGGTGAGTCTCAGACCCATGGCAGAGACTCGAGCCAGGCCTGCAAAAACAAAACCCAAAAACCCCAAAAACCTTGGTGCCGCTGTAGTTTAAACCAGGCAAAGGAGAACTGGGGGGGTTTCCCCAGCCTTTCAGGGGAGAGCACGCTCTGGGTCAGGGGGCTCAGTCTTGGCTGCTGCTCCAGAGGGGGATGCATTGGAGGAAAAAAAAGTTTGGCCTTTTCTCTTCTCTGTAGCACCTGATGAGATCCAACTCGCTTCTGAACCCGGGTTTTCTTTCACCGCCTTCTCCCAATGCAACAGATCTGGTCCTAGACGACATTACAGTCCCTTGTTGGAGCAGAATTCTCTCTCTCTCCTTCCCTCTCTTTCCTTTTTTCTTTTCCTTCCATCCTTCTTTTCCTTTCCATTCTTTCCTTCCTCTTCCCTTCTTTTTTCCTTCTTTCCTCCTCCCTCCTTCTCACCTTCTTTCCATTCTTTCCTCCCTCCCTCCCTCTTCCCTTTTCTTTTCCTCCCTCCCTTTTCTTTCTTTCCATTCCTATCTTCCCTTCTTTTTCTTCCTTCTCCCTCTCTCCCTTTTATTTCCATTCCTTCCTCCCTCCCTCATCCCTTTTTTCCTTCCTTCCTTCCTCCCTCCCTCTCATTTCTTTCTTTCCATTCCTATTTTCTCTTCTTTTTCCTTTCCTTTCCTTCCTTCCTTCTCCTCCTTCCCTCCCTTCTTTTCTTTCTTTTCTTGCTGTCTCTCCCTTTTCCTGCCTGCCTTCCTCCTTCCCTCCCTCCCTCCCTTTATCTCCACCTTTTAATTCCAAATCTTTTTCTCTCCACTTGGAAAGAATAAGAAACCGCTGCGGAATATCACACAGACTTCGGGCTGAGATATTCTTTGACTCTTTGGAGAAGACAGGTGACCTTATCGTGTTGCACCCCTGAACAATCCCAGGGCAATTATTATAAGGCTTCCTTGGACACCAGGACCCCTTTCCCTCCTGCAAAGTCTTCCTAGATGGTGCTGGAAAGGTGCCTTTGTTCTGCAAACCTGACCCTCCCCTTATGTCGCAGAGTGATGACCACCCTGCCTGGTTTCTCTCCAGATGCCCTGGACTACACCACCCAGAATTCCAAGCTTTGTTGCCTAGGGCCACCAGGCATCGTAGGAGTTGCTGTCTAAAAACAGGGGTCTCCAAACTTGGCCACTTTAAGCCTGGCGGACTTCAACTCCCAGAATCCCCCAGCCAGCAAACCCTGGTCTAAAACATTTGCAGGAAAGAATTCTGGGAAAGCTGTTTCTCCTTCCTTGCTGTTGGGGCATCATGCACATTCTTCCCATGCCTAATGTGTGGAGTCAAACCAAGGAGAATAAAGCCTCTAGAATTTAGCGGGGTGCAGAGCTCCCCAAAAATGGGGGGTCTTTTGTGCAGCCCAGGCGGGAAACAAAGGCTGCCTTTCTGGGGCCTTGGATGGTCCAGATGGTGACATTTTACTGCCTCTGTTTCTTGCAAGCCTTCAAAGGACACAGATGCCCTATAAAACCAGGGGGGAAGAAGGGAGGATGGGGAGACCCTGCCATTGGCGAAGGCCTGGGAGGGGGGAAGGCTTTGTTGGCCATTTGCCCTGCCCCCCCTATAATAAATCCATCTGCACCCCAAATGGTTCCCTCCCCAGAGAAGGCTGCTGCTATTCAGCCTTTCTTTGCATTGGGGGTTGGGGAATCTGGAGCCTTCTGTGTGTGTCTCTCCCCCCCCCCCCTTCCCTGCACCAAGGGGGATTTCCAAGCAGGAGATCATTCCTCTTCCGCTTCATGGCTGAGGGAGGTTCAGGGCAGAATTAAATACTTGGAAAACAGAATAATAGAGAGGGACCTTGGAGGTCTTCTAGTCCAACCCCTGCTCAAGCAGGAGACCCTAAACCATTTCAGACAAATGGCTGTCCAGTCTCTTCTTAAAAACTTCCAGTGTCGGAGCATTTACAACTTCTGGAGCCAAGTTATTCCTCTGATGAATTGTCTTCACTTCCTGTTTCTCCTTTAATTCCAGGTTGCTTCTCTCCTGGATGCGTTTCCATCCATTGCTTCTTGTCCTGCCTTCAAATGCTTTGGAAAATAAGTTGACCCCTTCTTCTTCTTTGTGGCAGCCCCTCAAATATTGGGAGATGCTACGATGTCATCCCTAGTCCTTCCCTTCATACCCAATTGTTGCATCTGCCCTTCATCTGTGTTAGAGCCTCCAGTCCCCTAATCATCCTGGTTACTCCTCTCTGCTCTCTTTCCAGAGTCTCAACATCTTTTTTACATCATAACGAACAAAACTGGATGCAGTATTTCAGGTGTGGCCTTACCAAGGTCTTATAAAGTGGTACTAAAGGGGGAGAGGAAAAACACACGAATTGCACTGCGAAGGGTTGTTGATCCTGGGGTTGTTTTTATTTGATCCTCCCAGCAACCCAGACAGATAGGCCAGGGCAGAACTGATATTTGAACTTTTGACCTAGTATTTTCTTCTTGCAAGGGAGGCTAGGGGCACATCCACAGCGCTTGGTGGGGGTTTTTTTCCCAGAGGAATTCTGTTTTGGGGGGCAGAAGAAGAGGGCTCAGCCAGCCACAAGGCCAGAAATGTGGAAGAAGAAAAAGCTGGCTTTTGTGTTAAAAAGGGGGAAAAAAAACACGAACTACAGGTATTCCTTGACTTATGACCACAGTTGAGTCCAAAATTTCTGTTGCTAAGCGAGACAGTGGTTACGTGAGTTTTGTCCCGTTTTACGAATTTTTCTTGCCACTGTCGTGAAGTGAATCACTGTAGCGGTTAAGTTAGTAGCACGGTTGTTAAGTGAATCCGGCTCCCTCAGTGACTTTGTCCAACGGTCACAGAAGCTGATCACATGACCTCAGAACACTGCAACCATCGTCAATGTGAGTCAGATGCCAAGCGCCTGAATTTTAAACACATGACCGTGCTGCAACTGTCGGAAGTGTGGAAAACGGTCCTAAGTCCCTTTTTTTAGAATCGCCGTAACTCTGAAAAACGGTCACTAAACGAATGAGAGGACTTCCTGTCCCATAAGGGGGTTTCCCCCATTCTTGCACTCTGTGATCCAAGCTGGGACATGCTGAAGTTGGCTCCGTGCTGCCATCTGGTGGGAATGTCATGCTAACAAAATATTATATTGCCCTGACATATTTTTGGGGCGAGGATTCTGGGTTATCGGTGCATTTCATGTTCCCTGCAGTTTTGTTGCTGGGGAAACTGATGATCTGCCACGTTCAAGATTCAGCAATCATCTCGGGTCTTGTGGGGATGCTTCTGCCACGCTGCGGCTGCACAATGGTTGCTGAATTTTTTAGCTTTCCGACAAGCACACCTTTCTCGTGAGGGCCGAACTACGAGGCAGTGGGCTGGGCGGGAAGCCCTCCGTATTCTGTTCCAGAGCAGCCCCCAACCTTCTGGGCACCAGGGCCCAGTTCCATGGAGAAAGATGTTTCCACAGACCAGGGGTGGTGAGGTGTGTGCTGCCTGAATCTTGGGGCTTTGCTTGTTTGGGCAGCCCAGTTGCTGGCATGCTGCAGCCTGGTGCCAGTCCATAACGCTGGGATTGGGGACCTCTATTCTGTGTTATTCTAAGTTATTCTATTCTATTCTATTCTAATTCCATTCCATTCTATTCTGTTCCCATATTCTCTATTTTATTCTGTTCTGTTCTGTTCTGTCTATTCTGTTTCTATTCTGTTTCTATTTCATTCCATTCCATTCTTTTCTATTCACTTCTGTTCTATTCTATATTCCAATATCTATTCTATTCATTTCTATTCTATATTCCAATATCTATTTTATTCTATTCTAATTCTATTGTTCTATTCTATTATACTCTACTCTACTCTACTCCAGCCCAGCCCTATTCTATTTCTATTTTTGTTTCTGTTTCTATTCCAGTCCTATCCTATCCTCTGCAGCTGCTCTGTTTTAGCTGAAATAGCCCTTTACTGATAGAACTTTCGATGCCTTTAATTTGAATATTTTAAAAATAGTTAACTTTTAAAACAGCAGCCGGTGTGATGATGAGTCAGAATTTGTGGCCCTGAATCAAACACATGTTGGAGGTATTTATTTCAGCCATGCTGGCTTCCTCTGATGAAATCTGAAAACTTCCAAGGACGCCTCCCTCTCTATTAATAATAGTTTACAGGTAGCCTTGACTTACACAATTTGCATAGTGATCGTCTGAAGTTACAAAACAGTACTGAAAAAAGTGATGTTAACTCTTATGACTGTTGCAATGTCCCCATGATCACTTGATTTACATTCAGATGCTTGACAACTGACTCACATTTATAACGGTTGCTGGGTCCTAGGGTCATGTGATCCCCTTTTGCGACCTTCCGACAAGCCAAGTCAATGGTGAAACCAGTTTCACTTAACAACCATATTACTTATTTAAAAACTGTTGCAATTCACTTATCAAACGTGGCAAGGAAAGTCGTAAAATGGGACAAAACTCACTTAACAAGTTTCTCACTTAGCAACATAAATTTTGGGCTCAATTGTGGTCATAGTTTGAGGACTACCTCTAGTATATTAGCACACTAGCTCGATACCCATGCTTTGCTATGAAACTATGTGGTCGGGCTTAGTTTTGGGGGAGGAAAATAAGGGGAAAAAAATCAGCCTCTGCCTACAAGCATCCATCTGTATTCATCTATCTAGTGTCCTGTCAGTGGGTGAGAGAGTAGAGGGCTCTTTGGAAACTGAAACAGTATTTGCTGTGTGAGCAAGGAGACAGCAAGGAGCCTGGGCGTGGCTTAGCTAAACTGTTCTGTACTAAAGTGGCTTGGTGCTGTGAAACTGAAACTGAAACTGCAGCTCCTTGCTTGTGCTTTGCATTGGGAAGAGATTTCTCTTCAGATGGAGAGTGGGAGTAGAACTCCTTAGCATCAGAGCGGGTTAATAATAATAATAATAATAATATAGGAAATACTAATGCTCTGATGGTCATTTGGAAAAAAAATCCTTTCTTAGTGAACCCCTAGAAGCCAAGAGGAACACACAGGGCAAATGTCAAGTTTGTAGGCTTGACGGTTCTGGGGATTTTGTGATGATGCGTGAGCGTATTTTGTTTTTATAGATATAGAAGATTATATTATAATATTAGAGCAAACTCCAAAAGGCACTGGCCTGATGCCTGAGGAGATACCTCAAGTCATACTAAATTGATTGGGGAAATTTGGCTGACAACAAAAGTTTTGTTCAATTCGAAACCTCCAAGCTCCAGGCTGACTTTGGGGCTGTGTTTGATCAACCTACTTAGTCACATCAGGAAAAGACTCAAGGAGACACGTTCACACAACATGCTGGGCTTGGCTTATCTTTGTTTGGTGGTTGTGGTGGCTTAGTGTGTCATGTGAACCCAGCCTGTTGAAATAATGTAAGGTTCTCTATCTCATGCAAATCTTGGAAATGGGTTGTATGAATGCAACTGTCAGCTTCTGGGTTCAATGCCAGGGTGCTGTTTCTGCTGCTCTTGTGGGGCTGTCATCCTGCTGTTGCCATACTCCACCTAGCAACGGCTGCCTTACAAACAGTTGGAGAGAAGCAGCCCGTGTGTACAAAACAGCAGCTCCTTCCCTTGGAGACCAGGAGAGCCTTTCACAGGAGCAAAGCTTCAAGTGATCTGGCAAGCATCCAGACAGTTGCCAAGCTCACACCTTCCCTCTGGCTGCCAGGAAATCAGGAGATGGGTGTGCTGTGTGTGATTCAAGAGCACCATCTGTTGGCCTGTCTCGAAATAACACCACCTGTTACTCACAGGTGGAGTGCAGTGGGTTTTCTCTACTTCTCTAAAGCTAGGTCCCACTGGCCGATGGACACAAAACGTATGCATAAAGGACACAGCGGATGAGCAAAATTTCAGGGGTGGCTCCATCCGTTGTCATCCGCTCCCAAAAGTGGCGAAAATTTGCATAAACAACGGAAAAGAACGGACGTGGGTAGTATGTAGCGGGGATGGTCATAGGAAGCCGATGTTCATAGGAAGCCGAGTGGATGTATATCGGATGCAAAGCTTTCACTGCGCATCCTTTCTATTTCCGTGCTACTAACGCTGTGTAGACATTCCATGTACCTTTTGTTTCCTCCCTCTTTCCGTTTTCAGCTGCAATGGATGTGAGTTGCGAGGATGCAGAGAGGATACAGCGGATGTTTAACGGATGAGAACGTTTGTTGCCCGTATGTGTTGCGGATGTACATCGTACGCGGAGGAAAGTTTGTCCGCTCAAAAAGTTTTGTGTAGCTCAAAACTTCTTGCGCGGATGAAATCGCAGTGGACGGATGCTCGACGGATAGAGCGTATGAAACACGTATGCAATGAGTACACAATGGATGCATAGCGTTTTCCAACGGATGGCAAGCTTTTTTTAACGTTTTACATTCTCTGCATCCGTTAGTGCAGTGGGACAGGGGCTTAAGTAAGGCAACCATCATTGGTTCAGTTTACATATCTTTTTTTTTAATCCAGGATATTATATTTATTTGTATTGTACATGTAGTGCACATGGATTTATGCAAAAAAAAAAAAGGATGTCACTAACTTTTTATCAGGTTTTATTCATTGGCCTGTTGTACTGTTCCCTTCTCAGAGACATAGATACCATCTAAGAATTTTCTGATATCTTTATTTTTGCCAGTTGTGGCTTGCTGGATCAAAGCAGCTGACAACATCTTTGAGAGGGGAAGATAAAAGGCCTATTAGATGCCACATATGGTGTGGATCCAGAAAAGAGGTTAATTCAGAAATTGGGATAAGAATGATGGATGAATGTAGGAATATACTAAACATACTTGGTTATCTGAGCAGAACCATTAAGAGAGGTAAAGAAAGATGTCTTCCTTCCTACCCATGATGGTTCAAATAATGGCTTGAGAAAACTTCATTAGGCCTACTACATGCTTGCTTCCATCTAGGGGTGGAGGAGGAGAAGTGGTTTGGATAAGATCAAGCACATTTTTTCTCTAACTTGGCAACTATAAGATGTATGGATTTCAACTCCCAGAGTTCCCTAGCCAGCATTACTATTGCTGAGAATTCTGGGAATTTAAGTCCACCTATCTGGAAGAAGTTCCCAGATTTCAAAGGGATTTTATTTAATACTTTTGTATTATTAAAATCTTTATTGTAATATATATTTTTGTAGAATTTATAGATGATTGAAGATTATCTTCAATTTACAATATCAGATAATCAGAGTTGGAAGGGATTTTATAGGTCATCTAGTCCAACCCCCCACCCAAGCAGGAGACCCTACACCATTTCTGACAAAGGGCAGAAGAAATCTAATACTTCTGAAGGACGGTGTAGTTTGTTGTTGTAAACCAGAGTTTCTCAACCTGGGATAACTGAAAATAGGTGAACTTCAACTCCCAGAATTCCCTGTGCTGGCTGGGGAATTCTGGGAATTAAAGTCCACAGTTTCAATGGGCCAAGGTTGACAAACTGTTGTAAACTATCAATTTATTCATCCTTATTAATGGATTTTTTTCTTTTCTCCACCCTTCCGTGGCCAAATAAGAGATATCAACCAGGGACAGAGACCCTGGCGGGGAGCAGCCCTGAGGGGGGAGCCGTTGCCAAGGCATAGCCGCCATTTGCAACCGTTTGCGCACGCCCTCCCCCACCGTTTCCCGGCGCGGCCTCTCTTTCGCCAGGGACTTTATTTATGACTCTAGCCCGGGAAATTTAAAAAAAAACAACAACGACTAAGCCCACGGTACAAAGGCGCTGAGGGGGGTTGGGGGAGAGGGCATCCCTCCATGGCGGCTCCTTTTGAAATTCTACCCGTCTTCTCTTTCCCCTTCCCGTGGCCTCTCTCTCTCTCTGAGGGAAATTGCCTCCTCCTGTGGGATTGGCTGGAAGGTTTGCAAGGATAGCCATTGGGGGCGCATGACGTCACCAAGAGAGGATCCTATTGGTCTGGGGCGGCAGATTTCACCCAGCAACAGCTGCGCAAACCGCCTCGTTTTCCCGCCTGAACCAGCGAGCAGAAATGGCGCCTCAGCGGGTGCTGAGTAGGCGTGCGGCTGAGCGGAGTTGTCTCTGGTGGGTTTCGTTGCCCGCTGACAGAGCCGTTCCCTCGAGGCAGCAGCTGAAATGGGGGAAAAATACGGACGGAAAGAGCGTCTCCAGCTACCCGGGATGAGCACGTGTCTTCTTAGAGTTGGCGTGTTGGACGCTTCGCACGACGCGGTAAAAGAGGAAACGAGACGTTTGGCTTGTAGCCGAATCTGGCTCCTCAGAATTGGTTCAGAAGCCCTTCGCCAGGGTGGCCCGCACAATTTATTTATATATCAAATTGTTCATGTTCCTCACAGAGCGACAAACCTTTGGAAGGCTCCGACTGAGAGAAATATGCAGGAAATTTGCAGGCCAAAGATCGTTTTGGGCCGTTTTAGTAGCTGAAGGTCTACTTGTCATTCACATCATAATTATCCCAAAGGTGCGTTTTTCCCAAGAGGCAACTGAACTTTGTGGTTTTCACTTCTAATCCAAGAAGCTTCTTCAGCTCTGATTAGATACATTTCTGTTGGGAAGTTAAAACCCACCCCTCTTCTAGGAAGTTTGAAATATTTCAGGATATACTAAAAAGGCAGAATATTTCCCCTAAAAGGAAACTCAGAGAGGCAGAAACTCACTCCCCCCCCCCTCCCAAACACACACTTTTGCTTTGGACAATTCCTATTATGACTCCCTGGAGAAGATCTTTGTTATGTAAAATAGTAATCACCTGGGCCAGTTTGTTTTACATAAGAAAGATCTTCTCCAGGTAGAGCCATAACAGGAATTGCCCAAAGCCTTTTCATTACATCATCATCCAGCAAGGCTTAAGCAAGCCTGGGACTCAGGACAGCCTACAAGTTGCCCCTGCATGGCCCAGTCTGACAACCAATCAGAATACAAGCTCAAATTCAAGTCCCAACAGAGGGTATAAAACCCAGGGACTCTTAGCATCTCTTCCCTTTTTCTTCACCCAAGGCATGTGATCCTGTTTATCAATAAACCATTTTTCCAAGCAGTCACCATGGTTCCAGAGTTTCTTCCCCACTTGGAACTGAACCCAGAAGGATATTTCTTCCAACGCTTCCGTTCCCAACCATGCAGTCAGAGCTAAAGAAGCCTCTTGGATGAGAGGAAAAACATCTTCAAAGAAAAACCAGAAAGTCCAGTTGCCTCTTGAAAAGGCACTTTGGCTGAAGAGGAAAGGCAGGAGATTCAGGCCACACCTGCCACCAGCTGTGGCAGGTAATTAAGATTGATGAGGTGGAAGTACTGTACCAGTGGGCCACATAGAAGAGATAGATCAGCTACAAGTAGTCCTTAACGTATGACCACAACTGAGCCCAAAATTTACATTGAGAAATTTAAGTGAGTTTTGCCCTATTTTACAACTTTTTTTGTCACATTTGTGAAGTGAATCACTGCAGTTGTTAATGTGGTTAAGTAAATCTGGTTTCCTGATTGATTTTGTTTTATCAGAAGGTCACAAAAGGGCATCACATGAGTCTTGGGATATTGCAGCTGTCATAAATGTGAGTCACTTGTCAAGCATTTGAATGTAAACAGGACTAAGGGGATACTACAATGGTTATAAGTGTGAAAAATTGTCATATCAATGCTATTGTAATTTGAAACCGTCACTAAACAAATTGTAAGTTGAGGATTCCATGTACAAGTCCCTTGGTATCTCACGATTGAATGGGAACTACTATGAGGAAGAAAGGCTAACAAATGTCACAAAGGGTGTGAAAGGTCTATCAAAGGAACAGACAGGTCCTGAAGAGTCAGATCTAATGGAAGAACAACCACACAACACATTGATTGTGATTGTAGGACTGTAACTTTGTTGCTTGTATCCTTACGATTTATATTGACTCCTAGTATTATTTGATTGCTGATTGTACCCTATGACTATTATTAAGTGTTGTTGTACGTTATGATTCTTGATTAACAAATGTATCTTTTATGCATACTGAGAGTATTTACACCAAGACAAATTCCTTGTGTGCCCAATCACACTTGGACAGTAAAGAATTTCTATTCTGTTCTGTTCTGTTCTATTCTATATATCCTTCCAGTCATTAGCTACCCTGCTCAATGGGAAGAACAAGAGCCACACCATCAACACGTATGCCCATCATTAGCTACCACGGCCAATGAAGGAAATAGAAACCACCAATGTGAAGACCCAGAACCACCTCACAATATATGGAGGTTTCTGCCCAACATCCAGAAACTATACCATCTGGAAAGAGAGGAAGGTGGGATATCAAAGCTATTGTGCTTGATGAAACCCAGAACATCCAGGAATAGATAGCTATGATGGCACTTAAAGTTGAGTTGTGGAGAGAACTCCACAGCAGACGAAGATCAAGCAAAGGAACTGCCATGGCAAGACAAGATGGTGCATGGGGTGTACCATCGACAGACAGCTGAGGTGGCAGACATTGGAAAATTGTACTCCTGGACTAAAGAGCACTGAAACACTGGTTGTAACAGCACCAAAACAGGCACTTAGCCACAGATCCATAGATGCAGGGGTCTACTGTGTTAGGCAGGATGTAAGATGTAGGCAGAAACAGCATACACTGAGCTCCACATCCAAGTACCTGGCAATTTGTATAAAGAAAATGGGCCTAAAGTTAAAACCTTTGAAGATGCCCATTTCCTTTTGCCAATTAGATGGATCAGTGGCTGGAGGTTGCCCTGCACGTTATGTCACGGAACCTATAGAAATGATCATGGGAGAGCATGATGAGACTCTGCGATTTATTGTGGTCCCTGGAATGGAGCAACCATTAATACTGGGATTTCCCTGGCTCTGGAAATGGAACCCCCAGGTTAACTGGAGAAAGGGGTTGTTGCGCATACGCACAAAGCATCGACCGGGAGGAGGGCCCAGATCGCAGCCGAAGCCTGGGGCCCTAATTGAAATGGCTTCCACAAGTACTGAGCCCATAAAAGATGGGAGAAAATTCCTAAAGAGTATTGGGATTTAAAAGAAGTGTTCAGTGAGAGGGCCTCGGATGAGCTTCCGCCTCACCGACCAACAGACTGTGCTATTGAGATTTTGCCCGGGGTGAAACTCCCGAAACCAAAATTGTACTCAATGACCCCACAGGAATTGAAAGAGCTAAGATTGTTTATTGATAAAAATTTGGGACGTGGTTTTATTCAACCCGCTAAACCCCGGGTAGCGGCCCCAGTGTTGTTCCGTGAAAAGAAAGATGGTTCCAAACGCTTGGTGGTGGATTACAGAAATTTGAACGCTATTTCTGTGGAAAACGTGTACCCCCTTCCTTTGATGAAGGACATGTTGGCCCATTTAGCGAAGGGAAAGATCTTCACCAAGTTGGATTTGAGAGAAGCTTACTACCGGATTCGAATTAAGGAAGGGGATGAGTGGAAGACCGCTTTTAACTGCCCGATGGGATGTTTCCAATTCAACATTCTTCCTTTTGGTTTACAAGGGGCCCCAGCTGTATTCATGCAAATGATCAATCAAGTGTTACATGAACATTTATACAGGGGGGTTTTGGTTTATCTTGATGATATCCTTATCTACACAGAGACCTGGATGAACATGTGAAGTTAGTGCGGTCGGTTTTACAGAAACTGTGTGCCGCTAAGTTGTATGCTAAATTGTCAAAGTGTGAATTCCACCAAGACAAAATTGACTATTTGGGATATCGCATTTCATCTGAAGGCATAGAGATGGATCCAGAGAAGGTGCGTGCCGTTCTGGAGTGGGCTCCACCACGCACTAGAAAACAACTTCAAAGCTTTTTGGGATTTGCAAATTTTTATCGGCAATTCATCCCGACGTTTGCTAAGATAGCAATGCCCATCACCAATCTCTTAAAAACAAAAGGGGAGGTGAAGCCGAGGCCAGGAAAGCCGCTGGAGTGGTCCATGGAGTGCCAAGCCGCTTTTGAAAAGCTAAAATGACTATTTGCTGCAGAACCAGTGCTGAAACACCCGGATATGGACACTCCTTTTGTGATTCAAGCTGATGCAAGTGATGTAGCTATTGGAGCGGTATTACTGCAAATCAACGAGAAAGGGACCTTACAGCCTTGTGCGTATACCTCCCGTAAACTGTCTGAAACAGAGAGAAGATGGGCCGTCTGGGAGAAAGAAGCTTTTGCAGTTCATTGGGCCTTGTTGACCTGGAGACATTTCCTGGAAGGTGCAAAACACCCGTTTGAGGTATGGACTGATCATAAGAATCTGGAAGCCTTAAAAACACCCCGGAAGCTGTCCCCTAAACAAGTTCGGTGGGCCCAGTATTTCAAGCGATTCAATTTCTCATTAAAGTACATTCCGGGCGGGAAGAATTTCATGGCGGATGCTCTCTCTAGACTACCTCAATATAATAGTATGTGTCAGGAGGTGATAAGCCCAATTGTCTCAGCCAAACACCTAGCTGCCCCAGTGGTTACCAGAACCCAAAGGAAGAACCAAGAAGTGGTTTTAGCGAATGACCTTACCGAACAATTAAAAGAAGCTTTGAAACTGGACGAATGGTTCCTGGCTCATTCAAGTGACTATACAATTAGAGATGGTTTGGCTTGGGTGGGGGCCAAGTTGTATGTGCCACAAGTATTGAGGAGCCAAATACTACAACAGGCTCATGATTCTAAAGCAGCTGGCCATTTCGGATTTGTGTCAAATTGCTAGTCAAGCGGCAATTCTGGTGGCCTACTTTAAAAAAGGACATTGAAATTTACGTAGCTAGCTGTCCGATTTGTGCTTCGGCAAAGAGACCTCCTGGTAAGCCAGTAGGATTGTTACAAAATGTAGCTAGACCAACGACTCCTTGGAAGGAAATCTCTATGGACTTTATAGTAGAACTACCCGAAAGTGGTGGAAACACGGTCATCTGGGTAGTGACTGATTTGTTTTCCAAACAAGTACATTGCATACCTTGTTCCAAGATTCCATCTGCTAAGACGCTGGCTAAACTATTTATATCACATATCTACAGGTTACATGGCGTCCCGGAACGCATAATCTCTGACAGGGGTCCAGTTTACTTCAAATTTTTGGAAAGAGTTCCTGAAGTTAATAGGCTCCTCCCAGGGGCTAAGCTCTGCCCCGCCCCCCCCCAAACCAATGGGGCTTGTGAGAGGACTAACTCAGTGTTAGAACAATATCTCAGATGTTACATAAACTATCAACAAGATAACTGGTCCGAATTACTACCATTTGCTGAAGTGGCATACAACAACTCCGTACACAGCAGTACTGGATTTACTCCATTTAAAGTGGCTTCGGGACAAGATTTCGTTCCCATACCTGAACTTCCTCGTGAAAAGCCAAATATCCATTCGTTGGATGAATGGATAACTCAACTCCAACTTAACTGGCCAGTAACACGCAAAGCATTAGATGAGGCCCATCAAGCTCATAAGAAATTTGCTGACAAGAAAAGATCCCAACAGAAGGAATATAAAGTGGGCGACAAGGTTTTCCTGTCCACCAGATACCTGCAGACCACTCAAAAGTCAAAGAAGCTTGGTCCTAAATACGTTGGTCCATTCACAATTGAACGGATTATAAATCCTGTAACGGTCCAGCTGAATTTACCAAAAAATCTTTGACAAATTCATCCGGTTTTCCATGTTAGTTTGCTAAAACCTGAGCGTACTTCTGACCTAAGGCCCATTCAGACTGACTCTCCCATACCAATATTAATTGAAGGCGAAGAACATTTTGAAGTTAAAGAAATTCTGGATTCTCGCAAATGGAGGGGTCGACTCCAGTATCTTGTAGCCTGGAAACATTTCCCTTCTTCACAAGCCAAATGGGTTAATGAGACCGACGTTAAAGCCCCTAAGTTGATCAAAGCATTTCGTTCCAAGTATCCTGATAAGCCTTAGGAGTGTATTGTTTTGAAATTGTTTAATGATTAATAATTGTCTTTATATTCTCTCCTCTCTCTCTCTTCTAGGACTTCTAGGACTGATGATTTCCCTTTTTCTAGGAGGGCCGAATGTCAGTCTTCAAGATCTTCTGCTATTGCTTTGCATCTTTTTGACTGCCATAAGTAACGGGGGTGGAAAAGGGAGGTAGGAATAGCTGGGGAAGTGAGCTGGAGGAGTTACATTCGTCTGATGTATAAATGGAAGGGGGGAGCATAAAATAGAGTTAGGTTTCTATTTCTCGCTTAGCTTTCTTCTTTCTCTGCGCAACTGCAACCCGTTATCAAACTATGCCAAGGTCAACGGACAGAGGCCTCATCATCACCTGAAGATGCCACATGATCATATCCACAACTTCTAATTGGAAGTGTCAGTTGAACTATTGGGGGTGGGAACATTTCCATCATTTTCTATATGTGAATTGCGCACCTAAATTCTCAGATTCAGAATTCTTTGGTTGCTACCACTTCACTTTCAGTAAAAGATATCTTTTCTCTAAACTAAAGAGTCTTAAGTATTTCTTTCCTGGATTTTGAATGGAGCTCCGCCTGACAACTACATCCTTTGAAGTTCAGATAGCAGATTCCACAGAATTATGGAGACCGCTAATTATGAAGACTTAGAGATCTTGTGGGACTTCCAAATCCAGAAGGACATGCAGGTACTGGCTAATCAACCAGGCATGATAGTTGATAAGAACAGAAGGCAACGGTGGTCATGGATACAGCAGAGCCAAGTGACAGCAACATCATGAAGTATGAGAAGCTGGAAAATTATCAAGGCCTGAAGGAGGAATTAGAGCAGATGTTGAAATAAAGGTCAAAATGATCCCAATGGAGGTAGGGAGTATTTGGAGCTGTGACTCCTAAGCTGGGAAGTGACTCCAACAGATTCTAGGAACAACATTACAGCTTTCTTTCCAGAAGAATACAGGATTAAGAACAACTAAAATACTATGCAGAATCCTCAAACTCCTCTCCTGCTGCACCATCCCAGTCTTATCACTTGAGCTCCAATTATTGGAAAAACAGAAATGTGTAAAGTTGAGAAAACTAAAAAGATAGTAATTTAAAAAAGTGTCTTAAGGCAGGGTGTCAAACTCATTGCCACAGTGGCGTCACATGATATATTGGGACTTTTTTCTCCTTTGCTAAACCAGGCATGGGCATAGCCAGCGTGTGATGCATCCGGGCTTGAGTTTGATAGCCCTGGTCTAAGGGGATCAAAACAGTTCTACAGTTATGACAAACTATATAGTATTAAGCAAGTATTAATATTTTTTTTTGTATAAGTCATTTGTATAAATTAGATTATTAAAAAATGAAAAAGGGAGCACTGATAAGAGCAAGGCACAAGGACTTCATGATCTCTCTAAATCTATAAATTTCTGAAAAGCATGTGGCCATCTCTTTGTGCACCCATCTGAGAAGACCAGCGTGAGCTCTTGAGTCCTGAAAAATGATCTAGATAAAATTTATTCATTTAGTAGGTTTACATGTGGTCCATTCTGCGAGATGTCTAAGTGGCCTTTGATAAGAGGAGATGCCGGATCTATTTAGAATCCATATCTATAATGGGGTTGGGGGGAAAGGAACCTGTTCCTATTAACTAATTACCTTCCATCCTCTCTTCCTTGCAGGGTTTTCCAGAAATCCAGAACAGGAAGAAAAAAGCACACAGAAGAGAGAAAGTAACATGAACATATCCTTTCCAAAGAATTGCTCATTTTGTTCCATTTTACCCATTTTCCCAACTCTTCCTAAAGCCCATGTCACACTGCCCAACGGATGCAAAAGACACAGCGGATGAGCAAAATGTTCCATCCGTTGTTATCCGCTCTCAAAAGGGGCAAAAATTTGCATAACCGGAGCAGATAACACGGACGCGGGGAGGGTGCAGGGCGGATGCAAAGCGGATGCGGAACAGAAGCCCAGCGGATGGGAGCGGATGGCACGTCCGCTAGGCTTCCGGGGGACCTCAGCAAAGCGGACGCGGAATGGATACAGCAGATGCACAGTGGACGCCGAACGGATGAAGCGGATGCACAGCGGATGCACAGCGGAAGCCTAATGGATGCCTGGCGTTAATTGCGCATGTGGGGAGGATGCATTGCGTCAGCCCTGCGGATATAACAGAAGCAGCTTGGAAGCAGGTCGCCATTCAGAGGAAAGACCTGCTGCCAGACGGATTGGCTGCCTTGCCTGCCCTGCCTGCATGTCTGCCTACCAGCCTTGCTGCCAGCCTGCCTGCAAGCCTTGCTGCCAGCCAGTCTGCCTGCCAGCCTTGCTGCCTGCCTTCGTGCCAGCCTTGGTTCATGTCTGCCTGCCAGCCTTGCTGCCTGCCTGCCTGCCAGCCTCCCTGCAAGCCTTGGTGCCTGCTAGCCTTCCTGCCTGCCTTGGTGCCAGCTTCCCTGCCAGCCTTCCTGCAGCCTTGGTTCCTGCCAGCCTCCCTGCCAGCCAGCAACCCCACAACCATGCGGAAGCACAGCAAGCCTCAGCCATCTGCTGCCAGCCCTGGCAAGAGGGACAGGACTACCATCCCGCCCCCTGGCCCTCACTCTGGTTCTGCTGGGGCTTCTGCAGCACGGGCTCGCTCTTCTGGGGCTGGGGCTTTGCTTCTGCTTCTGCTCCTGGAGGAGCTGATGACAAGCACTCCAGCACCAGCCACCTGCACCCTTCACCCCTGAGACTGAGCGACCAAGAGGAGTGCCAGAGACTCATTTTTGTCTTATAGCTTGTTGTTAATAACGTCTATTTTTGATTCACACACTTGCTTCATTTCTTTTTTTTAATAAAGTCTTGGTGGAAACTTTTAGAAATTGTTTAAGCCTTTGCATGCTTGTGGGATGGGTTGAGATAGCTGTGGGATGGGTAATAGCAGTGGGATAGATAAACCTCCAGTGCAAGCATAGTGGGACTGTATGGTCCACCCTCCCAGGTGCCACACCTACGGCCCTTTATTATCAATAATAATGTAATAATTATCCACACATGTCAACACAAACACAACTCTTTATTAAACGCCCTGTTCATTGCAGGCCAACCAAACATACATGGCCCAATCTCATCCGTGTGATGAGACAGGCTGAAGGAAGCATCCATTAAGCATCGACCATCCTGTCTTGCCACTCCACTGCTCCAGCTGGGGAGTTGCACCAGTGTCTCAGGAGGTTGCGCTGCTTCTTCGCTTCATGTGAGGCTTTGTTGGGGCCTTGCACATCCTCAGTGTCGATCAGGTTTCGCCCTTGCCTCCATTCCCCAGACTCCGTGTCCCCATTGCCTTGCTGGAGGTCCACGAGCCTGTTCTGCAAGACTGGGTAGCGGGTGCGCATGAGATTGTGCAGGATGCAGCAAGCTTCCACGATCCTCCTCACGGTCTCTGGGCGATGCTGCATGGTGGTGAGAAGTACCTGGAACTTGTTGTCCAGGATGCCAAAGGTGTTCTCCACCACCCGCCTTGCCCTGGACAGCCTGTAGTTGAAGATCCTCTCTTCACGGGTGAGGCTTCTGGAAGTGTAGGGCTTCATGAGGTAGGTTCTGAGGGAGAAGGCGTCATCCCCCACGATGAAGTAGGGCACATCTTGTGTGTCGTTGGGCAGGGGTTCTGGATCTGGGAAGCCCACGATGAGGTTGCCTTCCAGCCCCTCCTAGAGGTGACTGGCGTTGTATACCTGGGCATCTGAAGATGAGCCATTGCCTGAAGCATCGATGTACGTGAACTTGTAGTCAGCATCGACCATGGCGAAGAGGATGATGCTGAAGAAACCCTTGTAGTTCTGATAAGTGGACCCTGACTTGGCTGGAGCTTTGCAGGCCACGTGCTTCCCATCGATGGCTCCAACGGTGTGTGGGAAGTTCCACCTCTGATACCACTGCTCTGCAACTTTCTTCCATCCTTCTTCAGTGAAGGGGCACTGGAGGAGCTCCTCCTTGCATTCTTCGATGATGGCCTGCACCACTTCTCTGACCACAATGCTGATGGTGTTGGATGGCACCCTCCAGCCATACTGCATGCTCCTGTAGGTGGTCCCTGTGGCCAGGTGGCGCAGAGTTAGTGCCACCTTGAGCCCAGGGTCCAGGCTGGGCCGGAAGTTGGTGTTTGCCTTGGTCAACCTGGGTGTCAGCCGCTGCACAACTTCGTCAAACATGGCTGGAGGCATCCTCATGAAGTTCTGGAACACCCGAGGGTCTTCGCTCCTGAGCTCCACCATCAGCTTGTTGTACAGTCCGTCCTCTGCTCTTCTGGCAAACCATCTTCGGATCCAGACTCTTTTTGGGTGGCTCCTTTTCTTCTCTCAGTAGAGTTCACAGAGCCTGCAGATGGCTTCACACTGTTGCAGAACAATGGTGGCTGCCGCAAGGACTTTGTTACGATCCACGGTGGACATGACTGGATGCTGTGGAAGAGGAAGAGGCAGATGAAGGCTGCAGAGGTCTGCACCGTTGGGCTGCTGTTCTGAAAGTGAGATGCAGGCGAGTTGCTCCCCCTTTTTATAGGCAGTATAGGTTTTCCCCTATGTGTCCCTTTGCATCCTCTAGGCATCCTCTAGACATCCTTAATATCCGAGATGGGTCCCCTCTGCGAACATTTTTTCCGTTTTAAACGCTTTGTTTCCGTTCTGCATCCGCTAGGCATCCGTTCCGTGTCCGTTCCGCTTCCTCCCTGCGTCTGGGCGGATGCGAGTTGCGCGGATGTGCAGCGGATGCCTAGCAGATATAGCGGATGCGTAACGGATGCCTAGCGGATGCGTAATGGATGCCTAGTGGATGTGTAGCGGATGCAGAACGGACGAACTGGATACATTTTCCGCGCAAAACTTTTGGGCAGCCCAAAACCTTTGGAGCGGATGAAACGTCCATAAACGGATGCTGGACGGATACAGAGGAAGCCAAACGGAGGCAGTGAGTACATCACATTTTCGAACGGATGGCAAGGTTTTTTGTCCGTTTTACATCCTCTTTGCATCCGTTGGTTCAGTGTGACATGGGCTTAAGTCCCATGGCTTGCTTCATACAGCACAGTCTGGTCAAATATAAAAGTAATGAACCAGCAAGGATTTTCTTACGCAGTTTATGCTACAAATGATTGATTGATAGGTACAAACAGGAACAAGGCCTTTCTGCTGCTTCTAGTTGTGGCATTGATGCCTAACAGTTCCACTTAGGAATTCTTCTAGGGCAGGTGTTTTCAGGCTGCAGAAGTGTTAAAAAAAATCCCTGAAAGCCTGAATTAGAGGCAGAGCTCAAGTGCTAGAAAATTGGCTGTGCTTGAGTGAATTTAGGGGTTTTTTTTCTCTTAGTTTCTCATGGAATCCATCAAGTTCTCATCAAATACAATTTAAAAACTCCTGTTGTAGGGCACAATCAGATGAGCAATTGACCCTTCTGGTCCTAGCCCCTCTAGAGGGTGCTAGATCGAAAAAAGCCAATTGGAGAATGAGTATTTTTCTTCCTTGCGAATTTCTGCAATCTATTCGAGGTTAATTGAAATCACTGTTTAAAAGTAAGGGGAGTTCTTTTGAATTGCAGTGCAGCTGCTGACATCTAGTGGCCAATCATGTTTTTATCATTATAAATCATTGATGTGTATAAACTGCTTCCCAAAATCACCCTGCCAGCACTTTTGGAGTCCAACTCTTAAAATTCCCCAGCCAGTCTATTGGCTAGAGAATTCTGGCAGTTGAAGTTCTCACATTTTAAAGTTGCCAAGGTTGAGAAATATTGCATTAAGGGACAATTAAGGCAACATTCAAACTGCATCTCCAACAATTTTCACAAGTCATTTGTCAGTGTGAACACTGTAAAAGGCAGACAGAAGGACTGAAATCAGGGAAAACTGAATGCAAGGATATTTAACTTTTCCCTTTATGCCATTTCTTTGCTCCAAATCATCCTCAGCTAGTCAGTCATCCAAGTTTAAAGCATGTAGCAAAGCTGGGAGACGCTCCTTAAGGCCAGATCCAAGCACAATCAATTTATACAAATTGGAAGTGTCCACATATTACTCCATGTCATTTGAGGGCATGATTGGTGACCCCTGAAATATGGGATCCTAGTGTTCTCAGCATTGCAAACCTGAACTATACATCTTAACTCATCTGTATATATCATTCCCCTGAGAGAAGCATCCCATGTTGCACTGAGGCCATTTAAAGTGATGTCAATTTCCTGTCTGTGAGAAAACAAAGTCTACATGCAAAGTCAGAGTAGTAAGTTCCTGGTTCCCAGAAGGGAAAAGGGAAATGGTTATGATATCCTTTGGAGAATAATTTCCCAGAATCCTTGTTATTCTTGTTGCTATTAGCATATACAACATCAGTTCCAATTTTTTTCTGGAAAAAATGTAGGTTCAGTTTCAGAATAGAATAGAATACTTTTTTGTCATCATACAAGTATACACAGTATACACATACAACAAAATTCACATAACAGACCAGACCCAACACCAAAACACACATGACAATCCCCGAACACACACACCTGCTAAGGTTCCCCACTCCCTAAAAACACACAAGCACCCACACAATAGACTAAGTAATACTGTCCAACAGCTTACTAATGGTGGTCCTTAAGTTCACTGTTAAGCATTCGGAAAACGTGCGGTCCAAGTTTTAATTGTTCTGTATCTTCTGGCAGAAGGCAACAGTTCACAAAAATTGTGAGCAGGATGGGGCAAGTCTCTGAGAATGTTGTGCAACTTCTTTAGCAAGATGGGAAGATGTTGTTCAGGGCTAGTAATTGGAGCCAGTGATATTCTGGGCAATTTTAATGATTCTCTGTAGAGCTTTTTTGTCCGCTACAGAGCTGTTCCCATATCAAGCAAGAAAGCCGTATGTCAGGACACTCTCAATGGTGCTGCAGTAGTAGGACAGAAATAGATACTGAGATAGATTGATCTTCCTGAGTATTCTCAGGAAGTGCAGCCTCTTCTATGCCTTCTTCACAAGCATGTTAGCATTCTTAGTCCATGAGAAGTCCTCCAAAATATAAGTGTGCAGAAATTTAAAACTACCAACCCTCTCCACCTCCTTGCCATTTATGTACTTTGGTGGCTTTTATTCTAGTAATTCACTTAGTTTATATTTGGTACATTCAGTAAAACCTTTGAAAGTTGACCACCCAAGGGACTGAAGGAAAGTGGTCAACATAGGGAAGTGGTCAACATACAGAACAACTTTACCGATATGTTTAGCGTAATTGAAAATAACCCCATGAGTGGTTGCCTCTCATCTAAAGACCCCTCAGATTAGAACACACAATTTACTGAATTCCTCTTTTCCTCTGGTAAATGCCACTTGTTGGAATAGTCCCACTTGAGGGAGCCAGAGTATCAGCAATCATTTTCATTCAACTATTAGTGGCAGCAAATAAAACAATCCTATATCACCCCTAAATAATGCACACAGGAGGGTAAACTTTCACAAACTTATGGATGGTGTTCACAAGACATGCTAAACATCTCAGAAATGATCCTAACCTGGGTTACATTTATCCATTATATGGGATGCCTACCCACACATGTTCAGAACTAGAGCGTAATGTGAAGTTGTTTGACTTTGTTTGAATTCTTTGGGCTAAAGTTGAAGATGAAGGGCTTACAGGGTAGCTGAAAAACTGGCAGGCAATAAAACCAGCTAGAAGACCCTGACTGAGTTGGTGAGATCTTGTTCATATTAATATGGTGCCAGATTGTGGCAGGGTTTTTATTTTATTTTGTGTCCAAATCAAACTTTAAACTGCCAAAATGAGGCTACCTTTTTGGCTTTATTGTTGGCCAGAAACAATCACCTTTAGGTGTATTCTATTAGTAGTAATAGACAGACCAACAAATGGTCAGACTCTGTGTCTCCCACATTCACATAGCATGTTCTATTCCAGCAATCGCCCCCCCCCCCCCACTTGAGCCTATTGGGTTTAAGAACTCCCTTCCTCAACCTACTGAACTTTTTGGAACTGGACTGTGGAAGAGGCGAGCATACATGTTCATCTCCACTCGCATGAGCAGCGGGCATGCATGTGCGCTCCATTTGCACAAATGGTGGGAGCGTGTGCCTGCTGCTTGTGCAAATGGAGCTGCGGACATGTGTACTTGCTCACCACATGCATGGAACCATCCCCTCTCCGTCCAAAGATGATGAGTTCCTGAGTTCCCCGAAGGGAAAAGGAAAATGTTTGTGATAGTCTTTTGGAGAACAGTTTCTCAGAATTTTTATTACAGGAGCCTGACATTGCATGCATGGCTGCTGGACAATGGGAAATGGACAGGATTGAATACAGTCTTCCCCAGACATTTATTCTGCCAACCAAAGTTATTTGTATCACTTGCACTTATATTTCCAGTGTATGGTGGTCCATTCAGGGGTGGGATTCTACCTGGTTAGACTGGTTCTATAGAACCAGTTGTTAAGATTCTGTGCACTTCGGAGAACTGGCAAACCGCGCCACTGGCTGGTCCCTTCCCACCCATGCACTCCTTACCTGGCATACGCACCATCCAACTTGCCCCTGTTTGGTAAGTTGCTATTTTTCAGTTTTTCCCCCAACCATCAGCTGTTCTGCTGTCCAGAGAAATTTAGATTAGCCTAGAAAGCAGGAAATCGTTTGATTTCTTGCTTTCTAGCTAATCTAAAAGCAGAGCTGAGTCTTCCTTAGGATTGAAGCTTCTATTTTTCAGGGCAGACTCAGGTAGCAGATTGCAGAAAGATAGATCTCTGAGTGAATCTGTGATTCTGTGAGCAACTCAATGTGCCTGCCTGCTTTGCCTGATTTTGGGTAAAAGTTGCTCTTTTTAATAAAAAAAAATCAATCTTTACATACATGGTGTGTTGTTAGTTAATTTTGTGAGTTTGCTTGCAAGCAAATTTTATTTCACTGACAGGTAGCAGATGGTCGAAAGATAGATCTCTGAGTGAATCTGTGATTCTGTGAGCAACTCAATCTGCCTGTTTTGCCTGATTTGGGGTAAAAGTTACTCTTTTTTATATAAAAAAATTCAATATTTACATAAATATCGTGTTTCTCAGAAAATAAGGCCAAGCCTTATTTTGACCCCCGAAAAAATGGCTAGGCCGTCTTTTTGGGGGTGACTTAATTTCTCCTCCCCACCCTCGCCTAGCGCACCCTGTGGGCAGCCACACCTCACCACCAGCCACTCCCAATGGCCGATCATGGCGGAGCGCAGAGAGCTCCCTACCCCTGCCAAGCGCCTTTGCTGCAGACCCAGGTATGGTGCTGGGTGCAGGCCAGGTCAGCGGACGGGTGGCGGCGGCATGGATGTCGGCCTCAGTGGTGGTGGGGCACTTTGCATCGCGCCCGCCGCTGTTGCTTTCCCTTCTGCCAGTGCGCTGCTGCATTTGGAGTACTGCACATTCCTCCACCTGCAACATTTCAGCCGCTTCTCGGGCGGGGAAGCCATAGCTTCCACAGTTCCTGCCGGTGCTGGCGCCTCTCACCAGTGCCGTCTCTAACAACAGCGGTGAGACAGACCCCGCTGCTGATGAGAACCACCTGCCCTCCCACGGGGAGGATCCACCCCAAAGGAGGATGCATCAGAGGATTCACCCCAAAGGAGGGGAGTGCATTTAAGGGGGTGAATCTTCCTTTGGGGTGGATCCTTTGGGATAATCCTCTGGGAAGCTTGGTGCTAAGGGTCTGTAGGATGATTCCCTCTCTCTTCTGTTTGGATTGGAAAGCTCGCCTCTGCTTGAAGGGCAAAATGGATAGTTGTTTTATTTTTATTTTAAAAGTGGTATTTGTCAGCCCTGGTGTGCTTGGTAGCCCGAGGCTGCCATTCTGGTGGGGAACAGAGAAGCTGGGATTCCCTTTTCTGCGGGGAATCAAGAACAGCATGGCCACCATGACGTTAAACCCATCGGACCACAGAGCCCATGTCAACTAAAAAATACTCCTTTGGTCTTTTTAGTTGCCAGCAGAAAGGGAGTGGGAGAAAGCAGTGCATTCCTTAAATGCTCCAGATAATTGCCTTGGCAGCCGAGGCTGTTGGCACGCAAAATTATTACTGGAGAGCGTGTCTTGGCTATGGATGTGTCCCATTGGAGAATATATATCCAGGGGGTGGGAGGAAGATCAGGGTCAAGGGGGAAATGAATGATGTATTTTAGTGTTGGCTGCACCCAGCTAAAGCCAACATGGCCACTCCTAATCATTTTTTTTTATTCTGAGGGATGCGGCTAGAGACTTATGATTTGAACGGGGGTGCATGTTGGACTCTTGACAGCCAGCTGAGTTTGATAGCCCACAACAGACCTGTTACCGCTGCTGACATCAACACTGAACAGCTGTGAGGCGGCCACACGGCTGAAACGAAAGCGGACACTTGCGCACATGTGCACTGAGTTTGGCTGGTGATGGAACTCTGCTGGCTTCCCTGTTTAATGTCTACTGACTCAGGGAAGAATGGAGGGTGGGGCGCGTGCGTGGGTGGGTGGATGGATGGGCGGGGCTAGGGAACAATTTTAAATGGTGGGACAGTTGCTGGGAGATTGGTCCTGACTTTGAATTTCCAGTTGATAGATGTCAGTTCATGCTGATGTTTGTGAGTGAGAAAAAAACAACTACAATTCAGAACTGTCTTTTTGAGGGGTTTTTCCTCATATTACATTGGAACCTGACAGTATCTTCTTCCCCTCCCTCCCAATCACCCTCAATCAATCATCCAATATACCTGTTTGTATATGTGTTGAGGATTCGGTTTGGGGCTGCATGTGAAAAATGACTTCTTATGGAGTCATGACATTAATGGGAAATGGGATAATTGGGCCAAGCAGTTTAAGAGTCAATCAGAAGGGCATGGTCAGAAATACAGGTAGTCCTCGACTTATGACCACAGTTGACCCTAAAATTTCTGTTGTTAGGTGAGACATTCGTTAAGTGACTTTTGCCTCATTTTATGATTTTGCCATAGTTGTTGAATCACTGCGGTTGCTAAGTTAGTAACCCAGTTGTTCAGTGAATCTGGCTTCCCCATTTATTTTATCAGAAGGTCACATGACAGGGGGCCCAGCAACCGTTGTAAATATGTACCAGTTGCCAAGCACCTGAATTTTGATCACATGACTATGGGGATGTTGCAGAGGTAACTGAAAAGCAGTCATAAGTCACATTCTTCAGTGCCATTATACCTTTGAACGGTCGGTAAACAAACTTGCAAGTCAAGGACTACTTGTATGAACTGGCCTTTTTTTTAAGCTGGCCTTCAAAGGCATATCCTGACATTTCATTTTTCTTACCCTTCCCTGAACCTATTCTAACTTGTCAATATCCTCCTGAAAATCTGGGGCTAAGAATTGTACACAGGAGATCAGCTGTGGTCTCACCGGCCCTGAGTGGAGAGGAAAAATGATTTCTCTTCAGTGCGATGCTTCTAATAAAGCCCTCCAGGTAACATATTTCAACTGCTGTCTCAAGTTCACCTTACTGTCCAGATCCATCTCTATACCCTGCCTTTATTTTGTGTGACATCCATGTTTCCAGCCTTGGAAAATTTAAGACTTTTGGACTTCAACCCCCAGAATTCCTCAGCCAGGGAGTTAAAGTCCTCAAGTCTTAAAAAGTTGCCAAGTTTGGAGACTCTTGATCTACATCATGGTCTCACCTCCACAATTTTTCTCCACAACAACCCTGTGAGTTAGGTTGGGTTAGGAGGGGATGGAGGGGCTCAAAGTCCCCTAGCTGGTTTGTATGCCTGAGGATTCAAACCCATTTCCCAGTTTGTTTTTAAACATAGGAGCTCTGGTGGTGCAATGGTTAGAGTGCAGTGCTGCAGGTTACATCTGCTGTCTGCCAGCTGCCTGCAATTTGCAGTTCAAATCCCACCAGGCTCAAGGTTGATTCAGCCTTTCCATCCTCCCCGGGACGGTAAAATGAAGACCCAAGAGGCTGACTCTGTAAACTTCTTAGGACTGTAAAGCATTATGAAGTGGTATATAAGTCTAAGTGCTACTGCTATATTAAAAAGAAGCATTCCATCTCATCCATTCTAAACTCTGTATGATTTGTCAGTGCAGTTGGGCTTAGAAAAAATTACTTTTCAAGGCGGCAGGAAATGGCCAGATTCTGAAAGGATGCATAAAAACTTGTATAAAAGGATACATTTGCCACCTACAATAATTGGACTTTCACATCACGCTTAACTCTAGAATTGAATTGGTTAAATTACCAGATTAACCCATTTCATAGATGTATCCCCAGCCAAATGGAGATGTAGTTATCTCGTATTCATCTTTATTTAAAGGACTTCTGGATCTGTTCCCTGGAATGCAAATTTGCCTGGTATGCAGCTCCTCAGTCAACTTTATACCATCACTGGAAGTCTGGGAATAAAATTCAGCCCAGAGTAAAATTTGCAGCAATTTTTATTTCACAACAGATATAGATGTAAGACAGAGAGTCTGGAAGAAACACATGAGGTGTTTCAAGTTTTCAAGAATCTTTGAAAATTATGTTGGACTAGAAGATATTAGCAAGTGCATCCTTTGAAGGTACAGATGAAACATCAAAGCACAAAAGAAATGCAGAAAAGGACCCTCTCGCCTTCAGTCCTCTAAAAAATATTTCTAGCAGATGCACCGTGATCTCTGCTAACTAATTATTGTCAAGACATAGGTGATTGGATGAGATATTTTAATTACATCATGTTCTTTCTCAAGAGGGGATGAAGGCTGACTTTCCTTTTGAGAGCTGATGCACTAGATTGAGGGTGTCAAACTGGCGGCCTGGATACATCATGCGGAGGCTATGTCCATCCTGGCTCCTCAAAAGGAAAAAATTAATTACAATACATCACATGACACAATCAAGTTTGACAACCATGCACTAGAAGATACTTCAGCCTTTTTTTATCATTTTAGATTTTTTTTAATCCTATGTGTATTTTTATAAATAATTCATGTATTATAAATAATACATGTATTCCTCTTATTAACCCTTTAAGGTGAGTTGGGCTGAGAGAGAGGCTCAAAGTCATTTCATGCCTAAAGCAGGACTAGAACTCCCAGTCTCCTGGCCCAAAGTCACCCAGTTGACTCATGCCTACAGCAGAACTACAACTCACCGTCACCCAGTTTCTAGCCTGGTGCCTTCACCACTAGCTGGCTTGTTAACCTCTTCATTTTGGGGCCCACATTGTTAAAAGCAGAACTTCCCCAACAGGAGCCATTTCTCTGTTGAACAGATTATTAGATACAGTGCCCTGGCTGTAACTTTCCCCAGTTTTGATGTTTTCTGGTTTCTGTTTTCTGTTTTCTGCCATTGCAAATTAATGTGGGATGGTTGGAGGGAAAGGTGGCAGTGAATCAGGAAGAATCTTGTAGGTAGCACTTTTTCTGACTTCTGCCTTTGATTAAACTTTTAGACAATTCATGGGGTGTGCCCAGACAATTATGTGCATTTGACAGCACAACTCAAACCAAATTCATGTGTCATATTCCCAATGGTTGATTTTTCACTCTGCCCTTCCACAAAAAGGAAATGAAATAGCCCTCCGAAGATAGATAGATCTCAGGTGATAGAAAATTGATAGGAAGAGAGGGAATATCATATTCTCTACTATCTCCTTTATTGATAGTTATTACTCTGTTTCTTTTCATGTACTTTGAGAGCTTCTGCACCAGACACTTGGTCAAACAAAGCTATTCTATATTCTTATCCATATCCCATTCTGATAGATGGATCGATTGATCGATGGAGGGAGGGAGGAAGGAAGAAAGGAAAAGAAAATAGAGCTGACTCAGAAGAATAGGAACTTACTATCTGTTGTTCTCATGGGTAGGAGCACAGAACCAAAGGATTAAAACTACAGAACTATTAGACCAAGCACCATGAGAAACTTCCTCACTGGCCAGCTGAACAGGCTGCGACCTGAAATGGTGATATATTCTTTTCTGGAAGGCTTCAAGCAGGTTGATGAGATTTTGAGGGGATCCTGCCATGAGTAGAAAGTTGGCCTAGACAACCTCTAAGATAACGTCCACCTTTGATACTATGAGGTTTAAAACTATAGACTTGATGTTTCTCAACCTGAGCAAATTTAAGAGGAGGGGACTTCAACTTCCAGAATTCCCTAGCCAGCACAGTCCATCTCTTAAAGTTGGCCAGGATGAGAAGCGCTGCTCCATAGATGTTTTCTAGTCTCATTTGCCACCAATTATGGAATTCTGCCTTCTGATTGCACAGTATAGATGTGTTACTCCCCCTTTGTGCCTCTTCTGTTTCTCTATGGGTTCTTTTGACGCCGATCACAGCCAACCTGAAGAGTGCTATTGATGCTGGTGGAAACTACCAGGTGTGCAGAAAAATATTCCTGCCCTCAGACACTAATTTGCCCCGGATTTTTCACCTTCAGGTCACACGTGGCTCCTGGTATATGCACAGAGAAATCCTGCTGTTTTCTTGGCAAGATTTCCAAAGTTAATTTGCCATTGTTTCTTTCCTGAGACTGAGAGAAAATGTTCGGCCCAAAGTCAGCCAGTTGATTTTGTTCGACTCCAGGGAAGGTGACAACGAAAGAACCGGTGATGAATTGTAGGTAGACCAAAAAGATTCCAGGAAACAGATAAAATATATATTCTGTTTGGTGATGTGAGCAGATGTGGGGAAGTGAATAAAATTCAAGGGAATATATACTCTGTGTGGGTTTATTTATTGTGTCAAGTGGCTATGAGCAGGCAAGTGAGACCAAGAGGGAATACCGGAGGGGAAAGAAGATTGAGAATAGAAAGTATCTGGGGAGCATCTGCTTTGAAAAACATGAGTTTTGAATGCACGATTAAGCATAAATTTCAAGTCGGTTGCAACATGCTATAATTCTGTTGATGTTCATGGACAACACATTACAACCTGATTTACAGATAGAGAGGATGCACGCTGCTGAGAGATACAACTGAGCCAGCTGACAAGCCCAGTAAAACAAACGAATTATATAAAAACATGCCTGGAGGAAGAGGAAAGAAGTGGGACAGGGGGAAGCGAAAATGAAAAGCAGCAGGGAAACAATGTAAGATAGTCCTTGATTTATAGGAAGTTTGGTTGTTTATTTATTTACTGAATTTATAGTTTCCTATTTGCCCAGGGCAACTCGAGGCGGCTTAGAGAATGTAAAACCATATTTAAAATATAAAAGCCAATAAAAACTAACAAAAAGAATCAAATAAATATTGTTGATGTTTTCCATTGAGTCGTGTCTGACTCTTGGTGATTCTCTGGGCCAGGTCTCTTCCAATCTTGTAGTACTACTTGGAATTTTTCTATGCTCTGACTGCCATCAGCATTGATGGTGTCCAGCCATCATGTTCTTTGCCAGCCTGATTTTCTTTTACCGATAACTCATCCCAGCATAATCTCTTTCTGCAGTGAACATCCCCCTCATGACATGGACAAAGAAAGTGAGACACAGTTTTGTGATTTTTGTCTTCCAGCAAAATGTCGGGTGTTATACGCCCCAGGACTTGCTTGCTAGTCACCTTTGCGATCCAAGGAATACACAGGAGCTTCTCCAGCTCAAACAAGTCAATTTTCTTCATTTTGCTTCATTAAAATTCAATTTTCAGAACTGTAGGTGACTATTGGGGAACGCAATAGAGTGGACTAACTTACATTTTGTTGCTAGTCTGATGTCCTTGTTTTTCCATTCACTTCTTCATTGCTGTGTGACCTTGTGCAATCCAAGGTTTTGTTTCTCAATTGCATTCACTGCTTTGAGTGATCTGCAGTCCTATGAAAGTGGATTTTTCCCATGCATCCTACCTCTTCACCACCCATTTTTATTTTGATATTTATATTCCTCGCAGTGGTCACGAACTCGGTCTTTTTGATGCTCAGAAAGAGACCAACGTTCTCACTACTTCTTTGATTTTCTCGATCAGATGTTTCAGGCCTTATTTGGTTTCTCAGAAGAGAGTTGTATTGTCAGTATGTCAAAGATAGTTGATGTTTCCTCTTCCAACCCGGATTTTTATTTTTTCCAAGATCTAGCTTTCTCACGATCATTTCAGCAGACAGGTTATTCAAGAAATGGGAGAGAATGCTATCTTGTCACACTCCTTTCTCTACCTCAAGTGAGGTACTAATACCACTCTATAAAGCCTTAATAAGACCACATAAAGCTTGAGTAAAGCCACACCTAGAGTACTGCATCCAATTTTGGTCACACTATAAAAAAAAGATGCTGAGACTCTGGAAAGAGTGCAGAGAAGAGCAATCAGGATGATTAGAGGACTAAAGCTTATGATAGACAGTTGCAGGAACTGGGCCTGGATAGTCTAGGGAAGAGAAGGACCAGGGGAGACAGGAGAGCATCTTCCAATATTTGAGGGGCTGCCACAGAGAGGAGGGGGGGTCAAGCTATTCTCCAAAGCACCCAAAGGCCACACAAGGAATAAAGGATGGAAACTGAACAAGGAGAGATTTAACCTGGAAATAAGGAGAAACTAAGGAGAAACTTTCTGACAGTGAGAACAATCAACCCATGGAATAAAAGTTGCCTTCGGAAGTTGTGGGAGTTTCATCCCTGGAGACTTTCAAGAAGAGATTGGACTCCCATCTGTCAGAAATGGTGTAGGGTCTCCTGCTTAGGCAGGGGGTTGGACTGGATGACCTACAAGGTCCCTTCCAACTCTGATTAATCTGTTTAAAACCTTAAAACAATCAGAGTCTCAAGTTACAACTGACTGCTTTGCGGCTTGTGAAAACCACTTGCTTCGGCTTGGTGCCTTGCCAGCATTCTGTCATCAGTTGCAGAAGGGAGGTGGGGAACAAACAGGCAATTTGCTGTACAGGTAGTCCTTGACTTACGACTACAATTGAGCACCAAATTTATGTTGTTAAGGGAGAATTTGTTAAGTGAGAAATACAGCATTTCTTGCCACCGTTGTTAAGTGAATCGCTTCAGTTGATAAGTTTGTAACCCAGTAAGTGAATCTGGCTTCCCCATTGACTTTGTTAGAAGGTCACCAAAGGGGATCATGTGACCTGGCTGTCAGAGCTCTGAAACTTACCCCCATTTAAATCATGAGTCTCGAGCCAGATTTTCAAAGCTTAAAGAAGATTTATTGGGAGTTAACATGCCAGTACTGCCTGGGTATAGCTGACCCTGAGACACACCATTCTTTGTCACCTTTGAGCCTGGTTTTCCCCCCCCCCCATCCCCTGGGTGTATCCTAATTCATATTCTCCAATGGGATGCATCCATAGCCCAGAGTCATCAATCATGCTCTCCAATTAGAATTTTGCACAGCAGAAACTTCGGTCACCTAGTTACTATCTTTGAAAACATTTATGGAATGCATTTTCAGTTTGCAAGCTGCCACCCTGCTCCCTCCTCCTTTTCTGTTCGTAACTCTAAAAAGACCAGGGAAATATTTTATGAGCTGACACACTACCTGCATCCTTCCATCTTTGGGCATGTAAGTTTCTTCTCACAGCTGTTAGCTGACGGTGGCATGTTCAGCGAAGGATGATAATGGGAAAACACAGGTGTGACTTTCGGGGGAAATTAGGCCAGGTTGGAATGAATGAAGTCCAAATGAGGTGACCTGAATGGCTGGCTTCAAAGAGAAGGAGAGAAAGAGAATGGGCCTCAAAAGACACCATCATGTTTGATGGCTAGGAGGTAATGGTGTGTGGATCTCTTTTGGCAGGTAAGAAACAGAGGGATACATAAGTATGAACCAGGGGCCAAGTATCTGAATTTCGACCACATGACCATGGGGATGCTGCAAAGGTTGTAACTCTGAAATACTCTCATAAGCCACCTTTTTCAGTGCCTTGTAACTTTGACTCTCCTGTAACCAGCATCTTTCAGTAAAAGTGCCTTTTGACTTCAAACAGACTTGAGATCTGAAAGATGTTTTTTCAAGCGTCAACTGGACTTTCTGCTTTTTCTTTGAAGATGTTTTGCTTCTCATTCAAGAAGCTTCTCCAGCTCTGACCGGATGGTGGGGAATGGGAGGATTTGCACTCCTTGCAGAAAAGCTGGTCATTTGCATCCTTTTAGGGTCTCCTGATTGAGCAGGGGGTTGGACTAGAAGACCTCCAAGGTCCCTTCCAGCTCTATTCTAATTGATTGGACTTATCTAGAGAAGAAGAAGCCATTAATTGGAAGAGAGCAAAAGGAATTAAATTACAGAAGTGTACAATCAGAAGGCGTCTGGAAGCAGCTTTTCAAGCGGGCAAATATGTTTAAAAGCATTTGATTTGTGACTAACGCAGACTGATCTGGCTCTGTTCCTCAATAATCACAGAAGAATGCAATTATGCCTACAAGAAACACAGTATTAGATGTTCACGTTGCACTGGGATACTCAGATCAGAAGAGGAATACAGGCTTTCAAAGGGGCGCACCAAGACTTGGACATATGCAAAAAAAGGAAGTTGAATTTTGCTTTTTGATTGCTAATCTGTCAAAAACCAAACCAAACCAAACCTAGTCCTCTTCCTGTGAAAATAACCCATGAATATTGCTAACTGCAGAGAGATTCCCACAAGACAATTCCTTCCCATGAGAGTCAAGAAAACCATTGACCCCAGTCAAGAAGATGTGGCCCTTATTTAATTAAAATCATTTAATCACAAAGACAGGAGAGATCCTATTATGCTTTACTAAAAAATCATTTGTGGATTTTCCAACTAAGAAAATCCCAGCTGTCAAGATGCTGGTGTAGATCTAGTGTATCCTTTTGAGGACAACTGATTGTTTGTGTTGACTGTTAATGACTTCATAAGTAAAATTTCTCAATGATGATCTGTCCCAAACTTGGTCTTTTAAGTCTTCGAATGATGCCCACAACTTGCTGAACTGTGGTTACCCATAATGTTTATTTTCTGCTTACCTCTGGGCTCTAAGGCTCAAAGTTATTCATGTGAATCAGTGCTTCTCAACCTTGGGGATTTTAGAATGTGTGGATTTCAACTCCCAAAATTCCCCAGCCGTCCATGGGAATTCTGGTAGCTGAAATCCACACGTCTCAAAATCCTCGGCATTAAAAAACAGTGTTGCATGTGAGTAAGTAAGAAATTAAATGATATTGTTATAATGATATATAATGTTGAATAAGTTGTAATATGAATGTAAACTTAGTAAAAAATGTATACAAATATCAATATGTACACAAGATGTATGTACCCAGTCGATACACTGTATACATGAAAGATGGATTTGTCTTTTTTTTTGTTTTTAAATAAAAATAAAGAACCTTTTGAGAAAAGAAAAAAGAAAAGAAACAGCGTTGTAAATAAAGATATTGGAGTCCATTACTTTTTGTGACAAGCCAGCTTCCCTTAAAAAAAGAAAACTTAGAAGAAAACTTTGATCTTTTTTTTTTAATGCATGAATGCTGCCCCAAACTGCTTTTTTTCTCAAGCATTTCTCTCCTCTCCGTAAAAAACTGTAAAATAAATGCACTTCCCTGTTGCACTGATTTTCTTGGAATAATGGCAACCAAATATAAGTCAGTTTGCTCTATTTTGTTCCCTGTAGCCATCTATACAGGTCGTCCGTGAATTATGATCACAATTGAGCTCCAAATTGATGTTGCTGAGTGAGAAATTGGTTAAGTGAGTTTTGCCCCATTATACAACTTTTCTTGCCACATTTGCCAAGTGAATCACTGCGGTTGTTAAACTAGTAACATCGTTGTTAAGTGAATCTGGCTTTCCCATTGATTTGATTTTCAGAAGGTCACAAAAGGGGATTGCATGACTCCAGGACACTGCAACGGTCATAAATATGAGCCAGTTGTCAAACATCGGAATGTCAACCACATGCTGCAACAATCATAAGTGTGAAAAATGGTCATCAGTCACTTTCCAGCGCTGTCATAACTTCGGTCACTAAATCAACTGTTGAAAGTCGAGGACTACCTGTAGTTGTGAAAGTTAGATGTTAAAACAGCAAAACAGGAAAAAATTGGACTCATTTGAATTGTGGTGCTGGAGAAGGCGCCTGCATATTTCTTGGATAGCAAAGGTGACCAACAAGCAGTTCCTGGAGCACATAACACCAGACACAACACTGGAAGGCAAACATCACAAAACTGCATCTGTGATGACCCAGAAGTGGGATACAAAATAAACACAGCCACAAAAAACAGGTAAAGGCCCTTTTATTCCTTCACTTTGCTTCCAAGTTCCAAATATCCTTGACTGGAAACAAAAAACTCCCACACAAGTAGTTACAAGAAGGAGGAAATGCCGTTTAGACTTAAAATACCTATAAATTACAAAGAGTAAAAAACAACACAAACCAGGCAAAATAAGGGCTTGAAGACGTCCAGGGATATCAGAACACACACTGAGAAGGACGCCAAACTCAGGAACCATAAACTAGATATATTTCCACGCTTTGTTTCCAGCACTCGCCCGTACGCATGTCTCTCCTCTTATCCAGTTGTCACAGCTGCAGCCCACGAAGAGGATCAAGGCCCTTTCCTCCCCAACAGACCACGTCTCTCCCTTATCCTCTCCTCCCTGTGTGCCCTAGGATTGGGAGGGGATGGGCCTGGGTCCTCTGACTGCCCAGCCGGCCTCTGCCCTTCCCCAGCCTCCTCCACAACCTCCGGAGCCACACTCCCTGTTGGCTGTACCTCCTCTCCCTCAGAGTCAGTCTCCACGGGGGCATGACAGCATCTCATTTACTTTGGCCATGTCATGCTGGAAAATTCCCTGGAGAAAGCAATTCTATTGGGAAATAATTGGTAATAAAAGAAAACCAAGCCACCAAAGAACATGGTGGCTGGAAACCAACAAAGCTGACACAAGCTGGCCTGGCTGGAGCCATCTTGGAGCTTCAGTGCTGCCACATTGGAGCTGAAGGATAGGGAGGGGGGATTAGAGATAATTGGGGCTGTGTAATCAAAATAGAATAACTTTCTCTTGAGAACCAAGGTCATTCTCACACCTGGCCAGAGGAAGGACGAATGATGTCACCTGGCCAACGGATGCTGCATTGATTGCACCATGTGGCTGATTGTTTGGAACTGGGGTGGGGAAAACTTCCACTTTTAATTAGATGAAAACCACGGGACCCTTCAGAGTCGGTTTTCACCAGATACATGCCAATATGATATTTCCAATAAAGTTATTCTTTGAGGAGTCTACCTGCCTCGGAGTTTTTGCTCGCAATAAATGTTTTACTTGAAACCCTGGCAGCATAGAACAACTCAAAGAAGCAGTGCATGATCAGAAGAAGAACATTCTGCATTTAGAATGAAATCCTTTATTGCCAAGTGCGATTTGGACACGCAAAGAATTTGTCTCCAGTGCATAAGCACATACATGCAACAAGTGGTAAATCAAAATCATAATCATAAAACAATCATCGTAAATCATCAGTTGAAACACTCAGTGATATTCATAGGATACGAAAGCAAACAAATCATAGTAGGTTGCTAAATAAAAACCATTAACATACATCATGAGATACAAACAACGAACAACAAAGTTATAGTCATAAGAAGCTAAGGAAATAGATATTAGGAAAGATGAGAAGGATAATAGTAATAGAGCCCTACTAGGTTGTTTGACCTCCCAGGGCATAGTGTTGTGGAAATTAATTGTTTGGCAGAGGGATAACGGGGGAAAGAACTTTCTTTGTGTCTGGTTGTTTTGGCATGAAATGCCCTATAGCAGCATCCAGAAGGAAGAAGTTTATGTCCAGGATGTGAGGGATCTGTCGATATTTTCTCTGCCCTCCTTCTGACTCACTCTATACAGGCCCTCAATGGAAGGCAGGCTGGTTGCAATTGTTTTTTTTGTTTTTTTTTCTGCAGTCCTAACTATCTTTTGGAGTCTGTGTCTGTCTTGTTTGGTTGCGGGAGATGTGGGGAGACCTGGCCCATAGGATTGCCAAAAGTTGGACATGACTGAATGGATATTTATTTATTTTATTAATTTATTTTGTCAAGAGATTATAAGATAACAGGTATAAGTATAAACATAATTATGAATACATAAAATGGATACATATAAGAAAAATAAAAAGAAGCAATAGGACAGGGACGATAGTCACATTGGTGCGCTTATGCACGCCCCCTACAGACCTCTTAGGAAAGGGGGGGAGGTCAATAGCAGACAGTCTAAGGTTAAAGTTTTGGGGGTTTGGGGAAAAAAACCACAGAGTCAGGTAGAGTATTCCAGACATTGACCACTCTGTTGCTGAAGTCGTATTTCCTGCAATCAAGTTTGGTGTGGTTTATCTTGAGTTTGTATCTATTGTGTTCTCTTGTGTTGCTATGGTTGAAGTTGAAGTATTCATTGACAGGTAGGACATTGCAATGTATGATTTTATATACCATACTTAGATCAGACCGAAGACGGCGTAAGTCAAGGTTTTCTAGGTCTAGAATTTCAAGTCTGGTGGCATAAGGTATAGATATCATCATCGTCATTGAATAAAACTCTCATTAATATGCATACCTTTCCGAGAACATGTTTCATCAATTCCTTATTCATTTTAAGGAAGTATTAGGTAGTAATACTTTCTAATTAGTAGGAAGTTCTAAATACTTCCTAATTAGGTATTATTAATATTCCACTTATCCCTTGACCCCGAGCAATATTATAAAAGACCATGCCTCCAAATAAAATTTATTAATCAGAAAAGTCGCCATCAGATTTCTAATTTTTTTTTTGCTGCTTTCTCCACAGGGTTTGCATTCGGACAATTCTCTTAAGTGTATTTCTCCTCTTTTAGCCCATCTCCTGTTTCCCCTGATATTAATGTTGGGCTTGCAAAAAGGTAGGAAGTCATTCAAAGCCTGATTCAAACGTTTGAAATGATCATATTGAAAGATACAGGTAGCAATAGAACAGAATAACAGAGTTGGAAGGGACCCTTGGAGGTCTTCTAGTCCAACCCCCTGCTCCGGCAGAGGAGCCTATATCATTCCAGATAAATGGCTATCCAGTCTCTTCTTAAACAAGCCATTCCACTGATTAATTGTTTCAGCTGTCAGGAAATTTCTCCAAGGTTGCTTCTGTCATTGATGAGTTTCCATTAGTTTGGGGAGTCCTGGACTTACCATCGTAATTGAACCTGGAACTATGGTTGTAAGTCGCACCAGTCATTAACCAGGTCACCAAGGCAGGGTGCCCAATTTTACTATCTTTCTTTTTTTGGTGGTGAAGTGAACACTACAGTCCATTAAGTGAACGCTGCAGCTATTAAGGTTTTCAAAAAGAGATTGGACAACCAGTTGTCTGGAATGGTGTAGACTTGAGTCTCCTGCTCAAATAAGGGGGTTGGACTGGAAGACCTCCAAGGTCCCTTCCAAACTTGGTTATTCTGTATTCTGAATTCATTTTCTTTCATGGGCTGCTGTGATGACCCAAAGGGGCATCGCACAAAAACAAGAAAGTCAAAAAAGTAGGTAAAGTCCCTTTAATTCCTCCAATTTGGCCCCCATTGTGCAGTTATCGGCTGGAGAAAAGAAAACTCCGCCAAGAACAGTTTTTAAACTGTTTATGTTTATGGGATCTAAGTTACAAATGTTCTCGGTTCTGCAGAAAAAAAGCTTTAAAAAGAGATTTTCCACCTTAATACACAGGTAGTCCTCAACATGACCACGTTTATAAGTTGAGAACTTACCTCTATTTTTTTTTAATGCTGATTATTACGGAAATATTTTAATAACACTTACTTCTGGTTTAAGTTAAGCGAATCAATGGTTTATTTATGGACCTGGTTTTGCCAAAATCTGGAAGTTTTTTGACGAAAACTGGAACAACTGCAGTGGCTAGTTTATACCTGTGATGCCTGCTTAACCACCACCCAAAAAAAAAGATCTTAAAATCAGGTCAGAAAAGTGACTTCCCCTTTTTAAGACCATCATGCCTTATGACTTATGGCTATATTAAGAGCCGTGGTGGCCCAGTGGTTAGAATGGAATATTGCATGCTAACTCTGCCAATGGCCAGGAGTTTGATCCTCACCGGTTCAAGGTTGACTCAGCCTTCCGTCCTTCCGAGGTTGGTAAAATGAGGACCTAGATTGTTGGGGGCAACAGGCTGACTTTGTAAACCGCTTAGAGAGGACTGGAAAGAACTGTGAAGCTGTATATCAGTCAAAGTACTATTGCTCTTCCTTCCTTCCTCCCTCCCTCCCTCTTTCCCTCCCTCCATTTCTTCTATGGTGTCAGTTGGAATGCAGGATTTACAGCTGGTTCTGCCCACAGCCAGGAGTTCGATCCTGGCCAGCTCAAAGTTGACTCAGCCTTCCATCCTTACGAGGTCGGTAAAATGAGGACCGAGATGGTTGGGGGCAAGAGGCTGACTCTGCAACCCCTCAAAGAGAGCTGTGAAAGCACTGGGGAACGGTATATTAATCTAAGTGCTATTGCTAAATGCTATTGTGGTCATAAGTTGAGGATTACCTGTACCTCTGTGGCAACGAGTTCCAAAAGGGAATTTATTTTATTATTTATTTATTTATTTTTGTCAATTGCTTACAAGATAATAGATATAAGTAAAAACATAGTTATGAATACATGGATACATATAAGAAAAAAAAAATAGAAGAAACAATAGGACAGGCATGGTAGGCACATTGGTGCACTTATGCATGCCCAACTACAGACCTCTTAGGAAAGGGTCAATAGTAGACAATCCAAGGTTAAAGTTTTTGGGGTTTGGGGAAGAAACCACAGAGTCAGGTAGAGTTAGAATTAGGCAATCTGTGTTGCCACTAGTGACTCCCCTGCTCCTTGTCTTTATAGGTGTCATTACTATTTTTCTCTTAGACATAAACTTTGTGTTGCCTCACTCCTGGTCACCAGAGGTCCCTCCAAGCTTAAGCATGACAAACTCAAAGCTCTTTTGGATGATAGACGAAGAGGGCAAAAGTTGATTTTTTAAAGACTGGGGCTGTTCAGGACATCTTCGTCAAGACCAGGGATGAAAAGAAAAAAACGAACAAATAGTGATGATTACAAACGAGTCCTCAACGGCCGCAATCAGGAGCACAATTTCCCTCACTAAGCAAAAGGAGTTGCACCTAGTGTTATGACCTTCCTTGACACCTGTTGTTAAACAAATCAGTTGTTAAGTGAATCATGTGGCTGTTAAATGAATCCAGTTTTCCCTCCCTCCTTCACTGACTTTGCTTTGTCGGAAGTTGGCTAGGAAGGTTGCAAATGGTGATCACATGACTCCCAGGATGCTGAAGTTGTCACTAATACATCCTGTCATGCCCCTGTTGGAGTCTGATTCCGAGGGGGAGGTTGAGCAGCTGATAGGGAGTGGGAGTGGCTGTGGAGGAAACTGGGGAAGGGCACAGTCTGGCTGGACATTCAGAGGAAGACCCAGGCTCACCCCCTTTTCATCCTAGGGCACGCAGGGAGGAACGGATAAGGGAGCAATGTAGGTTACAGGGGAGAAAAGGGCCCCGATTGCCTTCATTAGCTGCAGCTGGGGAAACAGGATAAAGAGGGTATTTGCCCACAGAACTTTGCTGGAAGCAAAGCATGAATTATCTTTGTTTGTCAAGTCTTATCTGGGTTCTGGCGTCCTCCCAACTGTGTGTGCTTCATTATCTTTTGAAGTATGCCATTCCTTATCCTGCCCTGTCTCGTTAATTGCTGCAGTGTGGTTTGTGTTGGTTTTTATTTATAATTTATATGTACTTTGGGTTCGGACTGAATTTCTTCCCTTTAAAAACTGTTCTTAGGACCGTTTTTCTCCAGCCGATGATAACTGCATATTGGGGGCCAAGTTGGAGGAATTAAAGGGACTTTACCTACTTTTGTGACTGTTACTTTTGTGCCATGCCCCTTTGGGTCATCACACATCCCAATTGTCAAGCGCCTCAATTTTGATCACGTGACTATGGGAAGGTTACAATGGTCATAACTGTGAGAACCAGTTGCAAGAGAGTTTTTTCCATTGCCATTACAACTTCTAACATTTGATAAACGAACAGTTGTAAGTTGTTTTTCTATGGTTGGTGTCAGTGGGGAAGGATCTGTATGTACAAGTAGTCCTCAACCTACGACCACAATTGAGCCCAAAACTTCTGTTGAGAAGTGAGACATTTGTTAAGTGAATTTTGTCCCATGTTTACGACCTTTCTTGCCTCAGCTTTAAGTGAATCACTGCAGTTGATAAGTTGGTAACCCGGTTGTTAAGTGAATCGGGCTTCCCCCATTGACTTTCCTTGCCAGGAAGTCACAAAAGGGGATCACAATGACCCCAGGACATTATAACCGTCATAAATATGAACTACTTACCAAGCTTCTGTATTTTGGTCACATGACTGTGGGAATGCTGGAAAGGTTGTAACTGTGAAAAACGGTTGTAAGTCACTTTTTGCAGTGCTGTTGTAACTTTGAACAGTGTAATGACCCAAAGGGGCATGGTACAAAAGCAACAAAGTCACAAAAGTAGGTAAAGTCCCTTTAATCCCTCCAACTTGGCCCCCAATGTCCAGTTATCATCGGCTGGAGAAAAATTGTCCCAAGAATAGTTTTTAAAGGGAAGAAATTCAGTCCGAACCCAAAGTACATATAGATTATAAATAAAAACCAACACAAACCATGCTGCAGCAATTAATGAGACAGGGCAGGATAAGGAATTGCAGATTTCCAAAAGATAATAAAACACACACAGTTGGGAGGATGCCACAACCCAGATAGGACTTGACAAACAAAGATAATGCACACTTTGCTTCCAGCAAGGTGCTGTGCGCAAACACCCTTTTTATCCTGTTTTCCCTGCTGCAGCTAATGAAGGGAATCAGGGCCCTTTTCTCCCCCTTAACCCACATTGGTCCCTTCTCCATTCCTCCCTGCATACCCTAGGATGAAGAGCGGATGGGCCTGGGTCATCCTCTGAATGCCCAGCCGGACTGTGCCCTTCCCCAGTTTCCTCCACAGCCAAGGAAGGCACACTGCCACTCCCTGTCAGCTGTTCGACCTTCCCCTCGGAATCAGATTCCAACAGGGGCATGACAGAATAGTCTATTCAGGTCTTGGGATTAAGAGCTGACCAGCAGTGATGCTGGTGCAATATTAGATTGATGCAATGAAGATGAATCAGCATTAGCACTGACCCTTTAAGACTAGGGATGGGTTCTAGCCCTTTAAGAGGTGTTTATATAAGGAAGCCATTAGAGGGTGTTGTTCTTTCTCCTTGTGTCCATTGTTCATTACAGAATTCTCTGTGTAGAGTTAAGAAGATTGATGACTTGTAAGGTATTTGCCTACCACATATATTTCTATATATAATTGTTGTAGATAAACCACTGTTAAATATCTAAGTGTCTGTGTGGTGTGTTTTGCTCCTAGGTTGTCTCATAATAGCAGTCATGCTGCAAACACTCTGACGCAGTAACTAAATGAACTGTTGTAAGTTGAGGACTACCTGTATCTGGAACATGTCTTATCTGCTGGTTTCTTTTTTGTGTCTCTGATAGTGCTCTGATGCATGTTGATCCTGATTCCCTACCTCCTTCTGTCAATCAAAACAGGATGAATACAGGTAATTTTTGAGCCCAAAATTTCTGCTCCTGAGACATTTCTTCAGTGAACTTTGCCCCATTTTAAGACCTTTCTTGATTCAGCTGTGAAGTGAATTACTGCCGTTGTTAAGCTAGTAACCCACTTGTTAAGTGAATCTGGCTTCCCCATGGACTTGGCTTGCTGGAAAGCCGCCAAACAGGATGACTCCAGGACAGTGCAACCATCATAAATACGAGCTAGTTGCCAAAGGTCTGGGGATGCTAGAACGGTCATAAATGTGTAAAATGGTCATAAATCCACTTTTTTCAGTGCCGTTGTAACTTTGAATGGTCATTAAATAAACGGTTGTAAGTCAAGGACAACCTGTATCTTGTTTTATTCATTTTTTTTTAAATTAAAAGAAATGGATCACAAATACTGACAACTTTGTCTACTTTTGCTCTAACATGAATTACAGCATGACCTTGGTTCCTTCCCTACACAATTGAGGTGTGCAGATTAGTTTGTGATGGATGGCTCACATTAAATTCTGGTGGCTCACATTAAATTCTGGTGAGATTCTTATAATGAGGCTGGAGAAGATAAGGTGTTGCTATCCAGCATCCTATCAACAGTCCTTCCAGGAGTATGTTCATTAGTATTTTCACAGTTGCCTCAATGCAATTTTGCATCATGTGCTCTGTTTAACTTTGGCTTTCCAGGCATATACCCTGGTCCCTTTCCATGTCATATCATCTTTTATCATTAGAGCATCTCTATGGTTCTGGAATAGGGATGCAGTGGCTCAGTGGCTAAGATGCTGAGCTTGTCAATCGGAAAGTGGTTCGAATCCCTAGCGCTGCGTAACAGAGTGAGCTCCCGTGACTTGACCCAGCTTCTGCCAACCTAGCAGTTCAAAAGCATGTTAAAAATGCAAGTAGAAAAATAGGGACCCCTTTGGTGGGAAGGGAACGGCGTTCCATATGCCTTCAGATGTTTAGTCCTGCCGGCCACATGACCAGGGAGACGTCTTTGGACAGCACTGGCTCTTTGGCTTTGTAATGGAGATGAGCAGCGCCCACTAGAGCCAGAAACGACTAGCACGTACGTTTACCTTTACCTAAAGGGTAAAAGTTATGTTTTTTTTTAAAGTGACTGTCAAAAGGTCTCGTTGCAGGATATAAGCTGTTCCGAGTCCAGCTGCCTTTTGCAATTGACTGATGGGGATTTTTGTCAATGCTGTGAGAGGGATGCTCCAATTGTTCTGGGATTGCACCCACAGAACCTATTGGTGCTACCATTGCTTTCTTTTGCCACAGTCGTTCTACTCAATCATCCACTCAATCTTTTTATTCTTTTTATTTTTATTTTTTTTTATTTGTCAATTGCTTACAAGAAAATAGATATAAGTAAAAATCATAGTTATGAATACATGGATACATAAAAGAAAAATAAAAAATAAAAGAAACAATAGGACAGGAACAGTAGGCATGTTGGTGTGCTTATGCACGCCACCAACAAACCTCTTAGGAAAGGGGTGAGGTCAATAGTAGACAGTCTAAGGTTAAAGTTTTTGGGGTTTGGGGAAAAACACCAGAGTCAGGTAGAGCAGTGGTCCCCAACCTTTTTTGTACCAGGGACCAGTTTCACGCAGAAACATTTTTTTGGCAAAATCAATTATTCCCCAATAGTAAAGGGCTTCTTTACTATTTCTTTACTAAAAGCATATTTTATATATATTTTAATAACGATTATTCATTCTTTGTGGCCCAATACAAAATGATCCACAGACTGGTACCGGTCCGGGGCCCAGTAGTTGGGGTCCCCTGAGGTAGAGTATTCCAGACATTGACCCCTCTGTGGCTGAAGTCGTATTTCCTGCAATCAAGTTTGGTGCGATTAATCTTGAGTTTGTATCTATTGTTTGCTCTTGTGTTCTTATGGTTGAAGCTGAAGTATTCATTGACATGTATGATTTTATATACCATACTTAGATTGGACCGAGGGCGGCGTAGTTCTAGGTTTTCTCGGTCTAGAATTTCGAGTCTGGTGGCATAAGGTATTCTACAACGAGTAAAGGAGTGAAGAACTCTTCTTGTGAAATATTTCTGGACTTTCAACTGTTAATATCAGATACATAATGTGGGTTCCAGACTGATGAGCTGTATTCGAGTATTGGTCTAGCAAATGTTTTGTATGCTCCAGTTAGTAGTGTGATATTACCAGAGAAAAAGCTACGTAGGATTAGGTTAACAACTCTTAATGCCTTTTTGGCAATGTAGTTACAGTTAGCTCCAGCACTTAGATCATTGGAGATGAGAACTCCAAGGTCCTTGACAGAGTTTGAATCATCAACAAGGTCTTGGCTATTCAGCCTGTATTTTATTTTCTGATTTTGTTTGCCAATATGTAGGACAGAGCATTTATTTGTTGAGATTTGAAATTACCATTTGTTTGACCATTCTGATACATAGTCAAGGTCTTTTTGAAGGGTAGAAGTATTTTCTGTGGTGTTGAATAGCTTTACATCATCAGTGAAGAGAATGCAGTTGCTCTTAATATGATCACAGAGATATAAAGTATGAAGAGAGTTGGTCCTAGAATGCTGCCTTGGGGGACACCACTGTTGACAGGCACAGAATTTGATGGGACGCTCCCAATTTTGACCATTTGTTGTCTGCTTGACAGGAATGCTTCTATCCAGGTATGCAGGTATCCAGAGATACCATAAGATTTTAGTTTTAGGAGTAGTTTGTTGTGTACCACTGAATCAAAGGCTTCACAGAAGTCTATGTAGATTGCGTCTATTGCTTTGCCCTGATTGAGTTGTGTAGTCCGTATGTTTTTTCCAAAAGGCAACTGGACTTCGGTTTTTTTGCTTGAAAATGTTTCGCTTCTCATCCAAGAATGAGAAGAATTTTTGAATGAGAAGCGAAATGTTTCCAAGGGCAAACAAAACAAAACAAAAACCAGTTACCTTTTGAAAAAGCACTTTTGACACAGTCGCTCTATTTGCAAGTTTGTGCCTTTTGTGATTTTTCTCCAATTCTTTCTCTTCTCTTCTGCAGTCTCCAGGCACTGCCACATCCACTATCCAGATTTTGTTGTCTTTCTTACCCACAATTGTTTATTCTGGGATGTTATCACATTTATTTCCTGGCCACCTCATGGTTCAAGGCAACTCTTGAGTTTTAGATCAAGTATATTTCTGCTTGACTGTTACAGAGGGGGGAAATCTACAGGATACAGTGAAAAAAACAGGAAGAGTTTCAATTGTCTGGTTGAAGCCATTATCTTGACTTTATTTGATCACGATCTGCAGACATCCCACATCAGTGAAGTTGGCCAACTTAATCCTCATTTCTCCTGATTTTAAGACCCTTTTAGCAGTGCTTGTTAAAAAAAACCTCCATTGTCGTTAAACGAACCAATTATACAGGTAATCCTCAATCACGGTTGAGCCCAAAATTTCTCTTACTAAGCGAGACAGTTGTTAACTGAATTTTGCTCCTGTTGGCTTTGGAATCATTATTAAAAGCTGTCACACAGCTGTGGAGGATTGGAGGTAGCTGATATTATTCAAGTAGCTCTCAGTAGACAAAATAAATTCTTTAGTAATTCAAGGTCACTGTGAATGGCACAGGAAGAATTGGGACTGAAGGGGGATTGGTTCACGTGATGTATGATGTGGGGAAAAAGGGGATGGTTTGTAGGTTGGGTCCTTGCATTTCAAATTCCCAGAGGTTGTGGGAGGAGCTGCTGGCTGATTGTGAAGGAAGCAAAGGGTGAGTAAAAAGGAGCAAGATAGCGGCCTGGGTACCTAATGGCACGCGACTCATATAACTGTAAACCAAGAATACCAATAATACATTTAGGGTAAGTGTGCTTGAGATTGTGATTTTATTTTATTTCAAAATGACCGGCTTAGTTCAGTGTAATACTTGTTTTACGACTGTCTTTCACAGTACTCTTCAAACTTGGATACTGTCCTCTTTGTAAAAAAATTACCAGTCTGCATGGACAGATTACCTATCTAGAATCTCTAATCTGTGCTCTCCAAACAGAAATTAGGTGCCCAATCCAGCCATCTATTGAGCTGTTGTGCTACCAGCCCCCACTACTACAAAGATCCTACAGGAAAAGGGCAGTATGGACAAACGTAGGATCTAGCAGGGTGAGAGCTGTGGACCATAAACACAAAGCTTTTGCTGTGTCCCAGCATAACAGATAAAGTGCCCTTGCTGACCTTAATAGGGACACTAAAGTGACAGGTCAAGGTAGTTGTGATAATGATAATTCATGTAAGCCAGGGATCATGGTCCTAGACCATGGAAGGGAGAAAGTGTGAATCAGGTATTACACACCAGTCACACAAGAAGAGCAAGACATCCAAAAAGAGAAGCCACCTTCTGGTTGGGGACTCAATTGTAAGGGATGTAAATTTAGGAAAGGTTACTGAGGTTTTGAAAGAGGTCAAGTGTCTACCAGGTGCTACTGCCAGCAGAGACAAGAAGCGTATTCTTAAGATAGTCAAGAATGCCAGCAAGGACTGTGATGTTGATGCTATTATACTTCTTGGTACAAATGATCTGTCCCAGAAGGATGTACTTTCTGTTCAGAAAGATTTCCAGAGCATAGGGTATGAACTTAGTAATATGGACTGTCAGCTTATCTTTTCAGAGGTTCTACCAGTATACAAGGAACAAAAAGGGAAAGGGCAGTGCGTAGCAGAGTTTAATGTGTGGCTAAAGGAGTGGTGTAAAAGGGAAGGCTTGCTTTTATTAGTCATGATGTCTGCAGCTGGTCCAATGAAAAACTGTACAAAAGAGATGGTTTGCCTCCATCAAAGAAAGGGACTGAGTTACTTGACATTAAATTCACAGATTTCCTGGATAAACATTTAAACTGAACAGTGGGGACAGAGAATTAATGGATTCAGAACATTTCTGTCCAGGGCAACCTAAAAGTACTAAGGATATCAGTGCATGCAAAATAGATGTTTGTGCAGGTAAGATTATCAACCTTGATGCCAACCAAAACCAAGCATTTAATTGTGCCATACCAAGTGCATTAATCAAACAGGTGGCGAGAAAGTAGGGGCAGGCAACCACAACACAGGTTATGGAGACAGTAAACGCAGTGTCAGACATAAAGATCTCAAGTGCCTATATACAAATGCACAAAGTCTGGGGAACAAACAGAGTGAACTTGAACTAAGAATACATGAAGATAAATAAGATATAGTTGGAATAACAGAAACTTGGTGGGATGAAACCCATGACTGGAACCTACTGGTAGAAGAATACAAACTATTCCAAAAAAAAAACCAGATCCCATAAAAGAGGAGGTGGAGTTGCACTGTATGTAAAGGACCACTATATTGCTTCAGAAATGCATGAAACCAAAGATGAAAACTTCCTAGAATGCATCTGGGTCAATATAAAAGAAAAAAAGAATGACATGGCCATAGGTGTATATTACAGGCCACCCAATCAAGCAGAAAATATAGATGTCCCTTTTGCTAGCCAACTAACAAACATATGCAGGAAACACACAACAATAGTAATGGGAGACTTCAATTATCCTGATATCAATTGGAAAACTAATTCTGCACCAAATGAGAAATCAAATAAGTTCCTATCCAACCAAGCTGACAACTTTGTTGTCCAAAAGACAGAGGGTGAAACTAGAGGGACAGCCTTACTGGACTTCATTCTTACAAACAGAGAAGGAGCGATAGAGGGAGTTGAAACTGCAGGAACCTTGGGTGAGAGTGACCATGTCATACTAGAATTCAACATAACACAAACACAAGCAACAGAACATAAGAACACCAGAGTCCTGGATTTTAAAAGAGCTGATTTCAATAAACTCAGAGAGAACTTGGGAAAGATTCCATGGGTGAAAATCCTAAAGGGGAAAACAACTCAAGAACCTTGGGAAACTCTGAAAAGTATGATCATAGAAGCCCAGACCAGCACAATACCACTGAGAAAGAAAAACAAGAAATCCAAGAAGAAACCAGCATGGCTGCACAAAGATTTCTCTGGCAAATTGAAAAGAAGAAAAAAAGACAAGTACAAAAAATGGAAAGAAGGACGTACAACTAAGGCAGAATATCAGCAGATAGCCAGAATCTTCAAAGATGAAGTCAGGATAGCAAAGGCTCAGAACGAACAAAGACTTGCAACAAAAGTCAAAGATAATAAAAAAAAAGTTTCTTCCAACATATAAATAACAAGAAAAAAATCAAGCAAACAGTCAGTCCACTAAAGAGAGAAGATGGCAAGGAAGTAACAGGCAACAGAGAGAAAGCAGAACTGCTTAACTCATTCTTTGCATTCGTCTTCACGCAAAAACAAACTATAGCTCAACCCACCAAAAACGTAACTGTAAAAAACAGACCAGAAATAAAAGTTAAAATAAGCAAAAAAAATAGCAAGAAAACACCTGTCTGATCTTGATGAAAACAAATCACTGGGACCTGATGGATCACATCCCAGAATTTTAAAGGAGCTGGCAGAGGTCATCTCAGAACCACTGCACCATCTCTCTCAAAAATCCTGGAGCACCGGGGAACTACCAGAGGACTGGAAAAGAGCTGATGTGGTTCCCATCTTCAAAAAAGGGAGAGAAAAAAAAACCAGACCCAGGAAACTATAGTTTCCCAAGGTTCTTGAGTTGTTTTCCCCTTTAGGATTTTCATCCATGGAATCTTTCCCAAGTTCTCTCTGAGTTTATTGAAATCAGCTCTTTTAAAATCCAGGACTCTGGTGTTCTTATGTTCTGTTGCTTGTGTTTGTGTTATGTTGAATTCTAGTATGACATGGTCACTCTCACCCAAGGTTTTGACCAATCAGCCTAAGATCAATACCCAAGAAGGTACTGGAAAAGATAATGAAAAAACAGATCTGCCAACATCTAGAAACAAAGTAATAACTAGCAGTCAGCACAGGTTTGTTAAGAACAGATCGTGCCAAACCAATCTTATTTCATGCTTCAACACAGTGACTGAATTAGTAGACCAGCAAAATACTGCGGACATAATATATATATATTTAAATTTCAGCAAAGCATTTGACAAAGTAGATCTCAACCTACTTCTTAGTAAGCTAGAAAAAAGTGGAATAGATAGCACCACCACGAGATGGACTCGCAACGGGCTGGCAAATTATAATCAGCAAGTAGTCCTTAATGGGTCTAAGTCTACACGGAGGGAAGTAAGCCCTGTGGGGTGCCACAAGGTTCTGTCTGAGACCCAGGACTCTTCAATATCTTCATTAACGACTTAGATGAGGGAATAAGAGGGGAATTTTCCGAATTTACTAAGATGATACTAAGCTGGGAGGAATAGCTAACACCCAAGAAGACAGGCTCAAGATCCAGATGGATCTTGACAGACTAGAACACTGAAACCTATCTAATAAAATGAAATTCAATATAGAGAAAAGTAAAGTCCTACACTTAGGCAAGAAAACCCAAAAGGACCCATATAGACTGGGTGAAACCAGGCTCAATAGCAGGAACCGTGAGAGGGATCTTGGAGTCTTAGTGGACAACCAGCTAAATAGGAGCCAGCCATGTGCGGCTGCCGCCAAAAAAGCCAATGCAATCCTAAATTGCATTAATAGAGGGATACAATCAAGATCAAGGGGAGTACTAATACCACTCTATAAAGCCTTAGTAAGACCACACCTAGAGTACTGCATCCAGTTTTGTTAAATTAAACATTTAAAAAAAGATGTTGAGACTCTAGAAAAAGTACAGAGAAGAGCAACCAGGAGGATGAGGGGACTGGAGACTAAAATATATGATGGACGGTTGTGGGAACTGGGCCTGGCTAGTCTAGGGAAGAGAAGGACCAGGAGAGACAGGAGAGCATCTTCCAATATTTGAGGGGCTGCCACAGAGAGGAGGAGGAAGGGGGTCAAGCTATTTTCTGAAGTGCCTGCAGGCCAGGCAAGGAATAATGGAGGCTGAACAAGGAGAGACTCAACCTGGAAATAAGGAGAAACTTTTTGACAGTGAGAATAATCAACCCATGGAATAGAAGTTCCCTTCAGAGGTTGTGGGAGCGCCATCACTTGACACTTTCAAGAAGAGATTGGACTTCCATTTGTCAGAAATGGTGTAAGGTCTCCTGCTTGGGCAAGGGGTTGGACTGGATGACCTACAAGGTCCCTTCCAACTATGATTATCTGTTATCTGTTTGTGGGAAGTCTGGGGGGGAGGGACTTTAGTTTTGGAATTCCACAGAGGTACCAAGTTTCTATTCTAATAAAAGTACTTTGAGATTATGTTTGTCTTGGAGTTACTGGCTGGAATGGAATGAACTCTAGAACGCTGATGCTATTCCGAAACTTTACAAGCTTTCTTGCCTGACTCTGTATTTGCTCAGTTAGTAACACAGGGTTCTTATTAAGTGAATCTGACTTCCCCATTGACTTTGCTCATCAGAAGGTCGCATAAGGTATGTTGGAACTTTAAAACGGTCACTAAATGGACTGTTGTAAGTCCAGGACTACCTGTAGTATGTTATGTGAACACCAATTGCAGGTTAGACCTCGTTATTTCAGCCCAAAATTGACCCTCAAATTGTTGTTAAATGACACATTTGTGAAGCGAGTTTTGCTCCATTTTGCAACTTTTGCGAATCTGGCATTGACTTTGCTTATCAGAGGGTCGCAAAAGGGCATCGTGTGACCCCAAGACCGTCATAACTATGAGTCAGTTGCCAAGCAGCTGAATTTTAATTTCATGACCCTGGGGATGCTGCAACGATCATCAGTGTGAAAAACGCCCATCAGTCACTTTTTACTACATTGTAACTTCAAACGGTCACTAAATAAATGGTTGTAAGCGGAGGACGAACCTGTAAAAGCATATATGAAAGAGAAAAGATCAGTGCAAAACTATCGCATGTCACACTTAAGAATAGAGAATAACAGAGTGGGAAGAGACCTTGGAGATCATCTAGCCCAGGGGTCACCAACCTTTTGGGCCTCAGGGACCACCCAACTCATCATTTTAAATCCCGAGGACCAGAGACCCTAGGAACATCCCTCAAAAAGTCTGCAGGAAAATCCCCCACCCCATTTTCCTACCAATCAATCGTTCTTTATTTGGGATCGCAGGATACAGTCTCCAGCTCCGTTCTCAGGGAGAGAGAGAGAGGGAGAGACTTTTGGCTTCATGCAAGGAAAGCAGCAGAAGCTGCAGAAGTCTTTCTTTCTCTCCCCCAAACTCCGCCAGAAAGGAGTCTTTGCCGGCGCAGCCTCTTGGAGCAGGAGGCCTTGCAGGGTCCCAAAGACTCATTTCTGGCGGAGTTTGGGGGAGAGAAAGAAAGACTTTGGCTGCTTTCCTTGCGTGCAGCCAGAAGCAAAAGAAGAAGCGGAAAGAAGCAGCCTGGTGGCCAGGTGAGGCATGTGGGGTGAGTGGGGCAAGTTCCCCCCTCCACCCTTTGCCCCCACTCCTAATTACCTCATGCTGTTTGCAATGCAACAACACAACACAAGCCTTGTGTTCCTGTAGGCCATGTGGGTGGCGCAGCCTTGTGTTCCTGTGCAGCCTGGATTAATTGCTTTGGGGGTGACATTTCTCTGCGGACCACCAAAATTTTCTTGCAGACCACCAGTGACCCCCAGCCCACTGGTGGCGACCACTGTTCCAGTCCAACCCCCTGCGCTATTTCAGCAATAAGTATATTGCTCACGTCAAACTTTCCTTATTGTTTCCTTATTCTTCTGTACCAATGGAGTACTGGGCACAGCTAAAGTCTAACAGAACCTGTTAATAACTTATTAAAATAGAAAAGAAAAAAGGATCCAAGTTAGATTTTCAAAGCAAGACTCAGGGATGTACATAACGTATTATTGGCTGGAGTCAGGTTGTCTGAAATGGAAAAAAAGAGAAATCATAACCTGTAAATGGATTTCTGGATAAAAAATCTGGGGAAATTAAAGGCCAAGTTGGAAAAAAGGTCAGAAAGATAAATCGGAATGGGTCCATTAAGGAAAATATTGGCCTGTCACCAAATAACAAGATAACAAGTCGGAAAATGTCGCATTTCGTAGATGGCTTGGAGCAACTGTAAACCTGTGGTGTTAAATCAAAGCTTCAGAAGTCCGTTGTAAGATTCGGTATGCGTATTCTTACTCCATTCACACAAAGGTATTGGTTATTATTGAATTAATTATTAACTTGATCCTCCCTCTGCCTTCCTACTGGGCAAATGCAGTTGTTGAAATTCTGCAAGTGGCTTGGTTGAGGGCAGGGGTGCCAACAAAGGATGTGTTTGAGTGTCAAAATGTCAGCCCCTTGGGGGGGGGCTGAAAGAGACCTAGGATTTCATTGCTAGCAGTCGAGACTTCAACTCCCACAGAGAGCTGTGGGTTCTGGGTTGCAAAAACCTAGTTAAGCACAACATGGAAGGAAAAACATACAGCAAAGCCATTGTTAGATAATGCTATTTAACTAAGAAAATTTATTTGTTGACTGGCTGAGGAATTCTGGGAGTTGAAGTCCACAGGTCTTCAAAATTGCCAGGTTTAAACCAGGGGTAGAATTCTACCAATTCGCACCTGTTTGCTTGAACCGGTTGTTAACATTCTAAGCAGTTTGGAGAACCGGCTGTTAGAAAAAATTACTGGGCTAATCCTGTAAGGAAGGTAGGAAGGAAGCATTCTGGTGTTGCTTACAGAACCTGCCTCTCCGTTGACCCTGATTACATTCTTGGCAGGACTAGAATTCCTGTCTCTGGAATGTCTCTGGAGTTTTCTTTCCACCTTTTGCTGGTACTTTTCTTGTGTGGAATGACCATTCAAAGTTACAATGGCATTGAAAGAAGTGACTTATGACCCATTTTTCACACAACTGTTGCAGCATCCCCACAGTCATGAGAGGTCAGGCGAGGAGATGCGTGCCTCAATGTGAGTGATGTTGAATTGGCCACGCCCAGCCAGCCACATGACTACCAAACCCATGCCCACCAACTAAGCCACACCCACAGAACTGGTTGTTTAAAAATTTGAATCCCACTTCTGGTTTAAACCATACAAGACCAATTCATTTTTATCCTTTTATCCTATCAGATAAAGACTGCATAATCATCATTATCATCATCATCAACAACAACAGTCACTAAACCAGCTGTTTTAAATTGAAGAATACCTGCATAACAAATTAGTTTATAGAAACCAATTTATCAAGGACAGATCCAGCCTAGAATTAAGGAGAAATTTCCTAAAGCCCATGTCACACTGCACCAACGGATGGAAAGAGGATGTAAAACGGAGAGAAACACTTGCCATCCATTGGTTAACGTGATTCATCCGTTCTGTACTCACTGCCTCCGTTTTTCATCCTCTCTATCCGTCCAGCATCCGTCGACTGAGGTTCCATCTGCTCAAAAAGTTTTCAGCTGCTCACAACTTTTTGAGTGGAAAATATATCAAACGCGTCCGTTCTGCATCCGCAACGCATACGGGGAACATCCGTTCTACATCCGTCGTCATCTGTTACGCGTCCGCTATATCCGCGAGGCATCTGCTGCGCATCCGCGCAACTCAAATCCGCTCCAGCGGAAAACGGACACAGGGGGGAAGCGAAACAGACGTGGAATGGACGCACAGCATTAGTAGCATGGACGGAGAAAGGATGAAAGTGGATGCAGCTCGCAAAGAAAGCATTTAAAACAGAAAAAATGTTCGCAGAGGGGGACCTATCTCAGATATTAAGGATGTCTAGAGGATGCCTAGAGGATGCAAAAGGACACATAGGGGAAAACCTATATTGCCTATAAAAAGGGGGAGCAACTCACCTGGATCTCACTTTGAGACCAGCAGCCCTGCGGTGCAGACCTCTGCAGCCTTCATCTGGCTCTTGCTCTTCCACAGCATCCATTGATGTCCACCATGGATCGTAACACAGTCCTTTTGGTAGCCACCATCATTCTGCAACAGTGCGAAGCCATCTACAG
>BLBF01000039.1:43988551-44002626 GCA_015471245.1 Laticauda colubrina | reverse complement strand
TTGCCACTCCACTGCTCCAGCTGGGGAGTTGCACCAGTGTCTCAGGAGGTTGCGCTGCTTCTTCCCTTCACATGAAGCTCTGTTGGGGCCTTGTACATCCACAGTGTCTATCAGGTTACATCCTTGCCTCCATTCACCAGGCTCCATGTCCCCATTCCCTTGTTGACGGTCCACGAGCCTGTTCTGCAACACTGGGTAGCGGGTGCGCATGAGATTGTGCAGGATGCAGCAAGCTTCCACGATGTTCCTCACGGTCTCTGGCCGATGCTGCATGGTGGTGAAAAGTACCTGGAACCTGTTGGCCAGGATGCCAAAGGCGTTCTCCTCCACCCGCCTTGCCCTGGACAGCCTGTAGTTGAAGATCCTCTCTTCACAGGTGAGGTATCTTGAAGTGTAGGGCTTCATGAGGTAGGTTCTGAGGGAGAAGGAGTCATCCCCCACGATGAAGTAGGGCACATCTTGTTTGTCATTGGGCAGGGGGTCTGGATCTGGGAAGCCCATGATGAGGTTGCATTCCAGCCCATCCTTGAGGGGATTGTATACCTGGGCATCTGAAGATGAGCCGTTGCCTGAAGTATCAATGCACATGAACTTGTAGTCAGCATCGACCATGGCGAAGAGGATGATGCTGAAGAAGTCCTTGTAGTTGAAATAAGTGGACCCTGACTTGGCTGGAGCTTTGCAGGCCACGTGCTTGCCATCTATGGCTCCAACGGTGTGGGGGAAGATCCACTTCTGATACCACTGCTCTGCAACTTTCTTCCAGCCTTCTTCAGTGGAGGGGCACTGGAGGAGCTCCTCCAGGTATTCTTCGATGATGGCCTGCACCACTTCTCTGACCACAATGCTGATGGTGTTGTGTGACACCCTCCAGGTGTACTGTATGCTCCTGTACGTGGTGCTGGAGGCCAGGTGGCGCAGAGTCAGTGCCACCTTGAGTCCAGGATCCAGGCTGGGCCAGAGGTTGGTGCTCTGCTTGGTCAACCTGAGTCTCAGCCGCTCCACAACTTCGACAAAAATGGCTGGAGGCATCCTCATGAAGTTCTGGAATGCACGAGTGTCTTCGTTCCTAAGCTCCACCATCAGCTTGTTATACAGTCCGTACTCTGCTCTTCTGGCAATCCATCTTCGGACCCAGACACTTCTTGGCCACCTCCTTTTCTTCGCGTAGAACAGGTGAAAGAGCCTGTAGATGGCTTCGCACTGTTGTAGAATGATGGTGGCTGTTAAGCCTGGGTTCCCCAACCAGGGTTAGGTAGACAAGCTGAACAGAATGTGCAGCGTTAGTCAGATAGGCACACAGATAAATGAGTGAGCTAAGCTTGTATGTTTATTAACATACAGTAAAAATAACAGATACGCTTGTGCTATCAAGAATATATTTTATTCCAGTATAAGTTTATAGCATAGTCAAAAACAGTCCAATATTCATTTACCATGTAGTCAGTCCATTCAGGGATATTCAGTTAGCAAAGTCCATGTAGAATATCCAATTTCAGTTCACATAAATCAGTCCGTTGTTGTCTCTCCCGTTCGAGCAATGCAGTCTTGATTCCAAGCAGTAATCAGGGATCATCAAAGCCAGAGAGAGTGAGCAAGCCGTAGACTTGCTACTTTTATATGGTTTTCATAACCACTCCCACATTTGCTATTTTACATTTAAAGCTGCATACACTAACTATGATTCATAGTTATTATTTCACCTAAACCAGTTAGGGTGAACAATGTTATCCCTAACAGTGGCTACCAAAAGGAGTGTGTGATGATCCATGGTGGAGATGACTGGATGCTGTGGAAGAGCAAGAGTAAGAGCAATGCTGAAGAGGTCTGCATCGCAGGGCTGCTGGACTGAAAGTGAGATCCAAGTGAGTTCCTCCCCCTTTTTATAGGAAATATAGGTTTTCCGCTAGATGTCCTTTTGCATCCTCTAGACATCCTGCAGACATCCTAAATATCCAAGATAGGTCCCCTCTGCAAACGGTTTTTCCATTTTAATGCTTTGTATGCAAGCTGCATCCGCTTTCATCCTTTCTCCGTCCGTGCTACTAACACTTTGTGTCCGTTCCGCATCCGTTTTGCTTCCTCCCTGTGACCGTTTTCCGCTGGATCAGATTTGAGTTGCGTGGATGCGCAGCGGATGCCTAGTGGATATAGCGGATGTGTAACGGATGACGATGGATGTAGAACGGATGTTCCCTGTATGCGTAGCAGATGCAGAATGGACGCGTTGGATACATTTTCTGCTCAAAAAGTTTTGTGCAGCTCAAAACTTTTTGAGCGGATAAAATGTCAATAGACGGATGCTGGACGGATAGAAAGGATGAAAAACGGACGCAGTGAGTACAGAACGGAAGCATCGCGTTAACCAACGAATGGCAGGTGTTTCTGTCCGTTTTACATCCTCTTTCTATCCGTTGGTGCAGTGTGACATGGGCTTTAGTTGCAATAACAAAACTGCAGGAATGCAGCCAGCACACACCTTGAATAAACAATAGAAATTCATGGGATTAGGATAGGAAACACCCAGGAAACCCATCCATGACCCATCTAGGGATGAGATTAACCTCTTCCCTTTTGGAAGAAGGACAAGATTACAAACATTTTCATTATAATGGATATTAAGCAACATATCTGTGATCAGCTGATACACCCTGGAGTTCCCCAAGATTTTAAAAGCTGCTGCAGTGTTGGCTATGTCTTGTTTCTTCCTGGGGGAAAAAGATACAGGATGGGATAATGATGCATCTTGATCATACAGGCTCTGAATTTAATGCATGTGTGGTCCAGCCAGCTGTGTTGCTTCTACTGTGAAGGACCCAATTTAGAACATAGAGAATAATAAGTTGGAAGGGGCCTCAGAGGTCTTCTAGTCCAACTCTCTGCTCAAGCAGGAGACCCTATATCATTTCAGACAAATAGTTGTCCCATCTCCTTTTGAAAGCCTCTAGTGACAGGCCACCCACAACTTCTGAAGGCAAGCTATTCCACTGGTTGATTGGTCTCACCCTTAGGAAATTTCTCCTTAGTCCTTGGTTGCTTCTCTCTTTGGTTAGTTTCCATCCATTGTTTCTTGTTGTGTCTTCTGGTGCTTTGAAAAATTGATTGACTCCCTCATTTTTGTAGAAGCCCCTCAAATATTGGAATAGTGCTATTTTATTGTGAGTTAGGAGATGTTTTGCAAAAATGATTAAATGGGGGGAAAGGGCATGGTTGAATTTGCTTTTTAAATCTTATCAACACTTCTCCAGATAAAAAATGATCATTTAAAAGATTACTAGTATTGTAGAAATGGGCCAATTTTTGCACTGTTGGTTTGAAACTGTTTCAAAATTTCTAATGGAAAGAGCACAAGAAAGCGGCATGGGTGACTTTCCTACCTTTCTGAAGTTGACTAGGTTGTGCCAGTTTGATGAAAGGTGGATGTGTCTTCTCCCTGAGATCCTCTGCTTTTTGCACCCTGGTGCCTCCATCTTTCTGTCTTAATGTAGCTGCCTAGTGATTTCTGCTGCCATTGCCTGTCACTCATGTGGATGTGTTTACCTGATGTTTTCTCACATAACCCTGGCATGTGAGACAGGTAAGAATTTCACAGGCTATACCATCATTGAAGAATAAACCAAAAAACAGAGAAAAATGAAGTGGATAAAAACAAAATAAATGCAGTTGTGTAAGGCATGTGACAAATGTCAGCTGGTGCTCCATTCAAAATCCAAGAAAGAAATACTTAAACTCCATTAATCAGAGAAAAGATATCTTTTACTGGAAATCAAATGGTAGCAACAAAAGAATTCTGAATCTGAGAAAATGGGCGTGCAAATCACACATTCAAAGTAATGGCAACGTTCCCACCCCCAATAGTTCAATTGGCTCATCCAATTAAAAGTTGTGTATATCATCATGTGGGCATCTCCAGGTGGTGATGAGGCTTCTGTCCGTTGACCTTGACATAGTTTGATAAAGAGTTGCAGCTGCGCATTGCATAGAATAGAAACCTAAGCAAGAATGTACCCTCCCCAGTTTATATAGCTCAGGTTCGTAACACCTCCAGCTCCCTTCCCATAACCATTCCCACCTCCTCCCCCCCGTTATTTATGACAGCTGAAAGATGCAAAGCAAAGGAAGAAAATCTTGAAGGCTGACATTCGGCAGTCAGTACTCCTTCTCCTTTAGAAGAACATCATTCTCACAAATGATTTATTTATTTTGTTAGATGTTTAGTGCTGCTGCAAAAAGATGACAGGGAAATCCCCAGAACTTCTATAGACTGTAGCAGAACCTTCAGAACGCAGAAGAGAGATTTCTATGATTTTATAGTGGAGCTGCCCAAAAGTGCAGGAAACACAGTCATTTGGGTTGCAAATGACCTTTTTTCAAAACAGGTCCATTTTATATCCTGCCAGAAGATCTCATCAGTCAAGGCATTAGCAAAAATGTTTTTAGTACACATTTATCACCTCCATGATTATCTCAGACAGGGCTGTCAAATTTTCAAACACAAGTTCAAATTTTGGTGGGCTTTTAAAAACCTATTAGGCTTTGTTCAGGGGTTTCCTCTTTGCATCATCCCTGGATGAATGGTGTGATGAAGAGATCCAATGGAATATTAAAACAATATTTTTTTAATAACAGTTTTATTTAAGTTTTCACAAAACATACAAATACAAATAAAATATCTTTTTTTTGAGAAGCATGACCCCGGGTTATCACTTCTCCATACAGACATAAGCTCAATACATATTTATCTTATACATTCTAATCCATATCTTATAACTATTTTCACAATGTTTTCAATAACTTTTTCCTTTCTTTATTTCCTATAGCCTTATTTTAAATTATCTCATTCCTTTCTTAATTCAATTACATATCTTTTTCTAATTTTTAAAATCTTTCTAATCAATGTTTTTATACTTTTGTCTGTCCTGTTTACAATTTCATATTATCTTTTCTCATAAGACAAATTTTCCCCTGTAATTACTAGACTGGTGTGTAACACCTTTCTACCTTTTTTCAAATCTTGTTTAAAAATTTAAGTTATATCTTTACAGTTATAACATTCATTTTTTAACCTCTATTTTATAACACATACCTATTTTCAATCAAAATGTGCCAAATGTGTTTTAAAATTATTTTATTTAGTTCCTCAAAGTATTTTTTTGTCTAATTTTATCAGAATTGTTTTAAAGAAAAAAAAGGAGTTTTGGCAGAATATTCGTTTTTATAGTAGCTATCCTTCCTACCATCAATAGTTGCAGGTTCTTCCATTTCTCCAAGTCCTGCTTACTTTATTGTATCAGTTTTGTGTAGTTATATTCTTTAATTATTGCACATCTTGTTGTTAAACAAATTAACATAAAGTATTTCACTTTCTTGATCACGTGAGAGAGACCAATCTTTAGGATGTTTAGGACCTAATCTCAAGCATAAATCCCAAGACAACAAAGAAGTAGGGAGTGATGGGAAGAAAGAAAAACAAAGTGGGAAATGTAGAAAGCATACCCAGAGTCAGCCATAAAGGACTCAGATGACTATGATCAAAGTTTGGGGGACAAACATGGTGAAGTTGAATTACTAGTACAAAAGGGCAGGTATGATATAGTTGCCATTATTGAAACTTGGTGGGGTAAAACTCACAACTGGAATGTACTGATGGAAGAATATAAACTGTTCAAAAAAACACATAACAAAAGAGGAGGTGGAATTGCATTATATGTAATAAATCATCATACCTCTACAGAAATGCATAAAAACAAGGACAAAATCTTTTTAAAATGCATATGGGTTAATATAAAAGAAAAAAAGAATGACATTGTGATAGGTGTAGCAGAAGAAATATATAAACTTTTGTTAGTTAAAAAAATGTATGTAGGAAACACACCACAGTAGCATCAGGGCACTTTAACTACCCTGATATCAACTGGGAGAATGTCAGCCTTCAAGATCTTCTACTATTGCTTTGAATCTTTTGGCTGTCATAAGAAACGGGGGGAGGGGAGGAAGGGATAGGTCTGGGAAGTGAGCTGGAGGTGTTACATTTTTCTGTTGTGTAAATAAGGGGGGGGGAAGCATACAATAGAGTTAGGTTTCTATTTCTCGCTTAAGCCCATGTCACACTGAACCAACGGATGCAAAGAGAATGTAAAACGGACAAAAAAACTTGCCATCCGTTCGAAAACGCGATGTACTCACTGCCTCCGTTTGGCTTCCTGTCTATCCGTCCAGCATCTGTTTATTGACGTTTCATCCGCTCAGAAAGTTTTGGGCTGCCTAAAACTTTTGCACGGAAAATGTATCCAGTTCGTCCGTTCTGCACCCGCTACGCATCCGCGACGCATCTGTTACGCATCCGTTATGCATCCGCTATATCTGCTAGGCGTCCGCTACATGGCCGCGGAACTCCATCTGCCCGGACGCAGGGAGGAAGCGGAACGGACGCGGAACAGATGCAGAACGGATGCCTAGCGGATGCAGAACGGAAACAAAGCGTTTAAAACGGAAAAAACGTTCGCAGAGGGGACCTATCTCGGATATTAAGGATGTCTAGAGGATGCCTACAGGATGCCTAGCGGAAAATCTATACTGCCTATAAAAAGGGGGAGCAACTCACCTGCATCTCACTTTCAGAACAGCAGCCCAGCGGTGCAGACCTCTGCAGCTTTCATCTGGCTCTTCCTCTTCCACAGCATCCAGTCATGTCCACCGTGGATTGTAACAAAGTCCTTTCGGCAGCCACCATCGTTCTGCAACAGTGCGAAGCCATCTGCAGGCTCTGTGAACACTACTGCGAGAAGAAAAAGAGGAAGCCAAAAAGAGTCTGGGTCCGAAGATGGTTCGCCAGAAGAGCAGAGGACGGACTGTACAACAAGCTGATGGTGGAGCTCAGGAACGAAGACACTCGAGCGTCCCAGAACTTCATGAGGATGCCTCCAGCCATGTTTGACGAAGTTGTGCAGCACCTGACACCCAGGTTGACCAAGGCAAACACCAGATTCCGGCCCAGCCTGGAACCTGGGCTCAAGGTAGCACTCACTCTGCGCCACCTGGCCTCAGGGACCACCTACAGGAGCATGCAGTATGGCTGGAGGGTGCCATCCAACACCATCAGCATTGTGGTCAGAGAAGTGGTGCAGGCCATCATCAGAGAATACAAGGAGGAGCTCCTCCAGTACTCCTCCACTGAAGAATGCTGGAAGAAAGTTTCAGAGCAGTGGTATCAGAAGTGGAACTTCCCCCACACCGTTGGAGCCATAGATGGCAAGCACGTGGCCTGCAAATCTCCAGCCAAGTCGGGGTCCACTTATTTCAACTCCAAGGGCTTCTTCAGCATCATCCTCTTCGCCATGGTCGATGCTGACTACAAGTTCATGTACATCGATGCTTCAGGCAATGGCTCATCTTCAGATGCCCAGGTATACAATGCCAGTCACCTCAAGGAGGAACTGGAACGCAACCTCATCGTGGGCTTCCCAGATCCAGAACCCCTGCCCAACAACACACAAGATGTGCCCTACTTCATCGTGGGGGATGACGCCTTCTCCCTCACAACCTACCACATAAAGCCCTACACCTCCAGACTCCTCACCCGTGAAGAGAGGATCTTCAACTACAGGCTGTCCAGGGCAAGGCGGGTGGTGGAGAACGCCTTTGGCATCCTGGCCAACAGGTTCCAGGTACTTCTCACCACCATGCAGCATTGCCCAGAGACCGTGAGGAGGATCATGGAAGCTTGCTGCATCCTGCACAATCTCATGCGCACCCGCTACCCAGTCTTGCAGGACAGGCTCGTAGACCTCCAGCAAGGCAATGGGGACATGGAGCCTGAGGAATGGAGGCAAGGGTGAAACCTGATCGACACTGAGGATGTGCAAGGCCCCAACAGAGCCTCACATGAAGCGAAGAAGCAGCGGAACCTCCTGAAACACTGGTGCAACTCCCCAGCTGGAGCAGTGGAGTGGCAAGACAGGATGGTAGATGCTTAAAGGATGCTTTCTTCAGCCTGTCTCATCACAAGGATGAGATTGGGCCATGTATGTTTGGTTGGCCTACAATGAACAGGGCGTTTAATAAAGAGTTGTGTTTATGTTGACATGTGTGGATAATTATTACATTATTATTGATAATGAAGGGTCATCGGTGTGGCACCTGGGAGGGTGGACCATACATTCCCACTATGCTTGCACTGGAGGTTTATCTATCCCACAGCTATTACCCATCCCACAGGTATCCCTGCCCATCCCACAGCTATCTCAACCCATCCCACAGCTATCTTAACCCATCCCACAAGCATGCAAAGGCTTAAACCATTTCTAAAAGTTTCCAGCAAGACTTTATTAAAAAAAAAAGAAATGAAGCAAGTGTGTGAATCAAAAATAGACTTTATAAACAACAAGCTATAAAACAAAAATGAGTCTCTGGCACTCCTCTTGGTCGCTCAGTCTCAGGGGTAAAGGGTGCAGGTGCTGTGGATGTGGCTGGTGCTGGAGTGCTTGTCATCAGCTCCTCCAGCAGCAGAAGCAGCAGAAGCCCCAGCCCCAGAAGAGTGAGCCCGTGCTGCAGAAGCCCCAGCAGAACCAGAGTGAGGGCCAGGGGGCGGGATGGTAGCCCTGTCCCTCTTGCCAGGGCTGACAGCAGATGGCTGAGGCTTTCTGTGCTTTCGCATGATTGTGGGGTTGCTGGCTGGCAGGGAGGCTGGCAGGAACCAAGGCTGGCAGCAAGGCTGGCAGCAAGGCTGGCAGGCAGACATGCAGGCAGGACAGGCAAGGCAGTCAATGTGTCTGGGAGCAGGTCTTTCCTCTGAATGGCGACCTGCTTCCGAGCTGCTTCCGTTATATCCACAGGGCTGATGCAATGCATCCTCCCCGCATGCGCAATTAACGCCAGGCATCCATTAGGCTTTCGCTGTGCATCCGCTGTGCATCCGCTGTGCATCCGCTTCATCCGCTGTGCATCCGCTGTGCATCCGCTCTGCATCCCCTCTTTCCGTTCCATGTCCGCTTCACTGAGGCCCCCCGGAAGCCCTGCGGATGTGCCATCCACTCCCATCCGCTCCCATCCGCTTCCATCCGCTGGGCTTCCGTTCCGCATCTGCTTTGCATCCGTCCTGCGTCCTCCCCGCATCTTTGTTATCCGCTCCGGTTATGCAAATTTTTGCCCCTTTTGAGAGCGGATAACAATGGATGGAACATTTTGCTCGTCCGCTGTGTCCTTTTTGCATCCGTTGGCCAGTGTGACATGGGCTTTAGCTTTCTTTTCTCTGTGTAACTGCAACCCATTATCAAAGTATGCCAAGGTCAATGGACAGAGGCCTCATCATCACCTGAAGATGCCCACATGATCATATTCACAATTTCTAATTGGAAGTTTCATCTGAACTCTTGGGGGTGGGGACACTTCCATCACTTTGTATATGTGAATTGCGCGCCTAATTTCTCAGATTCAAAATTCTCTGGTTGCTACCACTTCACTTTCAGTAAAAGATAACTTTTCTCTAACTTAAAGAGTCTAAGTATTTCTTTCTTGGATTTTGAATTGAGCACCACCTGACATTATTCTGAATCTCCCTCTACCAGCCCACCCGGAGAAAACACCCGATTTTCTTCCGAGGGGGCCTGAACATCATGTCATCTTCAACTAGTGATCAGGAAGATCTGGGAGCCATTGGAGGGCAAGATTCTTTGCTGGTACAGGAAGCCCAATCGTTAGCAGAGCTCAATCTGGAAGAGGACCCAGCTTTGAAGCCCAGATGGTCGGTGGGGGTTGGCTGGAATGATCCGGAGAAGGACACCCCCCCCGGGATCACAACTACCCATCGGCATGGAAAAGAGGAGCCATGGCAAGAGAGGGAAAAGAGGGAACTCTTACTGGATCAAACCAGGAGACTCCTGAACGAAGCCTTTGAACAACCCCAAACTGCACAAAGATATGAAGGGGAAGGGGGAGTAGCGCCACCTAGAAGAAGCAGAGCAGCCCCCTCTCCCATAAATCAACCTGAGCCAGCAGCAGCCCCGGGGCCTTCAGCGGGGGATTTAATTCCTAGAAGGTGTAGAGCTCCAAATTGCCTCCATTAGAAGTAAAATACGAGGGAAATCCCAAAACCTTAGGATTTTTCCTAGCCCAAGTTTGGAGCTATATGGAAGAATATGGGGAGGATTTTCCCTCAGAAGCAGCCAAAGTGAGATGTGTTACCAGGGCTCTGGAGGGAACAGCTGCAGAGTGGATGGTGACCCTGCATAATGATAATGCTCCCCAGTTGATGAATTATAACCTGTTCATGACTGCACTGCAGGCTAGGTTTGAGGACCCACTGGCGGAGCGCAAGGTCCGAATTAGGATGAAAACCATAAATCAGGGGCGGAGGTCAGTGGCTGACTACACCCAAGAATTTAAACAGTTAACCGGTCATGAGGCTGGTCCCAGGAAGCCCTGATAGAAGCGTTTAAAGATGGTTTAAATGAAGATGTGTACCAGAGATGCATTGCTAGAAGAGACCCAAATGACTTGCAGATGTGGTACTTGCTGACAGAAGAAGTGGAAATTGATTTAACCCGAAGCAGATGGCGAGGAGGTTCTGGGTGGAGCAAGCCTTCCCCCCCACATCCTTAAGAGGTCCCCAAACCTCAGAGGGGAGGAATGGCGGCAAGACCCAACCCCTCAGCCTGCTTTCGATGCGGGAAGGAAGGTCACCGGGCTATGAACTGCAAAGCCAAGCTGGAACCAAAGGGGGCGCCAAAAGAAGGGAAGAAACCTGAAAAATCCCCAGCGAAGCTTCGCGAAGCAGCACTAAAGTTGAAAGAGATGGCAGAGGTCACCCCTCCCGCAGGAGAGGAATCAGAAACCCCAGTTACCCCTGAGGAGAATGATTTCGACTCGGAAGACGACTTCCTGGTAAGTCCAAGCATGGGCCCTATGACCATTCCGGTGAAGTTGAGGGTACCCAATTCAGGGGTCGAAGGGGAAATGCTAGCCCTGTTAGATTCTGGGTGCACAAGGTGTATAATCAACACAGGAGTAGTGGAGAAAATGAGCTTAAAACTAAAACCTTTGAAGATGCCCATTTCCTTTTGCCAATTAGATGGATCAGTGGCTGGAGGTTGCCCTACACGTTTTATCACGGAACCTATAGAAATGATCATGGGAGAGCATGATGAGACTCTGCGCTTTATTGTGGTCCCTGGGATGGAGCAACCATTAATACTGGGATTGCCCTGGCTCCGGAAATTGAACCCCCAGGTTAACTGGAGAAAAGGGTTGTTGAGCATACGCACCAAGCAGCGACCGGAAAAAGAGGGGAGATCTCAGCCGAAGCTCCAGATTCCGATTGAAATAGCTTCCACAGGTACTGAACCTGTGAAAGGTGAGGAGAAAATTCCCAAAGAGTATTGGGATTTAAAAGAAGTGTTCAGTGAGAAGGCCTCGAATGAGCTTCCGCCTCACCGGCCAACAGACTGTGCTATTGAAATTTTGCCTGGGGTGAAGCTCCCGAAACCGAAGTTGTACTCAATGACACCATGGGAATTGGAGGAGCTAAGATTGTTTATAGATAAAAATCTGGAACGTGGTTTCATTCAACCTGCTAGGCCTCAGGTAGCGGCCCCAGTGTTGTTCTGTGAAAAGAAAGATGGTTCCAAACGCTTGGTAGTGGACTACAGAAATTTGAACGCCATTTCCGTGGAAAACATGTACCCCCTTCCTTTGATGAAGGACATGTTGGCCCACCTAGCCAAGGGGAAGATTTTCATGAAGTTGGATTTAAGAGAAGCATACTACCGAATTTGAATTAAGGAAGGGGATGAGTGGAAGACCGCTTTTAACTGCCCGATGGGTTGCTTCCAATTCAACATTCTTCCTTTTGGTTTACAAGGGGCCCCAGCTGTATTCATGCAGATAATCAATCAGGTGTTACATGAACATTTATACAGGGGGGTTCTGGTTTATCTTGATGATATCCTTATCTACACAGAAACTCTGGATGAACATGTGAAACTGGTGCAGTTGGTTCTACAGAAACTGTGTGCCGCTAAGTTGTATGCTAAACTATCCAAGTGTGAATTCCATCAAGAGAAAATTGACTATTTGGGATATTGCATTTCATCTGAGGGCATAGAAATGGATCCAGAGAAAGTGCGTGCCATATTGGAATGGGCTCCACCACATACCAGAAAACAACTTCAAAGCTTTGTGGGATTTGCAAATTTTTACTGGCAATTTATCCCGACGTTTGCTAAGATAGCAATGCCCATCACAAATCCCTTAAAAACAAAAGGGGAGGTGAAGCCAAGGCTGAGCAAGCCGTTGGAGTGGTCCATGGAATGCCAGGTAGCTTTTGAAAAGCTAAAACGGTGTTACTTCAAATCAACGAGAAAGGGACCTTACAGCCTTGTGCGTACACCTCCCGTAAACTGTCTGAAACTGAGAGAAGGTGGGCTGTCTGGGAAAAAGAAGCTTTTGCAGTTCGTTGGGCCTTACTGATCTGGAGACATTTCCTGGAAGGAGCAAAACATCCATTTGAGGTATGGACTGATCATAAAAATTTTCCATCAAGTGAGAGATCGAACAGGTTTCTGACTAAATAAGCTGACAATTTTATCATCCAAAAGATAGAGGAGGGAACTTGACAGCTATACTGGACCTAATTCTTACTAATGGAGAAGAAATGATAGAGGGGGTTGAAGTTACAGGAACTTTGGAAGAGAGTGACCATTTCATATCAAAATTCAATATAATGCAGACATAAGCAATAAAACATAATTAGACTTTCTTATACTTTAAAACAGCTAATTTTAACAAACTTAGAGAAATCTTGGGAAGAATTCCATGGCTGGAAATCTTAAATGGTAAAACAACCCAAGAAACTTGGGAAACTCTAAAATATGTTTAATTAATAAAAGCCCAGTCCAGCACAATACCAATGAAAAAGAAAAAGAAGAAATCCAAGAAGAAATCAACAAAGAAATATCTGATAAAATGACAAAAAACAAAAATGAAAAGAGGGACACATAACTAAGGCAGAATATCAGTGTCATGGAAAAATCCAATGAAAGAAACAAAGCAACACAAAACAATAATTCTTAGTTTGAGATTCAGAGGTTTATTTCAGGAATAATTTGGAACATAAACAACCACCATAACACAATTTACAGTCATAATCCATTGCAATGAGGTCCATTGACATAGCTGGTCCAGTAAAGACAGTTATGGGCCGGTGGCTCCAAACACATTCCTAGGTATACTTGTATACTCTTCTGCATGCATTTCACAACTTACTCCCTTGTTTTTTCTTTCTGACAGTCACTTTCCATACGTACCCATGTACATCTGAAATCTCTATCTATCTGCAACTTTCAGTTCCCTCTTTCTCATGTGTTTCATCCTTCTATGTTCCAAAAATCTATAAAAGCTACTTACTTTGCAAAATCATGTTTCACAATTAGCAACAGCTCAGGATTACAAATACATCTTGGTACATTTTGAAATCATCCTATCTATAACTTTGGTTCATGTTGTTTTTCAGGGGCTTGCTATTTTCCACTTAGGCCCTGGTGATTCTAATAGATAGGGTATTTTCTTCTCCCTCATCAGCATATTGTTCAATACTGCAAAAATAAGTCAAAAAACCCAAGGGTCAGAATGAACTTAGACTTTTTTAAAAATGTCAAGAATAATAATTTAAAAGGTTTCTTTTTAGTTCCTAAAAAAAATAAGAAAAACATCAGAAACAATGGATGGCAAAGTTAGGGTGGCAGTCAGCAGAGAGACAGCAGAATGTTTAATTCCTTATCTTCATCTGTTTTTACATTTAAAAAAAATAGCCCAGCCTATCAAAAATAGAACTGTAAAAGACAAACTAGGAATACAAATTAAAATAGCAAGAAAATGGTATGAGAACATCTGTCTACTCTAGAGTTCAGATCACCAGGTCCTGATGGATTACATCCCAGAATTCTGAAGTGCGGTATCTGCTATCCCGCATCAGATGGGCGTCTCATGATAGGGAGCGAAGGAGAGAGAAACGACAGGAGATGAAGTTCCTCGCGATGAGTGCGCCCAGAATGGCTGGGTACACGCTCTTTTATTATGCT
>BLBF01000039.1:43974875-43988541 GCA_015471245.1 Laticauda colubrina | reverse complement strand
GTAATCCCAAGTGAATAAACCATTTCTGCAAATGTTTGACTCCTTGTTTCTGTACGTGCCCTGTAAAAGGTCACTGAGAAGACAGAAGCTTAATGATTACACGTGAAATGACACAATGTTGAAATGTCTGAATGATACATAGTTGCATTGATATACAGTTGCAAACACATAAATGATACATAGTTACAACACTGAAGGAGCTGGCAGACATTACTTTGGAACTATTGAACCAGATTCTGGAGAACTGGAAAAGAGGTAATTTAGTTCCCTTTAAAAAAAACAAACCCAGGACTTCTCGTGATGAGGTATGGACGAGTAGAGGTGCTGAAGTTCACTCAGGGTTTTTTGCTACCTTTTTTTGCCGTTGGAGCGACCCTTAAGGGTGCACGTATCCTGTAGAGAAACGTGCCGATGTGGGGAGACTCGAGTTGTGGTATGGAGAAGGTGACTCTCATCATGATGCAGAGAGATGCTGTAGAGACCAACAAAACAAGAGACCGCCATCCAGTAATGGCAGTCCTGAAGTCTGGATTGTTTCCTACAAGAGGAAGTGAGTGAGTGACAGACTGTGGTGAACGGAGAAGAGTGTGAGTGAAGGAATCTGCAATTTTGATAGAGCGTAGAGCATTGGAGAAGTCTAGTAGATGACAACATCAGTCAGAGCAAAGCCCGAAAGTGGCGGCTAAAAAGCAGGTATGAGTGGCGGTGAAAGCAAAAGGGCTCATGAGATGGAAGAGGGTAAGGACACGAGCGATCAGACAGAGAAGAATGTTGGAGAGGCCTGTGTAATTGATAATAATGGAAAAAAAGAGGAAAGAGTTTAGCTTTTGGAAAATGTGAACGATTTGGATTGCTGATATTCGGGAAGATTGGATTAACAAGCCTGAGACCGGGGGAAGATCAGAAGTGAGGAAGTAAACAAAGTTACTGTATTTTTATAGACGACACTTAACAATTTACTGGAGTCTTTTTGGACTATTGATTGGAGATCTAATAAGTGGAGGAGAGAGACCATATGAAATTTGGAAGATTGGACTGCAAAAGTTTTGAATGAAAGGAGGAACGACTATAGCAGAGGGTGCAGTGAGACTGTGAAACCAGAGACATTACTCAGCAAGGCTGCGTTTCTGGTGTGTTTGGAGATGGAACTTTCTAACTTTAGAGACGAAGAGTTGAACAGTTACATTAAGATACTTCATGCCCTGTAGCCTCTGTTGTTTGGACTAACTATTTCTCTGGTATCAATTTTCTTTTTCTTTCCCTAGGTATTTGATTATGGTAAACATGATCTACATCTAATTTAGCTGATACATTAGTAATATTGAGGTTTATATCTTGCTTTAATAGATAGGGGAAATGAGGGGAATGATAATAATTAACTAAGTATTCATCTTTGATTATATGTGTTGATTATATTAGATTAAATAATTAATTGTGATACTCATACTTCAAATAATTAACTGTTGTATAGTAAGGTCAACTTATCTCTATTAAGACTTGTAAACACTTAAAGCACTATTTTATAATATTGATATTTAGATTAAGAGTTTCATAGCGTTTATAGATATACAGATTAGTAGTACTTAGAAATTAAGTATTGGAATTTTGATATAAATACTAAAACTTATAAATTTAGATACTTGATTTGGAATTTAATTTTGAAATTGTTTTGGATAATATTTATACTTATAAGAGTGTCTAGTCCACTAATATACTGAGGAAATCAGGAATCAACCAATTTGAGTAGTGGTTACTCCTATCTGATATTTTTGAATAGCGAATGTTAATTTGGGATAACGTATTTAATATAATACAAAAACAGAAACAAATTCTCCAAGAAATGACCTCTACAACTAATACAATGCTTAAAACTGGGAAGAAGACTATTCCAACATTAACAATTGCCATGGGGGAGAAGGCGGAGCTTCGTCTCAGTGCTACAGCTGAGATCTCGGGGCTCTGAGATCTCAGCTGATATTTTCACCCCTGGTCGGTCCTAACGGACCTAAACCGTCCCGTAGAGATGGGGATTGTGAAGGGCACAGTCCCAGGATCCCAGAGATATCGCAAATCTCTGGTTTGATCCAGGAGAAGCCCTTTTGCTGGCAGTGGAAAGGCAGCCTCCAAAGCTGCTGAAGTCGGGACAGCTCCGAAAAGAAAGTGGCTGGAGCGAGGGTGTGTCGGCTGGGTGAGAAACCTCTTTTGTATTGCAAATTGGCTGAGACCTGAAAGGATATCCTGAACAAAGAAGAAACCTGTGGCTTTATTTTTGTCTTACTGGAACCTGGTTGAGCGGCGTTTTTTTAAGTGATGTCAAATTGAGGCTTGGATTCTTTCCTTACTATTTTTTTTTCTCTTTTCTGAGGACTTTAATGTGACTTTGTAGGTAACCAGATTGAATTTTTTCTTATATATATATTTTATGCTTCTTTTGATTTTTTAATTTTCTTTAGGATAGAGGCCCCCTTTGTTTCTTCTGAGTTTTGTATACATTACTCTTTTTTCTGGCTGAGGGGGGAAAAAGTATTAAGAGACCTTGCAACACTGCCAACTAGAGGCTTGAAAGTACTTTATTTGAATTGGGGAGAAATGTATAAACACTCCTTCTCAAGGACATTTTAATGTGATAAGATGGAGGGAGAGCACAGAAAAATATTATTACAGGTGTTTTCCTGGACTCTTATCAATATTTCAACACTTGAGGCTTGGCTTTGAAGCTGCTGGAGAAGAGAGTCATAATAAGAGCCTTGGATAAATAAATAAAGTGCAGTGTGGAGTATATATATATATATATTTGTGAAACCTCTACTCGCCAGCCTTTTTGTATATTTCAATTTTAGTAATATTTTTATTTTTGCTTTTTATTTGATCCTTTTTCTTCTTTGGTTTTTTGGGCCTTTTTATTACTGGATTTTTCCATTTTGGATCATAATTGACTACTCTATCAGATGGATTGAAGATTAAAAAGAATTTGAAGTTTTTTGAAGCATTAAAATGAAAAAAAAAGTGAAAAAAAGAAGAAAGTGTTAAATGAAATAGACTGTGTGTATTTGGATTGCTTGGTGACTTTGGGACTTTTGGAAATTCTTATTTGAATGATTAAAATCATTTGGGTCGTTTAAATTTTTTCTTTTTTTTACAATGGCATTACTTATGGATGAACTGAAAATGGAATTTATAAAATATAATCAAGAGAAACAAGAAGGGAAGGATTCTTTTGGCTCTATTTTTCATTTTTTAGAAATGGCAATTTCTACATATGAGAAACTACAAGAACAAGAAGATTGGGATGAAGAAGAAACCATCCTTAATGAACAAGCAACTTTATTTGGGGAAGAAAGGGGAAAGAGGAGAAAGAGAATGGAGAATTTAAGACTTAAAAAAACAACGAAAAAAGGGAAAAACAAGGTGAAAAGTGGACACAATATCAGAAAGCAACAGAAAAGAGGAATACACAAGAGGGTGGAGATTAAGAGACAAGGGGGTAAAAAGGGTAGAGGGGAGAAACAAGGGAGGAAAGAAGGGAAGAGAAGCTACAAAGGTTTGAAACTAGATGTAAAGAAACAGATTTTATTTAGAGATAATGGGTAAACATATAACTGAAAAAGAGATTCTGCAAAGGTACATAAGATTGTGTTGTTGTATCTGTATTTGAAATAATGTTAGAAAATTGGAATAATATATGATTATAAAATGGGACAAAATATTTAATGTAACTTAGCGAAATTTTTTTTTAAATAAAATAAATGAAATTAAATATGAGAGAATTGAATTAAAGAAAGTAACTAAGCAAAATCTATAAGTGTTCCCATAGAAGTATGATATTTATTTAGAAAGGATTGTGTAAAATGTTTAAGACTTAAATGAATATTAATTTTAATGATATAATTTCAATTGCTATGGATTGTTGTTTTAATTATATTATATATATAAAAAAAAACTTTTTTCTTTCTGTTTTAAAATATTGAGTTTATTTTTAGAATGTATTACGCAGAATCCGAATGAAAATTATGTGTTATGTTAAGCTTTAAAATTAGGGGAAGGATAAGTATGACAAGGCATTATACTCCAATCAGTCATTACAGAAGAAATTTTGTGTTAATGAGAAAAAATAATAGACAGCTGAAACAGGACAGACAAAAGATATAAGTATAATGATTTAAATTGAGATGAAATAAATATAATAGAATTAAGAGAGTGAAAAGAGGGGAGAAGCTATATAGAAAATGTAAAATAGTAAATAAGAAATGGAATTGCTATATAAAAGTAAGCATGAACTTGAATTTATGTCTGTACAAAAAGATGTAACTCGGGATCAAACTGCCGTCCAAAAAGATATTTTATGTTTTCTATGTTTTGTGTTTTGTTGGTATATGTTTGTTTGTTAAAAAATTAATAAAAATTTTTTCAAAAAAACAACAACACAATTGCCATGGCATCTCCCTCAATGATGGCACAAAAGACAATTGAGGAAACACTGACTGGAGAGAAACAACCCTCTATCATGAATGCCAATATCCACTTGACACTCCTCACTTTACAAGAATCTATGCTGAAGTTCCAAGAAATAATGACAAAAAATCATACTAAGACAAGAGCTGATACAAATGAACTAAAAGAAGAGATGGGAAAATTAAAAGCGGAAATGAAACTAGATATTTCAAAGTTGGATGAAAAAATTGGAACAATCCAGCAAGCATTAGAGAGAAATGAATCAACAATAAAGGAGGTAGAGAAAGGGACTGAACAAACTGAAAAGAAACTGGAAATGGTTGATGAACATCTAAGAAACATGAGCAAAGAAATGGATGACTCCCTGGTCTATTTGGAGATGGATAAGGCAGCAGCATAGTTGAGATTCCAGAATATAGTGGAATCAAAAGAAGAGGATTTAGAACAAGTGATAGCAGAAATATTAGCAGAAGTGTTGGAAAAAGACAAGAATGATATTCTGAAAGAGTTGGACAAAGTTTATAGAGTGAGTACAAATTATGCAAGATGCCATAAATGCCCAAAAGAAATTCATGTAAGATTTGCTAGAAGAAAGGTCCTGGATGTTATATAAAAAATATCCAGAGAAGAAACAATTACATATAAAGATAAAAAAGTCTTGGCGCTTAAACAAATCCCAAGAAGAGTGAGAGAGCAAAGGCGAGACTATAAATTTTTAGTGGCCCAATTAAATAAAAAAGGCATTGTATTTAGATGGCTAATCCCAGAAAGGATGCTAATCTCATGGGAAGAAAGGAAAATTAGAGTAGGCTCTGTGGGAAAAGCCCAAGAATTTTATGAATGACTGGAAGGCCTGGAAGAACTGAGTAGTAAAAATGAACGACCGTGTTTCTCCAACAATATGGCCTCTACCAATAGGAAGGCCCGGCATGTTTTATTGGCATAAAATCAAATTAAACCCCTCCCCCAAATTAAGGCATATATTAAATATGCAAAATGGGGGGATGGCGGGGGGGCTTGCCGTTAGGAAGTCCTTTTGTTGCATATCCGGATATGGTGCTGCCTGCATTGACTTTGGCATTGGTGGGGCACTTTGTATCGGGAGACCTTCCTCCACCATTGCTTTCTCTTCTCCCTTGCTGCCGTGGAGTTTAGGGCAATGCTGTGGCATTTGGCGCAGCCACACACAGCCAGCCAGGGTTCCTCTCTGCAACCGGAGCCCAGGCTGCCTTCCCTTCGCCTTCAAAGGCAAAGCCAATTCTTTTCACCCTACTACCAGTACAACAAAGCCTCCCCTGCCTGAGAGGGCAGCCCAACCCCACATGGGGAGGTGAATCTCCCAGGGCCGCAGCGCAGGATTGGCCCACTCTGGAAGAAGCACCCAGCTGCCATCCTTGCCTGGCGCCGGGCAGACCATGAAGAGCTTCACCTGGGGTGCCCAGCACAGCTGACAGGTGGACCCTCCTTCCCGGCGGCGGAGCTCTTGCCAAGGCAGCGAGCACCTCCCTGCTAGACCCTCTGCTCATCCCGCCAGGGCTGCGCCAGAGCTGTGCAGGCTGGGCAGAGCCAGGAAAGCAAGCTGCAGGTGCGCGCCCGCCTGCCAAGCAAAAGAGCTGGGCTGACCTGAGCTTGGCTCCCTTCCCAAGTCCCGCCAGCACGAACCCAAAGGGGCCACTGGGAGAGGCCACCCGAGGCAGTGATAGCATCCATCCATCCATGGACAGGGAGGCAAGGTGACTCGTCCTCCTCCTCTGAGCTGAGCCCCGCTGAGTCAGTGCCTCTGCCTGGTGCCCATTCTGCTGCAGCGTTTGGAGCTGCTGGTACATTTGGAGATGGACTGGGTGAGGGTTGGAAAGGATGGGTAGCTTTGGGCTCTCTCCACCGGCCAGGGAAGCAGCACTGCCATCACCTTGCTTCCCTGTCCATGGACGGGTGGGTGCTTATCACTGCCTCTGGCAACCTCTCCTGGTGGCCCCTTCGGGTTCGTGCTGGAGGGACTTGGGAAGGAAGCCAAGCTCAGGTTGGCCTGGCTCTTTTGCTTGGCAGGCGGGCACGCACCTGTGGCTTGCTTTCCTGGCTCTGCCCAGCCCGCACAGCTCTGGTGCAGCCCTGGCGGGATAAGCAGAGGTCCAGTGGGGAGGTGCTCGCTGCTTTGGTGAGAGCTCCACCTCCGGGAAGGAGGGCCCACCTGTCAGCTGTGCTGGGTGCCCCAGGCAAAGCTCTTCATGCTCTGCCCAGTGCCAGGCAGGGATGGTGGCTGGGCGTTTCTCCCCTGGGGGAGATCCTTCATTGCAGCCCCAGGAGATTCGCCTCCCCACATGGGGTTGGGCTGCCCTCTCGGGTAGGGGAGGCTTTGTTGTAGTAGGGTGCCATTTTTTAAATAATTGGCTTTACCTTCAAAGGCAAAGGGATCGTGGCAACAGGAACGTCTGAAGCTGAGTGTCTCTTCTGGGCTCTGGTTGCAGGGAGGAGCCCTGGCTGGCTGCGTGTGGCTGTGCCAAATGCCACAGCATTGCTCTAAACGCCATGGCAGCAAGGGAGAAGGGAAAGCAATGGTGGCGGAAGGTCTCCAGATATGAAGTGCCCCACCAATGCTGAAGTCAACAACCAAGCTATTGCCACCTGCCCACCTGAGGTTGCAAGGGGGGGGAATTAAGTCACCCCCCAAAAAATGCCCTAGCCATTTTTTCGGGGGTCAAAAAAAATAAGGCCCGGCCTTATTATATGAGAAACACGGTAGAATCAAATTTGCAAAACAACTAAGATTACCAAAAGAATGGAGATAGGAGTCCCAAGAATCCAAAAAATACACAACAACAAGAGAGAGAAGAATCAAGGACACATTACCAGCCACAAAGAGAAAGAGGAGTAACTACAAGACAAAGAGCAAAAATCAACTGGATAATGGATGAGAAAAAGAAAATATTATCAATTTACATAAACGGCCTGAATTCTAGGATAAAAAGGAAAAGAATATTAACTAAACTAATTAAACAAAATGCAGATATAAAATGTTTACAAGAAACCCATATAAGAAGTTAGATGAAAAATATTTAGAATGCCCCAAGCTAGGAAAACTATATATGTCACCAGCAGACTTTGGGAAAAAGAAAGGGATAGCAGTATACGTGAAAGAGGATATGAAAACAGACCTAATTTGGACAGATTCCAACAGAAGAATTCTGGTTTTACAAATTTGGACCAACTCAACCCCAATTCTCATAGTAGTAATTTACATCCCTAAAGAAAACCAAAAAGAATTTTTTAAACAATTACATGAAAAAATAGTTATTTAGAAAATAACTATTTAGATTAGAAAAAAGGAATATTTGTATCTTAGGGGACTTCAATGCCATTGTGGACCATCAAAAAGACCACAGTAGTGGGGGGAAGAAGAGGAAAAAGAGAAAGTTACTGAAAACATGCGGGGAAATGATGACTGAACTGAATTTGATAGATATGTGGAGAAAATTAAACCCAGAGAAAAAGCAATTTACATTTTATTCCAATCCACACCAATCATGGACACAAACTGATATGGTGGAAATTTTACCTAACGAATGGACAGATCATAATCCAATTCAGACAGTGTGAAAAGGTAGGAAAAAGCCAAGGAAAAGGTGGACGCTAAATACACAGCTAATTAAAGAAAAAGAGTTTATGAATAGAGTTAAGGAGGAATTAGATTACTTTTTAAAAGAAAATAATAATGAGGCAACTACAAAACAGAATATTTGGGATACAATGAAGACAGTTATAAGGGGCACAACAATATCATATACTGCCAGGAGGAATAAAGAAAATTACGCCCAACAAAATAAATTAAAACAAAGAATTAAAGAACTGGAAACCCAGTTACAAAGTACTCCAAAGGATTGTAGATTGCAAAATCAGATGAACACAAACTGAACTTAATTAAACATGAAGGAATGATTACAAAGTTGAATATAACTAGACATATATTCTTTGAACAGGCTAATAAACCAGGAAGATGGCTGTCCTACAAACTCAGAAAAGAAAAACAGAAAAGATTAATTTATCAATTAATAGATGGAAATGGGGATGCCCAAAAGGGAATAGAACAGAAAAAATAAATTGCATATAAATATTCTGAAGACCTTTATAAAAAGGAGGAGGTAAAGGAAGATATGATAAGAAATTATTTAGGTGTAACAAAAGATAAAGTAATTGGAGATGAGATTAAAGAAACGCTAATTAAAGATATTATGTGGTCTGAACTGAAAACAGCAATAGAAAATCAAAAAAACAACAAAACTCCAGGACCTGATGGGATCCCAGGGGAACTCTACAAGGCAATAGGAGAACAAATAGGACCCCTCATGGTAGAAGTATATAATGAGGTTTTACTTGCAGCTAAAATGCCAGATTCATGGTGGGAGACATTGATTTCACTGATTCCAAAGGAAGATTCAGATCCTCGACTCATACAAAACTATAGACCAATTTCTTTGTTAAATACTGATTATAAAATATTTGCTACTATTATAGCAAATAGACTAAAAAGAATCTTGAATGAATATATACATAAAGACCAAAATGGATTTCTCCTCAACAGACAAATTAGGAACAATTTAAGAATAGTGTTAAATGTTTTGGAATGCTACAAAGTCCATCCAGAAAAACAAATAGCCCTTGTATTCTTGGATGCGCAGAAGGCCTTCAACAATTTAAATTGGCAATTCCTAATCCAGCAAATCTACAATATGAATCTAGGCACTATTTGAAATTTGAAAACATCGTAACCACAATTTATGCCTCACAAAAGTCGAATATCATAATTAATGGAGAATATACGTGCTCAATAAAAATAGAGAAAGGAGTTAGGCAGGGATGTCCATTCTCTCCCCTGCTCTTCATACTATCTTTGGAAACACTGCTTACATGAATTAGGCAGAACCCAGGAATAAAAGGGTTAAAGATTAAGAAAGAAGAATATAAATTGCAGTCATTCATGGATGATATGGTCTTTTTCATAGAGGACCCAACTGAAGTAGGTCAAGAACTGTTGAAAGAGTTAGGTCAATTTGGAAAAGTCGCAGGATTTAAAATTAACAGGGAAAAAATGAAATTAATAACCAAAAACTTAACAGAAAAACAGAAATTAGAATTGGAAAAGGCAATGGGATTACAGGTGATTAAAAAAAATTAAATACTTAGGAATTTGGCTGACAGCTCATTGTAAGACACTAATGGAAAATAACTATAACAAATTACTACAACAGGTTAAAAAATACCTAGAGTTATGGGTTAAATTGCAACTCTCCCTATTAGGGAGGATTGCCACTATTAAAATGACCATTCTTCCTAAATTTATTTATTTGTTCCAGACAATACCAATTAAAATACATAAACACTACTTTGTGGAACTCAATAGGACAATCGCAAAATTTATTTGGCAAGGGAGATAACCGAGGATAAATTTAAAAGTAATGCAATATATGAAGAGCAAGGGGGTTATGGCACTCCCAAATTGGGAACTATACCACAGCGCAGCCTCCTTACTATGGCTGAAAGAATGGGTAAATTTATCGAATAAAAGAATCTTATTTCTAGAAGGCCGTGATTTACAGAGGGGGTGGCATGCGTCCTTATGGGACACAGGGAAAACCAAACAGAATTACTTCCACAGACATGTAATCAGAGACTCTTTATTGGCTAATTGGAATAAAATAAAGAAAAAACACTATCTAAAGATCCCAATTTGGATCTCAACGATGGAGGCGATGATACATCTAAACAATTTGGATCTTAACAAGATGATAAAATATAAAGACCTACGGGATGCACAAGGAACTTTAAAATCATGGCAAGATCTCCAAGAACAAGGGCTACGAATTGACCGGTGGGCTTACCTCCAAATACAAAATAGATATAGACAGGATAAGAAAGTTTTTGGAATTTACAGTAAGACACAACAATTAGATAAAATCTTATTAGGTTCAGATAAAAAAATATAATCAAATTTTACAACTACCTATTAGAGATAGAACTAGAGGAGGAAGTAGTCAAAGGCAGTATGATAGTTTGGACTAGAAATATAAGACATAGCATCACCTTAATTGAATGGGAAAAGGTCTGGATCAGGAATAATAAAATCACAAAATCAGCAACTTATAAAGAAAATGCCTAAAAAATGTTTTACAGATGGCATCTCTCTCCTTCAAGATTAGCAAAGATGTCTCCTAACATGAATCTGAATTGCTGGAAATGTAAAAAGAAACACGGAACACACCATGAAGCATATGTGGAGGTCCTGCAAAGAAGCCCAAAGATACTGGGGGAGAATCAAAAAATGGTTGGAGGAAATAACGGCGGACCAGATTGAATTAAAACCAGTATTCTTCCTATTAGGGATATGCAATAGACAACTCCCCCCAAAAGCCAAATATATAATATTACACATACTTAAGGCCCTGTCCCACTGGCCTACGGACGCAAAATGTATGCATAAAGGACACAGCGGATGAGCAAAATTTCGGGGGTGGCTCCATCCATTGTCATCCGCTCCAAAAAGTGGTGAAAATTTGCATAAACAGAATGGAAAAGAACGGACGTGGGTAGTATGTAGCGGGGATGTTAAACGGATGTTCATAGGAAACCTAGCGGATATATATTGGATGCAAACCATTCACTGCACATCCTTTCTATTTCCATGCTACTAATGCTGTGTAGACGTTCCATGTACCTTTTGTTTCCTCCCTCTTTCCGTTTTCAGCTGCAACGGATGTGAGTTGTGAGGATGCCCAGAGGATGCAGAGAGGATACAGTGGACGTTTAACGGATGATAAACGGACATAGAACATTTGTTGCTCAGATGTCACAGATTTACATCGTACACAGCGGAAAGTTCATCAGTTCACAAAGCTTTGTGCAGCTCAAAACTTCTTGGGCGGATGAAATCTCAGTGGACGGATGCTGGAGGGATAGAGCGTATGAAACACATATGCAGTAAGTACACAACAGATGCATCACATTTTCCAATGGATGGCAAGCTTTTTTTAATGTTTTACATCCTCTTTGCATCCGTTGGTTCAGTGGGACATGGGCTTTACTGTAGCTAGATCAGCTTTTGCACAATGTTGGAAACAAGCCGATATTCCAACAGAGAAAATGACAGAAAATAGTAAGCTGTGCAGAAATTGATAAATTGACCCTAGCACTTAAGAATCAATAAAGAATCATCAGAATATTACAAAAGCTGGGAATGTTGGTATGATTGGATAGAACAAAGATAGATAATATAATAGTAAACATTATTAAACCGTAAAGGAGGTAGTAACTATATACTCACATTAAGATTTAATTGTAAATATGACACCAATAATGATAACAAATAAGGAACCACAAACTGTCGATAATGGAATTGCCTTTTATTCATTTTTTTGTTTTCTCTAATTTTTTTATGTTGTGTATGTGTTTGTTCATTTATTTTAATTGTATATTCAATAAAGTTTGTTTAAAAAGAATAAAATAAAAAAATAAAAAAAACAACCCAGATCCAGGAAATTACAGACTAATCAGCCTGACATCAATACCTAGGAAGATCATGGAAAAGATAAATAAGCAACAGATCTGCAAACAAAGCAAACAAAATTATAACGAGAAACCAACATGAGTTTCTCAAAAACAGATCATACCAAGCAAAACTTATGTCATTCTTTGACAAAGTGAGTAAATTAGCAGACCACAAAAATGCGGTGGACGTGGTATAATTGCATTTTAATGAGGCATCTAACAAAATATACCACAACCTACTTCTTAATAACTTAGAAAAATGTGGGACAGACATCATTACCACAAGATGGATTTGCAACTGGCTGACAAACCACACTTCAAGTATAGCCCTTCATGGAACTACATTTACATGGAGGGAAGTAAGCAGTGGGGTACCCCAAGGTTCAATTTTAGGTTTAACATCTTCATAAATGATTTAGATGAGAAAATAGAAAGGGAACTCATTAAATTTGCAGATGATACCAAGCTGGCAGGAATAGCTAACAATACCCCAGAAGATAGGCTCAATATCCAAAATCATCTCAATAGACTTGAACATTGGATCCTGCTTAATAAAACAAAATTCAAGGCACCTCTTTAAATGAGTGACATTGAGCTGGCCACACCCACCCAGTAACACGACCAAGCACACCCACCCAGTCACATGACCACCAAGGCACACCCACCAAATAAGCCACACCCACAGAACCATATTAAAAAAAATTGAATTCTGCCAGTGGTACAGATTAGGTGTAATAGCAATAGCAGTGAGGGATCTTAGAGTCCTAGTACATATGAGCCAGCAGTATGCTGCAGCTGTCAAAAAAAGCCAGTGCAACCCTAGACTGCATTAACAGGGATAAAATCAAGATCATCTGTAGTATTATAGTACCACTTTATAAGGCCTTAGTAAGATCATACTTAGAATACTGTGTCTAGGTTTGGTCTCCATATTTTGGTCCCTACAGTTCCAATATTTTTGAATTAAAACGTTTTTTATTTTTTACAGCAAACATAACAAATAAAACCTTCTTTCATTTATACAGTGTGTCAACTGTTACATATGTCTTGTGCACAATATCTATGGTCCTTTCCTTTTATCTTTACATTCATATTACATTAATTAACTTTCCATATCATATTATATTATTGCTATACCATCATTGGACTTTTAGTTTCAAATCCATATTATCCTTTAGACCAAACCTCTCTTCTTAATCATTTTTGTTCATATTTATAATTCATTCAGAAATAATCAGTTACAATATTGCAATGACTTACCTGTCAATGAATACTTCAGCTTCAACCATAACAACACAAGAGCACACAATAGATACAAACTCAAGGTTAACTGCACCAAACTTGATTGCAAGAAATACGACTTCAGCAACAGAGTGGTCAATGTCTGGAATACTCTACCTGACTCTGTGGTTTCTTCTCCAAACCCCCAAAACTTTAACCTTAGACTGTCTACTATTGACCTCACCTCTTTCTGTAGGGGGCGTGCATAAGCGCACCAACATGCCTACCATCCCTGTCCTATTGTTTCTTTTATTTTTCTTATATGTACCAATTTCATGTATTCATAACTATGTTTTTACTTATTCCTATTAGCTTGTAAGCAATTGACAAATCAAATATTAGACATTAAACACATTATTACTACTATGTTATACTTCTATTTCCTACTTTTCTGTTT
>BLBF01000039.1:43961111-43974475 GCA_015471245.1 Laticauda colubrina | reverse complement strand
CTGTTTAACCATTGGTAAAATAAATCCCATATCTTATAGTATTCTTTTTCTTCTTGCTCTCTAATTGCTAATGTTAATCTACTCATGTCTGCACATTCCATTGTTTTCTTTATCACATCCTCCTCCCTTGGAATTTTCTCATTTTTCCAATTTTGGGCAAATACAATTCTAGCTGCAGTTAAAACATTTATTATCAGATATGTCAGTTATTTGTTATAGCCTTTGGGTAAGATTCCCAACAAGAATATCTCTGGTTTTAAGTTTTTGTTTTGTCATTTTTTCCCAGCCATGTGTGTATTTTAGTCCAATATTTTTTAGCCTCTGCACATGTCCACCATGTATGGTAATATAATCCAGGTATCCGATAATATTTCCAACACTTCACTGATTTGTCCTTGAACATCTTTGCTAATCTTGCGGGGAAAGTGCCACCTGTAAAACATCTTATACAAGTTTTCTTTATATGCTGTTGACATTGTTAATTTATAATTACTAGTCCATAATTTCTGCCATTTTTCTAAATCTATCCCATATCCAAAAATTTTCCCCATGCAATCAATGTTTCTTTAACTTGTTCTTCTTCCATTTTCACTCCTAGTAAATAGCCATATAATTTTTTAATCATCCTCTCTTCAGTACCTATTAAAGTTTTATCTAATTCAATAAATTATTTATAGAACCCTTATATCTTACTATCTTTATCATATCTAGAATGTATTTGCACATATGAATACCAATTCATATTTATCCCTTGCTCATCTAATTCTTGCTTTGTTTTGTGTTTTGTTCAGAAAACACACGAGGTAGACCGGGTTCCAACAACAAATACTTTATTCTTTAACTAGTCAGTAAATAGGAACACTTGGCTGAAGCCGAGGCCAGCCTTTTATACAGGCTGGCTTGCCTGCTTGTAGCCAATGGCAGTTGCTTAAATTTGCCACCTTTCAGCAGCTCTTTGGATTGGTTCCTAGTGAACCAATCCAATGCTTAGTTTATTTGACCAATCAGGTTTGCAGATTTGGAGTCACCCAATTTACATATAGAACATTTTGAGTGCACTCTTTTCATTTAAAATCTCACTATGGATATAGATAACATGTTCCATTTTAAAAATAATTGGATATGCAAATGCTTCTATTGTTGATAACCAGACTGGTATTTTCAAATAATGTTGTTTCCTTTTTTTCCCCCCAAGTTGATAGCAAAGCATCTCGAATATAATGTCTCTTAAAATACCCATGTGCTTTACTTTCCTTATACCACCCCAATTGTAAATTATGCCACCCTTATTGTAAATCATGGCCTTCCAGTGTTAACAATCTAACATTTATAGGAGCCTAGGTGGTGCAGTGGTTAGAGTGTAGTACTGCAAGCTACTCCCACTGCAATTTGGCAGATCGAATCCCACCAGACTCAAGGTTGACTCAGCCATCCATCCTTTCAAGGTGGGTAAAATGAGGACCCAGATTGTTGGGGGCAATTATGCTGACTCTGTAAACCACTTTGAGATGGCTGTAAAGCACTATAAAGCAGTATATAACTCTAAGTGCTATTGCTATTTCTCAAAACAATCCATTCTTTCACCCACATCAGTGTTACAGCCTAGTAATATAATTCCCAATTGGGTAGTCCAAACCAGTGATGGGATTCAAATATTTTTACCACCGGTTCGATGGGCATGGCTTGGTGGGCATGCTTTGCACACATGCACACACTTTGCATGTGTGTGCGTGCCAAATGCACACTTTGTGCAGGTACAGAGGCATTTGTGCAGGGGCAGAGATGTTCTAACTCACCTCCTGCAAGCCTGCACAATCCTGGTCACTTCATCAGCTGCCACACGGCTCTCTTCTGTGCCGCACAAAGCAGCTGCACTTCAAATTCAGAGGTTAAAGGTGTGTATGGAAGCCTAGGTGGATGGGTGGGGCCCAACAGCAGAGTGGCAGAGAGAACCAGTTCTGTCTCCGCTGCTCATCTCTGCTACCAGCTCTGCAGAACCAAACCAAACCAGTAAAATACCACCACTGGTCTAAACCCTCCCTTCGTTCTAGCATCCTGTAATAACTTAAGTTTAATTCTTGTCTTCTTTCCCTGCCACCTACAGTTCCAATATTTGAGGGGCTGCCACAAAGAGGAAGTCAACTTATTTTCCAAAGCACCAGAAAGCAAGACAAAACACAATGGATGGAAACTAACCAAGGAGAGAAGCAATCTAGGATGAAAGAGAAATTTCCAAACAGTGAGAACAATCACTGTAGGCTTTTAAGAATACACTAGACAGCTTTTTGCTAAAATGGTATAGGGTCTCCTACTTGAATAGGTGGTTGGACTAGAAGACCTCCAAGGTCCCTTCCAACTCTGATGGTCTTCTGTTCTGTTCTAAATATATATTTGGGTTGCAAAAGGTAGATGACCACTAAATGGCTCCAAAACAGTTTTCTTCATTTCCTTGTTGCCATCCAATGGTCATGCTCATCCAAATATTTGCATTCCAATATTATTAGAAAATGAGAACCTGAGTGAAAATGAAAATTGTCAGATTTGCCAAGGTCTCCAAGAAGCTCCTCCATTCTCCCATTATGCTGTCCAGCTGACAATTCTTGTCTGAGCAAAGCTATAGACCTAATTTTCACAGAACAAAATGGCAAATTTTCATTTTATACCACTCAAATTAACAGGGGGGATAATTTGGATTGTTTTTCACAGGAAAGTATGGATATCTGCATTCTGTTAAAAAGTATATCTTTAGCTCTAGATTTATGTATCTATCATCTATTTGTTATCTATCAATCAACCATTAAAAAAGAATTCTGTATAAAGATTTGTTGACCCACACACCCTTCTAAAAAGACATCAAATGGTTCTTTGTTTCTTGCTTCCATAGCATATTTAGAGATCTGTATGCATTTTAGATTACTGTTCCTTTTTCTGGTCAAAATGCAGTCCTGTTAAATATTATTTGCCAATCAGGGTCAATATCTATGACTGTTCAAAAAAACATGGTCAAGTACCTACATTTGGAATGGATGAAGAAAGAGCATTATGCACAATTCCACACATACATGGGCATACATCATGAGATAATAATGTTTAGATAAACCTTGGTGTTCTTGACTGATAGGGCTGTAAATCTGACTTATAACAGTTAAACAAGGGACACGAATTCATTTGAAGTAAATTTACACATTTTACTAATTATAATTGCAGGATTAGCCTATCGTTTATCCTGGCATTAAAAGTGACAAGTAAAGTGGGTATATGCAGAACAAATTCTGAATTATTGTTTTAATCTTGGACATGTGGTACTCATTTTGACAGGAGTTGTGACCTTAAATAATATTACACCCATTTGTCAATATCATGGAAAACTGGTTTGACACTGAGAGGCCACTCCAAGGCTCTTTTAAATAACAGCAATTACTTGAAAGAATGATGCAGTCATCTATTTTAATAATGGTTGAGTGTAGCTGGGTTTTCTCTTCAGATTTTCAGCATCTTTATACTCATAACTTTCTTTATAAAATGTCTGCTCAATACCATAGAGCAAATAGAATTTTGGGACCTTTCAGTTATAATTTTTTTTCATGTGTATGTCTTTATGAATGTGAATGGCAATAATTACAACAACCAAAAATATGCTTAAATGGAAAAAAAACAGCAATACAAGAAGTAGGAAAATATAAATGAACACCCTTTTTAAATATGAAATCTCACAAGGGCATTATTATTCTGAATAATAAATAGAAAAGTTGGGGTGATAATGAAAACAAGAATGTGTTTTTATGTATGTGGGGAAGAGAGAGAGAGAGAACTTGGCATAGTATTAGCCTGTGGGAATTGTTTGTAAAAAAAAAAGATAGAACCATGAAAGTGTGTGCTTAAGTGCTTGTTGGTTTGTTACAGAATTTATTTTGTTTCCAGTGTGTGTACTTTAGTAGGTATGGTCTTTCTTATTGAAAGGTATTTCTGATGAGCTCTTCTGCAGAGAAATTTGATACAAGTTCCTTCTGGATTACGGTGCTGCCTAAATCTCTAAGAAGATATGCTTGTGCCTCCTTGGATGCCAGGCCCATAATAATTTTGCTTATTTAATGAATTCTTAATTTTTAATTAATTAAAATTAATTCTTAATTAATTCTTAATTTTTCATCCATCCCAGTTAATATCTGGTCTGAATATTTCTTGACATGGGACTTATTTTACCAATGGTTAATAAAAACAGAAGTATTTATTAACATGGGGATACAAAAAGAACTAATGTTATAAAGGAGATTTATTAAAGTAGATGAGTAAAATATTATTATTGATGAATATTACCGTAAACATTTTGGTTATGATTTCCTAAAAATAATTGTACCCAGACAACACACTGTTTAATTGAAATTGAATTTTTATATGCTATATAAATAAAAATAAAAAATTGGAAAAAATTAATTTTGCTTATTTATACAGTGGAAAGTCTTTACTACATGATACATTTAGGTTGATTGTTAGACACAAAAAGGAAGATAATCATCATCCTTACAGATTTTTTTATCCATTCTGTAGAAATATTATGTAGCTCTGGTCTAAAATAATATTGTAGAGCAGGAGGAAGGGCAGAAATTTTCCAGATTACACATTAACCTCTGAAGTAGGAGTCAATATACCCAGTCTTTGGATAAATGTTTTTACTTACTGGCTAAAATTACTCCACAAACTTGTTGGATTGGTCCTGCTAGTATTGGCATATAATTTCAAATCCATTGAGAAAAAGTCATTCAAATGAAATTGAAGTATTATGGCTTTTCTACTGATTCATTAGGGCCAGATCATGCGAAATCAACTCTAACGCATAGATCTTAAATTTTTAGGCATAGGGGATCGGCTAGAATCTGCTTTTCCACAGGATAAATTTATCAATAATACAGTTTTAGTTCTAATACCAGGTTCATATTTTTAACCAAATTTCATTCTGTAAATTCAGGAGAAGATTTAACTCTAGGCAGCTTTAATATTTTCCCATAACTAGGAAAATCCTTCCAATTATCCCTGTTGTAGAAAGAAAATTTTGCTATTTTGTTTTAAAAAATGGTGTGTGTTGGAAATTACTCAGGGGAACTGAATCAGCGATTTGTAGTCCTAGGGAAGTTTCCAGGCAACCAGGACCAAGATCAAAGATGTGAATGAGAGGTTTACTAAAACAATTGAGTCCACAGTTATTACCCCTTTCTCCTCTTTCATGTGGGGACCAATGATAGGACAAATAGCTTGAAAAACAATATTATTAGATTATGAGCAGCTAGGCATGAAAGTCAAAGAGATAGGACCACAGGCAGTGTTTTCATTTGTATTCCCAACAAAAGGTAAACATCCAATGAGGAAATGCAGAACTTCGCAGTAATGATGTTGGGAATGCTGCTGTTGGAAGAATTTTGGATTCCCAGACCATCTGTATGAGTGGGGGTGGAAGAGAATGGGCTACACCTCACAAGAACCAGGAAGAACATTTTTAGAAATGAACTGTCTCACCTTATCTAGAAATCTTAAAACTAAAAGGGTAAGGAGACCAATTTTTAGGACCTAATCCTAAGCATAAACCTCATGGCAAAAGTGGTAAGAAAGAAGGAAAATGAAGATGCAAAACTGGGGATTGCACTGCACTTGTGTCAGAAGTACCAAGACTCTTCCAAGTTGAAAGGATTAGCTGGTGGCATGACAGTTGCCTGGGGGAAGGTCTGGTTGAAAGCGCCTTTTGTGATCCAAGCAGGAGCTGGAGCAAAGTTAAGAGCTCACCCCACCCTATAGCAGTACTTGGATCTCGAATGCAGGCTTGCTAACCTCCAACTCAGTATCCTAATCATGTGAGCCACTGTGCTCCTAAAACAGGAGATATAGGAAGCAACTCAGGATCAATCTAAAAAGACCCAGATGCCTGTACTGAAAGTATGAGGAACAAGCAGACTGAAATTGAAGTTCTAAGTACATGAGGGCAGACACAACATTGTTGTAATTACTGAAACTTAATGCTAGAAGAATTTAAATTATTCAAAAGAAGCAGACTTAAGAAAAGAGGAATTGCATTACATATATAAGAAATAACTAGAGCCCTACAGAAATTTTAAAAAATCCAGAGAATGAAAATCTTATTGAGTGCATTTGGGTTAATATAAAAGAAAGACATTGTCTTAGGGATATATTGTAACCACTAAACAAAACAGAGGAAATAGATGAACTTTTAATCAGTTAACTAAGGTTAGCTAAGGAAGCACACAATAGTAATAAGGGATGTTAACCCTGACATCACCTGGGAGACAAACTCTGCACCAAGGGGGTGATCAAACATGTTTTTGACAAACCTAGCAGACAACTTTGTCACCCAAAAGGAAGATGACATGTCTAGAGGGTTAACTGTACTGAAATTAACATTATACAGGAATTAACTAACAAAAATTGACATAAGAAGTTGAAGTTGTGGGAACTTTGGGGGAGAGCGACCACGTGATTTCAGAATTTGATATAAATCAGGCACAAAATCAAACTAGTGTCTTAGACTTTAAAAGAGCTGATTTCAACAGAGAGAGCTTAGGTAGGATTTCATGGATGGCAATCTTAAAAGGGAAGACAACTGAAGAAACTTGGGAAACTTTGAAAAATGAAATTATAAAAGTCTGGTCAAACACAATACCACTGAGCAGAGGTGGTATTCAGTAGGTTCTGACCAGTTCTGAAGAACTGGTAGCAGAAATTTTGAGTAGTTCTGGCAAATGCCACCTCTAACTGGAGATTTTACAGTATCCTTCCACTGCCATGTCCACCAAGCCATGCCCAATAATTGGCAGTAAAAAAAAATTGAATCCCACCACTGCCACTGAGATAGAAAAATAAAAGAGCCCAGACAAAACCAGCATGGTTGCATGAAGAATTCTCTGATAAAATGAGAGACCGAAAGGTTAATTGTAAAAGAGAGATGGTTGGCACACAAATTAAGAAAACAAATGGAAAAGAAGGCTATGTTTGCCTCTTAAACTATAAGAAGGAAACAAGACTTACATGGATAACAAAAAATATTCAAATACTTTTTGGGAATTACTAATTTATATAACCAAAAAGGACATCTCATTAGAAAGTCTTGATGATTATATATCAATCCAAAATCTTTCTGAATTATCGGAAAACTATAAGCAAATTCTGTGAATAGTCCAATAACCACCTTTGAAATAACACACACAGTTAAAAGAACCAAACAGCTAAAGCTCCAAGACCTGGAAGTTTCTTGAATAGATTTCAAACAATTTTTGAAGATCAACAGTGTTGTGGCCTACTGGTGGCTGGCAGAGCCAACAGCAGTATAGGACAGTAATGAAGAGGTTGTGGAGGAACCCAGGCCAGTCTTGGAGGCTGAGGAAGGCTTGGAGGAGGGCTCTGCATCAGAGGCAGCGATGGTGCCAGGATAGGCTGGCAGTCATCAGCTGCCTTTGGGATCGGACAGCAGTAAGGCAGGGGAGCTTCTGGAACCAGTTCCCAGCTTGCACATGTGCAGAGCTACCAAAAGGAAGGCACAATTAAGAACTCAGGGTCGACGTGGGAGTAAGGCCACAGGTGAACAATGAATGGCATCTTCCATCAGGATTAAAAGAGAAGCAAAAGGGATTTTGCAGGAAACAACTTGCTTCTTCGTTCGTTCGTTTGTTCCAGCCTCATGAAGATTTGTCTGTAGCCCTTCCCTGTCAGCACTGAGTGTGGAATTTTACCAGGCAGCGTTCTAGGATTGATAAAGGTCTGAGCTCATTAGTCTACCTTTGCAAGACAGTTTGCCAAGCCGTTGGCTGACTGTGAATGAAATAAATTCACATTAATGTAATAAAAGAGGATTTTACTGGAACTCAGAATTGACTTAGTGATTTATGGGGAGGCCTAGGACAGAACAGATTACTTCTTCTGATGAAGAACTGGATGAGCTCTATTTTACAAGGAGACCCTATGCTGGATTCATGGAAGGGTGCCTACATTTATTTATTTAATAATTTATTTATTTAAATTAATTATTAATTATTTATTTAAGGACTGGATTTAACTTCAGTGAAGGATTACAGGCCAATTTCTCTTCTTAATAACGATTGCAAACTTTTTACATCTATCTTAGTTGAAACACTTTAAAAGATTTTACAGGATTCCATATATGAAGACCAATGTGAGGTTTTTTTATCCAAAAGACAATGTAAGAATAATCTTGGATATAACTGAACATTAACAATGTTGTAGTGACAAACAGTTTGCCTTAATTTTTCTAGATGCAGAAAAAGCATTCGATAATTTGAACTGAGACTTTATGCTCATATTAGTGGAAAAAATGGATACTGGATTGATCTTTATACAGATTTTGAAATCCATTTATACACTCCCAAAAGCTCAGATTATGTTGACAAAACCACCTGAAATCATAAAGGAACAAGACATATCCTTTATCTCCCTTATTATTTATTGTTGCGTTGGAAGTGTTAAACAGGAATAGAAGGCAAGACAACAGGGTAAAAGGATTACAAATTAAAGTGCACAATGATAAATTCCATACTTGTGCTGACAATATTTTTTGTGGTGTCTTGGCTGAATGAGACAAACTACTGCTCCTGGGAGACAAACTACCTCTCCTGGAGTATATATATGGTGATAGTTACTGATCCACCAGCAATCCTGGATAATGGGGACAAGACAAGGAATGAAAAGTCATTAGCCAGCATAATTCTGGATTTGGAGGTCAGTCAGCTGATACACATGAGGGGTCTCCAGTCTACAAAAGAGTGCTGGGAGGCTTTGAGCAGTGTGTATATTAGAGAGACTGTGGGCAGTAAAGTGTTGCTGACAATGAGACTGTATAAAGCACAACTGAAGCTGGAGGAGAGCATGTCCAAACATCTGCAGGCTATGAGAAAGACATTCCTGGAGTCACAAGACATTTATTGAGTCACACAAGGTATATGTAGTGTCAGTTCATGGGATGTTCTTGTGACTAGCCTAGAGTCCATGCAAGAGAGGGACTTAACCATGACATATTTGACTGGCTGATTGCTGGAGGAAGAATAGAAATGGCTGGGGATGTGACCAGGAAAGGAAGGAGATAATGCTCACCACAAACCAACATCTGCAACATCTCAAGATGCAAGCAGAGCAGCTGAGACTGTTTACACAGTGAAACATTGCTTCACCTGTGGTTCTACAAAGCATCTCCAGAGATGCTTCCCTGAGAGGAGAAACAGAGGAGCAGTGAAACAAAGGCTTAAGATTACTTACCATATGAGGAGTGGTTCTTCATTGTTGTCATATTCCCTGGCAGCAACAGCATTTGAAAACACCAGGAACGCTTGGGTGTTGGACAGTGGGGTGAGTCAGTATATTGCAAATAACCCACAAACATTTTCTGGCTTGAGACCAGCTAAGCAAACATTTGTTAATTTGGCCAATGGTCAACAATCTGCTGTTAAAGGGGAAGGTAAAGTCTATGTACCTGAGATAGGAGAAACATTAGACAATGTCTTATATGTACCTGAACTAGATTAGAATTTGTTGAGTGTTTCCAAGTTAGATAGTCAAGGGTATGAAATACTGTTTGCAGGATGACAATACCCCATCAGGAAAGGTGGAAGAATTTGAGCACAAGGGGTTAAGAAAGATGGTCTATACATACTAGGAAGACAGAAGCATAGTTATGCATGAGCACTTATGAACACTCACACACATGACAACTGTGTACATTTATGGCACAGGAGATTGGGTCATGAAAGTTGCAGAGGACTGCAGAAGATGCCAGATGTAGCTGAGGGGCATACGGCAAAGTCAAACCACTGCAAGATGTACTTAGGTTGCATTGTCTGTAAGGAGTCAAAGTCCAGGGTGTATCCTGTGAGTAAGAAAAGCTCAAGGCAAACAGAGTCTTGCAGTTAGTGCACACTGACTTGATTGGCCCTATGGCATCCTCTTTAGGAGTATATCCTAGTTATAATGGATGACTATATGAGATATGGGTTTTGTTATCTGCTAAAAAACAAGACAGAGATATTGCAAACAATTCAAGCAATTCAAGGTAAGTTTTGTAGAGCATAGATATGGCTGTAAAATATGCCAGTTTCAGATGGGCATGAACAGAGTTCATGTCTGATAATTTCCAAAGATGGTTGAAGAGTTTAGGCATAAAGTATAGAAGTACGAATCCGTACTTGCCAGCAGAAAATGGGGTGGTTGAAAGACGGAATGGCGTATTGCAAATCATGAAAGACTCACTGATAACAGATGCAGGAATGAGTAGAGTATACTGGGGGAAAGCCATGAACACAGAGAATTATAAAATAAACAAGATATGGAGTGTTGCTATAAATGAAACTCCATATTTCTTATTATATGGAAGAAAACCTTCATTGGCATTACCTAAGAACATTTTGTAGTTATGCCTCGGTACATAGTCTCAAAGGCACCAGGAGAAAAGGAGAGAAAAAGGCCAGGAACCTTAGGTTTGTTGGTTATGAGCCAGGTTCAAAAGGGTATAGGTTCACAAATGGAACCAGAAAGGTGGTGATTTCATAGTCTGCTAGTTTTGCAGAACAAAATAATTGGCATAGGGTGCAGGTTAATTCTGAGGTGTTCATGTCCACACATAGCATGAGTTCTCTGGAAGGAGAAGCAATACAAAGTCCGATGAAGAAGAGACAGGAAAGATCAGCAGATCTCTTCTGATTAAACTCTGCAGATTATAGTCCAGTAGCCTGCAAAGCTTCCCTCAAAAATCCTCAACTAAGGCAAGAAAGTTATTGATAAAAAGAATTAAGTAGAAAAGGGAGGAACAGGTACTATTCCTACTCCTATTGATATAACTAGCATTTTGGTAGTATCCAAATTGGGTGCAGAATTACTTTCTGATTAAAATCATTTTCATTTTCTGAGCCAAGTTCTAAGTTTGTTTGGAGGAGTTGGTGCATCATTACTAAAAATCAACAATCATTCTTTAACAAAGGTCAGGTTTCCTTTGAGGGTTCAGCAAAAGCTTGTTTGTCTTACAAAAACAATTCACACTGAAGCACATTCAGAGCTGATTGTTTTTTTAAGCTTGTTCAGATGCTTGCAATGAAATTGACATCCTGTCCATGTTCCAGCAAACCTCCATTCCAACCAATAAATCCGAGACAGACATCTCTCAAAGGTTCTTTTTATTTGGATAGTAACTGGTACATCCGTGGAATCCTGAATCTGAAAATTTTGGGCTTTCTTGCAAAAGTAAAAACTACAAATACATCCCCTATAACCATCACCACATCACATGGCCCAATCACCATCCATCCCAAAGTAAGACTTCCTTTTCACTATGCACAACATTATGTGACCTTGAACCAGCAAAAGTATTTTATTTTATTTTATCTAACTAAATAGAATCAAAGGAATTTCCCCCCTCCCACTTGCCCAGGTTCAATTGTGGCAGCATGGGAGCATCGGATTTCAATATGACTTCCAAAGCTGACACATCCTGCAAGTGATGTAGAGATGATGAAACAAACATTACAACAATCTGCTGGATCTCCAAGAAAAATCCTCAGAAGGGCTAGTGCCACCTTTTGAACATAGGAGCAAGATGGGGGTGCTCTACTTGACTTCTTGGCAGCTTTCAATACCATTGACTATGGGATTCTCCTGGGGAGGCTTCAGTGGATGGGAGTGGGAAGCCTTGTGCTATCCTGGTTCACTTCCTTCCTCTACAGCCGCTCTCAGTCCGTGTTGATAGGAGGAGAGTATTCCAGCCCTCCCCTACTGCTTTATGGGGTTCCAGAGGGCTCGGTACTCTTTTCACTCCTGTTCAACATTTATATGAAGCTGCTGGTTGAAATCATCCATCACCATGGACTGAGGTATCACTAATATACTGATGATACTCAGCTGTATGTCTCGGCCCATGGTGAATTAAGTCCTCTCTCTCAGTGCCTGGAGGCTGTTAGGGGCTGGATGGGGAGCAACAGGTTGAAACTAAACCCTTGCAAGACTGAGTGGCTCTGAGTTTGGGGTTCATTGGCTCAGGAAGAATTCCCACCTTTGGCCTTGGATGGGGTGGCACTACCCCAAAGAGACTCTAAGGGTTTTCCTGAACTTACGACTCCTGCAGGTGGTGGTTGTGGCCAGGAGGGCTTTTGTGCAACTGTGGGTTGTGCACCAGTTTCCTGGACCATGATCCCTATTCACAGTCACTCATGCCCTAGTCACTTCCTGTCTTGATTATTGCAATGTACTCTACATGGGGTTAGCCTTGAAGAACATCCGGAAGCTCCAGGCAATGGAAAATGCAGCGGCCCGCATGATTTTGTGCAGACCCCAGTGTGCACTTATTTCACCTCTCCTGTGGGAGCTGCATTGGTTGCTGATTTGCTTCTGGGTGCAATTCAAGGTGCTGGTTGTCACCTTTAAAGCTCTTCATGGCTTGGGACCAGGTTATCTGAGACTCTTGCTGATCACATCCACCCAACCCATTAGAGTAGGGAGGCAGGGAATGCTGTGGGTCCCATCCCTGGGGGAAATACATCTGGTGGGACTCAGAAGAAGAACCTTCTCCATGGTAGCTCCCTCTCTTTGCAACACCATTCTCCCAGAGATTAGAATGGCCCCCTCACTAATACTCTTCTGGAAGGCACTGAACACCTGGTTTTGCCAGCAAGCCTGGGGAACCCAAAGAGGGATGAAGCCCATCAAATGGCTCATGTGATCTGCTGTCGTCAGGATGGAGGGTGGGAGTTGGGAGTGATTTTTTTTTTCCCAGATATTGTTCTATTGTACCTTATTAATTTATTTGATTATTTTTATTAGTTTTTATTATTTTTTATTTAAAATATGGTTTTACATTGTGTAAGCGGCCTTGAGTCGCCATGGGCAAATAGGCGGCAATATAAATTAAACAAATAAATAAATGTGCTTTCAAAAAAACTCCAGCTTTTAATACTATGCTAGAAAATTACAGAACCACTTCCACAAAAGACTTACTTGAACTAACTATACCAGGAGTCTGCAACCTTACACACTCAAAGAACCATTTGGACCCATTTCCCACAGAAAAGAAAACAAAGGGAGTCACAAAACCAAAGTGGGCATGGCCAGCTCGATGTCACTCCCTCCCACCCAGTCATGTGCCCACCACCCCCTATCCACACCTATCAGCCATCATTAGGGAAGATAACCAGCTGTTAAAAAACACCCAGAACCACAAAACCCTTTTGACATCTCTCTCTCTCTCTCTCTCTCTCTCTCTCTCTCTCTCTCTCTCTCTCTCTCTCTCTCTCTCTCTCTCTCTCTCTCTCTCTCTCTCTCTCTCTCTCTCTCTCTCTCTCTCTCTCTTTCTCTCTCTCTCTCTCTCTCTC